>JAJOZX010005661.1:92500-301686 GCA_023014485.1 Bathynomus jamesi
TGGCAAGACTCGATGGATCGGAGGCTTGCCGCGTGCAATGAAGGAGGAGGGGTCACTTTGAAACCATTCTGCAATAAGTGCAATAGTATATTGTATATTTGTACTTTTTGTAAACCACAAGTGTCATTAAATAGTATCTAAGATCACCTTTTTATTATGTTTTAATTACCCAACTGTAGAGGCCTGTATCTCAGTAACGGTTGGGAATCAGACCCATATTGATATAATACTTTCTACTTTGAAATACCCAGAGTGAAATGGTGCATTCTTGACATTTCCGCCTGGGACACCCTATATATATATATATATATATATATATATATATATATATATATATATATATATATTAGGGTGTGTCAATTTTGGGGGTGAAATGACTAAGTTGAAAATCATGTGATTTGGTAGTAATTTAATGTAATCATTTGGCATACAAAATAATATCCTTGCTTCAAAAACAATAAAAAATAACTCCGACCTACATCAATTTTAATTCAAAAATTCCATTTTTCCGTAAATTTGTAACAAAATAACAAATGTGCGCAAACATCCTTTCAACATTTAAAGTGGCAATAAGATATCATTCAGAGTCTTTATTTGAAAGTAACCAATGCAGTCATGTCCTTTTTGATGCGGTTCCTTGACATCATCATTCGGCTTGCTACTTGCACTTTGATGTAGCCTTCTTGCCTCTCGTGACTGTAAACTTGACTAGCTTCTTCTGTGACCATTTTCACACATCTCTCCACACTCTGAGTATGAGAAGGCCACTTTGGCACTTGCATTGGGGCCTCTTTAAGTTGTGTTAAATTTTTGTTTGTTATACATATTGTCAGTGGTGGCTCCAAAACTTTCGAACTCAAGTTAACTAATTCTGACAATTTCGTGGCATTGACGTTTATTGGAGGTACCTTCCTTGTCTGAACAGAGCAGTCTCCCAGCTGATCATCATCTAGTGATGTTCCTCTAAGCTTTAGAATTATTTCCACAGCCTCAGTTCGCTCTTTGGTACATTGGCTGCAGAGTATTGCTTGCAAAACTACCTCTGGCCTAGCATACCAAGCGGACCTTCTCACCACAGGTAACACGATGTCCACCACTACTTTCCTTTGGGTTCTCGGTAGCTGTAATTGAAACAAGATGTGGTTGGGCCCCTCCATCCACATTGGATTAAGTTTTACATTGAACCAGTGAGGAAGATAAAACCCAATAATAAATTCAACAATTAACATCAAATTCTGTAGCATTTTGCCCTTCAGTGCATGTTTGGAAACCCAAATCCTGCAGAAACGAATCGCTGTAGTTAACCAACGACTGTGACTTACGGTCCAATCTCCAAGAGAGCCAGATTTTGAGGCAACTCTCCTGATCTGATTGCTTGAACAATACGATAAGCGTAAGATTGATCCATGCTGAGGTCTTTGATAACTTCTTTAGACAACACTGGAAGGGGAGGGCCTACTTCGACCTTTGGAAATTTTGTATTTATTTCTAATTCCGTTGCTTCATCTAGCATGTTGCCAAGGGGGCCTGACCACTTCTTGTTGCTCTTTGTAGGACCATCAAGTTCCTGGATGAGACGACGAAGAGGTAGTTCCCCTGTGTGCAAATCACATACAATCCAAACAAGCCTTCTTCCAAGTTTTTTCTCTAAATGCGTCATAACACTGCCCTGCCAACAGCCTGCAGTGAACTGTCAAGTCTTCTTTCTTGAAGCCAACATATTATTTGATCAGCAATTGCCTCTGCATGTTTCTTGCCTTCTACTTCTGCTTCAGGAACAAAGTGAAACAAATAGCAGCCACCAGGTTCGGAACACACAGAGTAGTAGTGTTCTTTGATGAGACAGGAAACTTTGTCCATTCCCTCTATCTCTAGGAGAACTTTTGTGTCATCTCTTCTTCCATCAAACAAAAGGCAAGAGAGACCTTCTTCCTTCAAATCTTTTTCATGCTGATCAGATATTTCCTTCATTATTTTTTCTTGTGCTCTTCTTATCTTATTATGATCTATCACTAAGGATGTATCCTCTCGGCTGATGAGGCCTGCATCTATCCAAGCGGCAGTGGCAATCTCTGCAGTCTCTCGTAGCCCCGTATGGTGGCAAATACTGGCAAGGGCAATGTTTGAGATGTCTTTAGTGTTGTATTTCATTCTCTTCGGCAAAGGTTCAGATGGCATTTTGGAGCTATCATCTGATGTTGCTTCTTTCTGTTCATCTGAAGAGCTTTCAAAGAAGTGAGAAACCTCTTGATAGAGCTCTTCATCTCTCTGGGTGGCTTCGTCACTCTTCTTTTTCCTCCTTTCTTCCCTCTCTCAGATTTTCTCTTTTTTCTTAGCAATAACAATCTGTTTTTTGGTTTCTGAATAATCTGCCAAACCAATCTGCATACTTCCTTGGCCTCCTGCCTTTGTTCTCTGTGCCTTTATGAAAGCCAGCTCCAAAACAGGGATCTCCCTCAACTTACTATAGTCACCCTTTGAGAAGCAAGGAACTAGATGGTCATCATGGACTAGATTCCTATTTGGTTCCATCTTAAAATGTGTGACAATGATCACTATTCCCTAATGACTCTCCTACTGCAAGTTCCCTAATACAAGAGACCCCTGAGCTTGACCAACCTGAGAATTTGACCATTATACATTATAACCTCAATTCAACTTCTGACTGGTTGAAGCATGCTTATTTGACCAAGCCAAGTTGGGGAGGCAACACAACTTAGAAATGGATGAGGCAGATGTCAATGAGTTAGTTGCATCTCATGCAGAGGAGTTGATTAACAAAGACCTCATCAAACTGCAACAATCCAGCAAGACCAGGAAAGAAGATGATGATGATGATGATATGGTTTCTCCAACTCAACCTAAGGACTTGTCTTTAAAAGACCTTAGTGAGATCTTCAAGAGTCTGGATAACCTCATAAACTTGATTGAAGAAAAGGACCCTAATGCTGAGAGGAATTCATTGGTGTGAAGAGCTTTTCACAAGGACATAGCCTATTACAGGGTCTTTTATGAACAAAAGAGGAAGGATGCAGCTCAACCAGGCACGTGCAGAGAGGGGGAATTATAGGGGCTTGAGCCCTCGCATTTGCCCCTTCATGCCTCAAAGTGCCCTTTTTAACAAAAAATAAAAAATAAATGCTGCGGTTTTTTTTTTTTAGGGGGAGGGAGGAGATGGTGCCCTTTTTGTTAACTTTCAGCCCCCCCACCCCATCTGAAGTCTCCTGTGCACAGGCCTGACTTCACCTGCAGCTGGATATCCTTTAAGAAGCTTGACAGACCACAGCCAGTAGAAGCAGGGGTGTGCTGGGACTGGTTTGGTCTGGTTCACCCAAACCAGTTGTCAAATTTTGATTGGATCACCAAACCGTTTGTTGATACTCAACCATCGCAGAATGAACTGGCTATATGGAAATTTCTTGAATGAGACAGCATGATTAAGAAGGTAAATTTATACCTAAATTTTTTTCATTTTTTCAGGATTTTATAGAAAAATATAGGTAGTATCACAAGCAGCAGTCATTTCAATTTTTTATTTATTTTTTATTTTTTGATGAAAAATTAGTTTATTTTTAGATTATTATGTTAATATTGAGTAGAAAGAATATGTTAAATAATTTCTGTCAAAATGTTACAAAGTGTTGTTTGGAAAAGCTAAAATGCGTTGGCTTCTGGGGCTTTGCCCCAAACCCTGCTGGAAGAGCTACTGCTCACCCCAGACCCCCTAGCTTAATGACTCATGCCATTGGCACTTTCCGATTTACACCCCTATCTGTATCAGAACTGGTTGTTAAGAAATTGGCAGCACAGTGCCAGCACACCACTGAGAAGAAGTGCTTCAACATCTGCTGCAAAGTCTCCTTCAAAATCACCAGCCCATAGCCCTTCCAATTCCCCAGCCAATAGCCCCTCTTCTTCCAACTAAAATCTTCCAACTTCTCATAATAAACCAAGTCCAGTGAGCCCAGTTCAAAAAGATTTAAGGTAAGAAAATATTTTTAATCGCATTGTTTCTTTAGTCTTAAGTTGTTTTATGCTTTTTATTTAATGATTTAAAATTACTTTCTTAACACTTTAATAATGTTATTTTATCTTTATATAACATGAGGGGAGACAATTTTTTTCCCCAATATGCTGGAACATATCCCCCAATTATAACATGCAAGTCTATGAGAAAATGGCATTTTTAGGAATGCATCCCAGTCAAATCTCAGGAGTTGCCTGTAACCTCATAATATTGGATACAACCAAATCCAAGATTGCTTGATCCCTACTTGGTTTCTCTACAAATTGCATTAGAAAGCTATGATTATAGCATTCAATGAAGAGGATACTTTCCTTATTAATTCTTTTTTAAAAGTCCCAGTCTATATGAGGCAAGTTGAATCTCCCACAATTAATGTTTTATCAGTACAATCTTCATTTATTTCTTGAACTATACTATCATCAACTGTGTGTATTTCATTTAAAGTTCTGTAAAAATGCACCTCCCTAAATGGGCACACCTTAAGCAAAAGCACCCCTGTGTAATTTCTTTATTTATGGTCAGATTTTTATAAAATTTTCAATATAGCGGTTTTCAAGGCAGACATTGGAATAACACATTTTTTTTAAATCTAAAAAAAAAAAAATTCTATTTTTTCTTAAAAAGGGGGGGTCATACAGTTGACCCGACTGGGCCTCCAGTGGGCACGCAATTGACCCGACTGGGCCTCCAGCGGGCACACAATTGACCCGACTGGGCCTCCAGCAGGCACGCAGTTGACCCAACTGGGCCTCCAGCGGGCACGCAGTTGACCCGACTGGGCCTCCAGCGGGCACGCAGTTGATGCGACTGGGCCTCCAGCGGGCACGCATTGACCCGACTGGGCCTCCAGCGGGCACGCATTGACCCGACTGGGCCTCCAGCGGGCACGCAGTTGACCCGACTGGGCCTTCAATGGTCGACATCGGAATAACTGTCAACTGTATGCCATTTTTTTTTTTAGAAAAATTTAAAAATTTTCACATTTTTTTTTCCTATTTCTTGGTATTTGAAAACGTCTATATTGAAAATTTCATAAAAATCTGACCATAAATGAAGAAATTACACAGGGGTGCTTTTGCTTTAGGTGTGCCTCCAAATGTACTCTTTGATACTTGATGCATAAATATCAATCCAAATTGATTCCACCCTGTTATCTAATTAATATTATCATCCTGAACTGAAATTAAATCATTCTAAACCCTTTAACCCCGGGCTTGGCTCTGAAGCCAACCGTCTCGCTGTGCCCATGAAACAGCGTTGGCTTAGAAGCCAACACATGACCAGCGTACTGTGTCAGAGATACAGTTTTGGCTTACAAGCCAACAGTGATGTAGCAGACCGTGATTGGTTGCAGATTTGACATATGATGTAAATAATAATCTCATTGGCTGAAACAGTGGGTGGGGCGAGCGGGTTGGCCGTCTCTTTCAAATACGTCATTGACTTATGATTTTTCATGAAAAGTGTCAGTTCTGATTGATTGATTTACGAGGATGAATGTGCCAAGTACAAGTGGTGTGGGCAGTAGGCCCAGGAAACAAAATTTTAGGGACAATCAGATAGCCCAAATGCTTGATGACTTGAGTGAAGAGGAAGAAAGATTTTCTGATACTGAATCACAAAGTGATGATATAAGTGTTAGTGAATCTGATAATGACAAAACAAATACAATTGAATGGGATGATGTGTTGGAATTTTCTCCGCATAAATACATATTTGAAAGAAATCCGGGTATTACAGACGACTTTTTAGTTGCTGAGGATGCTCGAGAAAGTGAATATTTTTTGGCATATTTTGATGATGATGTTATGGACAAAATTATTAGTGAAACAAATAAATATTATAGGTTTGCTGTTCAAAATAATGTGGAATCTTTGAATTCAAAAATGAAACGTTGGGTGGATACAAATAAAGAAGAAATGTACGTGTTTTTTGACCTGTTTATGCTCATGGCACATGTGAAAAAGTGTAGCATTTCTGAATACTGGACAAAAGATGAAATGCTTGCCACAGATTTTTTTGGGAAATATATAACTCAAGATCATTTTGTGCAGTTATTACAGTGCCTTCATTTTGAAGATAATGCTCAACCAAACACCAATGACAGACTGGAAAATTAGATATAATGACTCGTCTGAAAGATAAATTTTCAAAATATTTCCAACCATTTCAAAAACTTGTTATTGATGAATTGCTGGTCTTATTCAAAGGCCAGCTAGTATTCAAACAGTACATACCATCAAAGAGACATAGGTTTGGCATCAAACATTTTGTGCTATGTGATTGTGAAACTGGACTTATTTCAGATCTAATTGTGTATACTGGTACAGACATTGATATACCCCGAAATGACGAGCTAGGCTTTTCTGGTGCTGTTGTAAAAAAGTTGATGGGGGAAAACTATTTAGGCAAAGGGCATTGTTGTATACCGATAACTGGTATACGAGCCCTTATCTATCACTGTATTTACATAGCAATAAAATTGGTTCTTGTGGAACAGTTCGCAAAAATAGGAAAAAATATCCTAAATTTACAGC
Source organism: Bathynomus jamesi (assembly GCA_023014485.1). Classification (NCBI taxonomy): domain Eukaryota; kingdom Metazoa; phylum Arthropoda; class Malacostraca; order Isopoda; family Cirolanidae; genus Bathynomus; species Bathynomus jamesi. The sequence goes on from JAJOZX010005661.1 coordinate 99,065, forward strand.
TAGGCCTAAAATGAAGCGAGGAGAGCATTTGTGTAAAAAAAGTGGTAAACTACTCGCAATGAAATGGGTTGATAAGAGAGATGTGTACATGCTTTCGACTTTCCACAAAGGAAAAATGATAGATAGTAGAAAAAAGGACTGTAAAACAAATGAGCCAGTTAGAAAACCAGACATCGTAGTAGACTACACCCACAACATGCGCCTCATAGACAAATCAGACATGCAAATCACGACAGTCGAGTGCGTTCGCAAATCAGTGAAGTGGTATAAAAAGTTTGTTTTTCATTTGATGGACTTAGTTATGCTAAATTGTTACAATATGTATCTAGTGAAAACTGGCAATGTACATCTAAGGCTAAAAGATTTTAGCCGAAATGTGATAAGACAAGTAATAGAAAGGTATGGTGCTTTGACAGCGGTAAGACCTGGCAGACAAAGCACAGGAAACATAGGCTTGCAGCAGTAAATTTCTCTGAAAAACATTATACAGCACATGTGCCACCTACTGGTTCCAGAGCAAAAGGTCAGCGTCTATGCCATCTCTGTTCAAACACCACAAAACACACACAAAAAAAGAAATATGTGACAACGTGGTGTCCAGAATGTAAAGTTGGGCTTTGCATAGGCGATTGCTTCCGAAGTTACCATACTCGGAAGCAATTTTGAAAGTTCAAACTTGCCTCGGAAACCAAAAATCACTGCTGGAAACAACATCATTGGTGTGTTATAATATATTTTACGTTACATAACAATAATATATGGTAAATATTAGGTTTACGCCTCCATTATATCTATTCTTTTACCGCGTATATGATCGTAATTAATTAAAAATGAATTTTTTAAAAATTTGATTTTTCTCAATTTTTTGCCCCCACGGGGATGGTGCTGGGCTGGTATACCCGGTGTTAAAGGGTTAATGTATACACCCAAACCACCCTTGCCTCTTCATTCTCTGATAAATATACATTGTACAATCATTTATCTCATACTCTCTTCATAAAAATCTGACCATAAATGAAGAAATTACACAGGGGTGCTTTTGCTTTAGGTGTGCCCCCAAATGTACTATTTGATACTTGATGCATAAATACCAATCCAAATTGATTCCACCCTGTTATCTAATTAATATTATCATCCTGAACTAAAATTAAATCATTCTTAATGTATACAACCAAACCACACTTGCCTCTTCATTCTCTGATAAATATACATTGTACAATCATTTATCTCATACTCTCTTATACTGTCACTACTATACTGCATCACTAATCCAAGCCTCTAATACATACAGTATATCAGATAATCCAAACTACATTTCATTTGGAAAACATGAACCCATTCAGGCCTATTGAGGTTATCCAAGTCATGAGCCATATTTTATAATAAAATTGTACAAAATATCAATCTCAAGTCAGCTAATTACCATACAACTATTTACAGAGCTACCAAAGTAGCCTACATAACTTGGTTGCAGTATGTTGCATACCTTCAAGCATATCAATATAAAGTGTAAGGTAAGGGGACTCAGCTTGAATACGTGAATAAGTGAGGCCTAACATAAGAATTACAGTATATACTCTACTGATCGCTTCTTCACTCTTGTCACTAACATTTCTCTTAATAATACTCATTTTATTTTATTTCTATCCTCCAAGGACTGCTTACAAAATTTTACATTACCACTAACTACTACCACTAACTTTCATCCATGTGTTGTCTTCCTGGTGAGAACTTTACTTATGTTAGTAATAGTTGGTACACCACCTCATGGTTGGATCATTGTGTACACCTGATGCAAACAAGCAGTTTTGAATATGGCAATTTTGTACTCTGATGTTAATTCTGACCATATGCCCTTATTAATTGAGTTTGATATTCATTGTATTCCAATGCTGTTCACAGGTAAATGATACCTGTAAAGTGAAGTTAGACTGGTCCAGAGTTGATGATGAGGGCAAACAACAGTATTGTAATAAGTCTGATGTATTGCTAAGTAATATATGTATCCCTAATGATGCTCCAGCTTGTCAAGATGTGAACTGTACAATTCAAACACATTTTGAGATTTAAAGATACTATGTATGAACAAATTGTTTCCCCCTCTCAAAAATACTAGCTTAGACTTAAATACCTTTAGGAGAAAAACTATACATGTAGGACCTGGCTCGAATGATTATGTGGCTGAATGTCATAATGCATCCAGAGATGCTTTTTTTAATGTGGTTTACACAAGTGAAACCAAGGCAAGGCCCTATATTACAACAAAAACATAGGGCTCATGCCAGGTTCAAGTATGCATTAAGGTATATAAAACATCATTAGGATGAGTTAATTAGGGATGCTCTGGCAAGAAAGCATGTCAGTAAGAATTCAAGAGACTTTTGGGAAGAATTAAAAACAAAAAAGTGCAATGTCTCTCCCTGCTAATACTGAAAATGTAACTGGGACTGAGAATAGAGTTAAATTATGGAAGGAACACTACATTATTCAACTCTGTACAGAAGACCAAATAATATTAATTGTGATGCTACCTATAGTCCAGATATAAGAGTTATTGTATTTTTGAGACTAAACAGGCCATAAAAATTTACATTATAACAAATCATTTGGTATTGGTGGTATTTCTGCTGAGCATCTGAAATTTAGTAGTGACAGATTAGTGCTTCCATTTGCTTTGTGCTTTTCAGGTTTACTGATACAGGTGTTTTGCCAGATACAATGTTATCCATTGTTTTAGTGCCACTACTAAAAGATAAAGGGTCAAATCAATAGTAAAGATAACTATAAGCCAATAGTTTTGGCAAGTATTATGTCTAAGGTGTTTGAATATTTACTCATTAATAGACTTGAATGTTACCTGTATACAAGTGGTAACTAATTTGGTTTCAAAAAGAAACACAATACTGATAGTGTGTGTATGCCTTGAAGGAGATGATCTGCAAATACTAGATGCTAATGTATTTTTGGGTTTCCTGGATGCCTCTAAGGCATTTGATCATAGTATAATCATGACAAATTATTAATGAAACTTGTAAATTGTAATGTACCTGGTTACTTGTTCTGTACATTAATATTCTGGTATAATCAATTAATCACCAAACAATGATTGCAGCCATGTAGCCAAGACTTCCCAAGTGGTGGGTGGGACAAAACTGTAGAAAGGCAGACCTTTTTGTGCAACAACCTACTCAATGTGGAGGGGATTTAGAATAGTTAAGTTTAGAGTATTTTAACACTAGAAGGACTGGAAAGCGTCAATTGACGCAAGTTGATTTTTTTTTATTACCCTTCCACAAGTTAGAAAACTGCAGTTAGCAGGAATAACATATATTACATAAAATAAAAAATGACAATTTATCAGTAATTAATTATTTATTATTAATAAGTATGTATCAGTTGTGTGTTTATAATGCACATGTTCTACACTTTTTGGTCGCACACTTGCCATGGACTGGCTTTCTACAGACACTGCACAGATCAATGGTTCTGTTTCTACATTTTGTGGATCCGCATGTACAACGCACTTTGGCTAGAGTAGCAGCATTCTCAGCTTCATCATCTACATCCACTACTGCGAAAGCCTCAGGAATTCCAAGGGGAAAGTTGTTAGTAAGCTCCTCACTGACCCTTTGAATGTACAGGAATACCCCACTTTACGAATTATTCCGTTCCTAGCGCCCGTTCGTAAAGCAGGTGTTCGTAAAGCAGAGCATTATTTCCCATACATATAATGTTATATTTTGGGTTACGTTTTTTTCTTAAAAAATCGAAAAAAAAAGGTTATAAAACAGCAAATTTTGCAGAAAAAAATGTTTATTAACATAGAAATGAAAGCAATGAACAAAGAAATAATACAAACGAAAGTAATGAACAAAGAAATACGATAAAAATGTAAGCAATGAACAAAGAAATAGTACAAAACATTACATATGCAAATTTAGTTTTCATTAATAGATGCGTCAGTAGACATGCTTTTGGATTCGTTTCTTCTGATTAACGTCACAGTCTTTACTATCACTCTTTCGTTTTGGCATAATTGATGATGGGTACTGTAATTGCAATGTACGAAAAGAATATCAGTGAAATACTTAGCGTGCGCGAGAGTGAATAAAGCACAAACTCTCTTGTCAAAGCGCACATATAAACTGACAACAGCTGTTGCCACAGTGCAAAGTGAGCTAAAAGCGAGCTAACTTGGCACCGCTGTAATGCAGAATACGTAATAGAGTACAGTACAGTATGGTATGCGCGACGTAAGCATATTATTTTTGTCTTAAAATCGAGCTAACTAAGCACTGCTGTAATGCAGAATATTAGATTGTGGTATGCGCGACGTACGCATTTTATTTTTGTCTTTTATATTTCTTCATTTAATTTTTTATTTAGCGCAAATACAATTTCGTAAACCCGGGGTTTCGTAAAACGAAGCATCGTAAAGCGGGGTATTCCTGTACTCTCTACAGCTAATGTTGGAGCAACACCATTTTGTAAATGACCCAGCTGTTGATCAAGGCCATATCCAGCACATTACAGAAAACATGAATTGGCCATCACCTACTAGCTGCTTTCACAGAATAGGACCTTGACATTTGATCAATCACATCAACCCCCACCTTGTTTTTGTTATGAAACAATGATATCCAGTTTTTGTTTCAGGTTGTTTTCTGTTGGTATCTGAACATTGGGATGGAGACTATTCAAAAGAACCACAGCCTTGGATGCTTTGCACTGATAAGAAGTGAGGGTCACAGCAGTCTGTCCTGTATATTTGAACACTTCAGTTTCATGCAGCTGCTTGGTTACCTTGCATTCTTCAGGAAGCTCTCTGTGATTTTGGCGGATTGTACCAACTATGCTGCTTTTTTTCTGTGCCAGTCATATAGCAAGGTCCAGTGATGTGAAGTAATTGTCACAGGTGATGATGTAACCTTGCTTGAACACTGGAGTCAACAGTTTCAATACTACATCAGTAGCCACATTAACATCGGCATTTCTGGTATCATCCTTTCCAAGGTAAAGGAAGCCATTGAACAAATACCTATTCTCCACATCTACTGCCATCCAAAATTTCAAACCAAACTTGTCTGGCTTGTTTGCCATGTATTGGATAAATTTGCAGCATGCTTTGCAAGGCAACAACTACTCATCTACTGTGACATATTGATGGGGAATAAATGCCTTTTGGCAATTGGCAATGAAAGGGTACCATAGCTGTGATGCCAAACAAAACTTATCTTGTGCTAGATTTTGTCGCCTCTCAGTTTTCAGATTAAAATTAAAGTATTTCATGATTTCCAAGAATCGATTGTGTGGCATAGTTTTGTTGAATATAGGACATCCCCAGGAGCCATTCCACATACTCTTGATGGGTAAGTTACATCCATCAATGACACCACGAGCAATGACAAGGCCAATGAACTTATCCAATTCATCTATGTCACAGACCAGTTGGGATCACTTGTAGATCGTTGGCCTTCAGCATTTGTACACTTTTGGATGTTTCTCATCATTGGTTCATCAAAGAGAATTCTGAATGATGAAAGTGGGCTATCCTTGATGACACGTGTTATGGAATATGCAGTAGGACAGGAATGAATCCGTACAATGTTTTGCTGTTGCAGGTGTCCTCGCACAGTCTGCGATGCGGCAGCCCACCACCAAGATGATCCATCTTTACCTATAACTTCTCCAACACCTAGTGCATCTGCTCCACTGCCACCGTGTGCAGGTTTATCACTTTGTCTACATCCAGGACGTGTCCCACGACCTTGATCTCATCGAAGACCACGACTATCTCGCCCACAGGCTCATCTATGATTGCCATGAGTGGGTAAAGGTGCAGTAGGCTCCTCATCGCCAGATTTAGAGGAAGAAGACGCAGTTTTAGCCACTGCCTGAACTGCAGCATTCACTATATCATCTGACTCACTGTCTGATGCATCCCAATCAGGGGCATTGGATGGAATATTTTGAAGTTGCTCCAATGACTGCTCTACAGAGAGTCCTTTGCGAGACAGCATTATATATTTATTTATATTTATCGATATTATTATTTATATATTTATTTATCTAAAATGGGAAAGAAATAGTTATTAGACAGGAATATATTGATGAAATGAACAAATAAAATAAAATAGAGCCATATATTGTACATGCATCATTTGACACACCTGATCCTTCAGGGTAGTGGTCTCTCTCATAGTTTTCTGTATCAGATGAAAAGATAAAATTGACCATGAATATAGACACCATTGAAATATTAAAAGTCATGAAAGATGGGGTATGAATTCCTAAAGGGTTAGACTTATAGGCAAAAAATAAATAAAAATTGAGTCAATTGACGCATGTGGTCTTTCTAGTGTTAAAGTAGTTTGTGAAGTTTAAAAAAAATGCAAGTGTTTATTTATGAAATGATGATGTACATTATAATATTACATCATAAGTTATAAACTAGTTACAAAAGTGGACCTTTTCTATCAAGGAGGGGTCCCCCCCCCCGGCTATGGGCCTGGATTGTAAGATGGGGTGGGGTTAATTCAGAGTCATTCTCTGCGACCAATGGTGTCAGGCAAGGAGGGATATTACCCCCCCTACTTATTCACTGTTTATGTGGATAAATAATCTATCTGTTGTACTGAACATTTGAAAAATAGGCTACTATCTTGGTACAGTGATTATTAATCATCTGGTGTATGCAGATCTAGTTTTTATTTCTCCATCTGTAAAGGGGCTCACCACACTTTCAAAAGTTTGTGAAAGGTATGGAAAGGATAACGACAAAATATAATCCTCCTAAAAGTCATATTATGATTATGAGGATATGAGGACCAAGGCCTACAAGTATATAAAATTTCCTTAATTTCAACTGAATGGTATGGTGCTGTCAGAAGTGACCCAGAAAAAGTATCTTGGCCATATACTAATGGATAGTCTTTCAGACAACTGGGATATTCTAGGACAGTGTAGACAATTACATTTCCATGCTCAGGGAAATACTTTGATTAGAAAATTTCATGTGTACATTAGATGTATATCTCATTGGTTAATTAATTTATTGGGGTTGTTTAACCTCTTTCGCAACATCTGAGGTCATCTGACAGAGGGGACCTACAGCTTTACTTGGGATCCACACCACGGGCTGCTACATAATCTGGGTGTGGAGGATGACTTCCCATTGAACTACTACCCAGACCCAATGTCACTTAATTTCACTGATCTCCAGGAAGTGGTGTTACAACATTGGCCATGACATCCCCAGGTCATTGGTGGAACTGCAGGATGTATAATATGAGAAAACTGTATGTTGCATATAATATTTTTATGAGTTTATTAAAAACTCAGATTTATAAATGGTGCTCCTTCTAGTGCCAGTATGCAGTTAGTAGTCAATAAGGTGGCTAACTCTGCCAATGTCATATGCAATTTTGTATTTAGATTTATCACAAGGCTTCGTGAGTCAGTCAATAATATAATAGAAGCCATGGTTAGTAGGGTGGAGTGAAAAAATAGTTGTCTTTTGTCCAGGATTAAACTTTAAAACAAATTTTGGGTGGTTGCATACAAAACTGACTGCTACCAGCCAATATATACAAATTGTATGTGCATGCAACCAAAATTTGAACCCAGTGACCAATCTTGGGTTCTGGACATGATAGGAAGACAATTTAAAAACTGTTTATGATGTATTTTTTACCTCTGAAGCAGATTAAAACATTTGCAGAGGGCTGCAGGCTCAATAATACATAAAAAAATCCATATTTATATTATTTTTGGCCAAAAATTGCAATTTTCAGCCTTTTTTTTGCAAATTTTTTAAACAATTTGTGGTAAATATGTACAATTTTCTACTGAAAATATTACAAATCAACTTAAGATTAATCTAAAGTATTACTCATTAAACAAAGTTATAAAAATAATCAACTAAACAACTTCAGAATATTATATTTTTGTATTGAACACCTTCAGTAGTTTTCTTGATTTTATCTTTTACCAAATAATGCCATCATGATGTTCAAATCCTACCACAGATGAGGAAGCCTCTGTTACAAGTTCAATGACAAGGCTGGTTGAGTTTCAGCGCTTCCTTTCTTTTGTTTACAAGTTCTTCATTGGTTAGAGATGCTATGATAGGGGGCTCATGAATTTCAGGTGAATTTAAGTATCATTTTGAGATACCCTCATGCTTCATTATTGATTTTAGGCACCATGAATCTCCTAACACTACCATCTCTCAAATACTCAAGTCAGGCTGTAACTCTAGGACTTCAATATCCTCATCTGAATCAATTATCAGGTCACCACCTTCAAAGTCATTGTCTATTACTGTTTCAACTAATTCATTCCCTCTGACCAAAAGTACCTTGTTAACTGCGATGTTGCAGATTTGTGGGTCTGAATCAGCAAGTATGGCAATTAATACATTCTCAGGGTGAGCATAGTAAGCATTTCCTTATGAGGAAATTTCAGGATCCTTTGGAGCATATCATAAAAGTTCTTAGCACCATCTGTGCATCGATACTACTTGATCTGGAACCAACTTGGAAAATAGACCAAGATACAAAACTCTGCAAGTGTGACCAGAACTTTGGAAGGCTTCCTTTGAGATGTATAAAATCTGAGAATTCTACATGCTGGAGTCAACCACCTTGAATGACAGATTGGTCCAACTTCAAGGAACTCAAGATCAGGATCAACACAGCCAAGCATAAGAGCCATACAGATTCTGTAAGCATAGTACTGATCAGTGTTGAGGTCCTCCAGTACTTCGTTAGGAATAACTGGAAATTTTGAATTCCTAATTGGCTTGAATGAAATCACATCCCACTGAGATACATTTCCACCAAGTTCAACCCCTATCTTTCCTGAAAATGAGTCTGGGCTCTTTGTTGATCCATCCAGAGTAACAAAGATGTGACAGGGGGAGCTCATTTCAGTGCAGTAGGGAAATGCCCCACTGCAAAGGTCTACCAAGCAGTTCTTCCAAGCATCTGATAGCTCCACCATTTAAACTGGTCATTGTATTAGTCCAATCAGATCCTATCATGGCAAGTTTGGTTTGTAATTCAGTGTCTTTGAGGGCCTTGTATATCTCTGTTGCAATAGTCAACCTCTTGCCATTATTTGGAGCCACTCTGAGTAGAAATCACCTGAAATAGTATTCAGAAATTAGAAACAATATCTTAGATATTTCAGGGTCAATATCTATTTTCCAATTTCTATATCCAAAATTCAGCTTAATAAATATTTTGAGTAATATGTTACAAAATGCAAACTAAAGATCAAAATTTTAAATCTTACCAGGTTCTCCTACAATTACATAGTGCTCTTCAAGCTCAGTTCTTCTGTAATATTTACCATTCACTTCAAATGTCACCATTGTTGCATCTTTGCAACCATCGACATAAATACGATCCACCAATTCAAAAAAATTTATCATCCTCTTTTCTTATGACTTTACAATATTTTTCACATTCTCTTCTCAACTTGTTCCTGCAAAGTTCATAGTGCAAATTTACTCAATTTTAAAGACAGTTATTTAAGCAAGCTCCATATTTAAATTTCAACACTTGTTTGAAACGCATGTCTTTTTGTGAAATACTTGCTCTGAATCAGATACTAATGTACAAGATAAATGGACTGTTACCTGTAAATTATGTTCATCTTATCAGTAGCAGTGATAATTCCATTATCCTCTAAAACTGCTAATACAACTGCTGCTCTGGCTCTGTCACTTACTTGATACCTGGTAAAAGACATTTATTTTATATCGTTAATATTCTAACAAGATATTCATTGGGCAGCAGTGGCCAAGATTTGTATTCTAACTATGAGCAATGTTACATGGATTAGAAATCATTGTTTTCAAAGGTATTGTCAACAGAGCAACAAGTGTGTTCAAAGCATACTCATATTTTAAACTATACAGTATAGCCTAGCTGTCACACTGCTGAGCGAGGTTTGGTAGACTCTTCCTATTTTGTTCTGTCCTGGATTCCTGTTGTTCACTGACACTAGCTGTTTCATTTCATCATGTGATTCCAAGCTGCCCCAACTTGAGAGACTGTTGAGATCACTGTCATGTATTGCTGCTGAGGTTGATGGAACAACTTGAAAAACTCTTCTGAGCTCTTCCCTGGGGATAATAAAATACAATGATTATGATACAAGATAGTTTACCAAAGACAAGAAAATAAAACTTTATAATTTTTAGCACAATCATTTCAAGAAACCCAAATTTTCAGTGGCCATTAATCAAAAGTTTTTTAATTTATATAGATCAAACTCACTGATTCTTTTCTGTTGCTTGTTCCTGCTGTACTCCTCTCCCTTTGTATCTGATGTCTGCCGATGTAAGGCATTCCTTGAAACCAACACATCATCCTATTCTAGATCTTTTCTGGTCCTCATAGAAACCAGTCTTCTTCTCTCATTTTGAGTTGATACAAATGTTCCAAATCTCTTCTCCAATTTGAGTCCTCACAGATGTCAAACAACTTGGAAGTTTTTCAATGAAGGAAGAAAGATCACTCTGGAACTTCTCACCACATTTCTTTTTTGGATATCTATCAAAACCTACAAAATTACCAAAACTTTAATGTTGTGAATGCAAATTTCAATTATAATCCCTAAATTAAGTTCTAGCCAAAACAGAATTTATTACCGATCATTCTTACGATTTGCAAATTGCTGAATCACATGATTATGTTAATAAAATTACTGTCACAAACAAATAAATGTAACTACAAAATTTACAAAAGTATGACATATTTTAAATCATTTTATAAGGGACTGAAAATTTGAGTCTTACCTCAAAAATTCTTTGACAAATCCTGAATCTTGCTGGTGACACTGGGTTGTGAAATTGGATAGACATTGCACCAAATCCAGTGTTCAATCAGACTTATTGCAACCGTATCAGCTGCTTGTCTGGTTGTCCAATTCTCTTCTACCATTACACGTTGGATGACATCTTTACCAAGAGGAAAGCTTTCCATTGGGGAATGAGTCTGTACTTGAAAATCTGTGACCTCCATCAAGAATTTTAACTGTGTTACTGCGTCTTAACATCCTACTATGCAGTAGTTTTTGGCAATAAGGTTATCAAAATACATATACTTATCAATTCTATAAATTCAACCTGAAAAGAAAAATATAAAATATAATTTCAAATTAAAAACAAAATATTTGGAGAAAAAGAACCAAAAAATTGTATTGGATTTTTTGATACATTATTGAGCCTGCAGCCCTCTGCAAATGTTTTAATCTGCTTCAGAAAAAAAAAATACATCATAAACAGTTTTTAAATTGTCTTTCTATCATGTCCAGAACCCAAGATAGGTCACTGGGTTCAAATTTTGGTTACATGCATGTATGAATTATATAAATTTGCTGGTAGCAGTCACAGTTTTGTATGCAACCACCCAAAATTGGTTTTAAAGTTTAATCCTGGACAAAAGACAACTATCTAGACCTCCTCAATTTTGATCCTAGCACTTTTGATTTTTCTACTCCACCCTAAATTGGTTAGTGGACTGATCTCTGATATATTTTATAGATCTCAAATCTGGAAGCATTACATTACATTTCATTTGGAAAGCATGAAGCCACTCTGGCCTATCAAGGTAATCAAAGTCACGAGCTATATTTTAATAATAATAAAATTATTGCAAAATGTAAAACTCAAGTCAACTAATTAATATACTTAACTACTTACAACCACCAAAGTAGCTCACATAACTGAAGCAAGAATATACACTATATACAATCTACAAACTATCTTTTTCACTCATGAAAGTGTCTAAATTTTTATTAAAATTAACTAACAAGCTACTGTTTACCACATCATATGGCAAGTCATTCCAAAAATCTACTACTATGACTGAAAAAGTATTTTTGTAGATTATGTCTACAAGTCTGTTTTCTAATTTTCTTACTATGCCCAAGAATTATCCCATCCATTTCGTGTGAAAAAGTTACGTACATCTAAAGTGTCCAAGCCTGAAAACATTTTGAACATCTATATCATATCTCCCCTCAAACATCATCTCTCAAAACTAAACATACCTAGTTCCTTTAACCTATCCCTGTATTCCAATCTTCTTGGGTTAGGGATAAGGTTGGTTGCCCTACATTGCACACCTTCAAGCATATCAATATTATGTCTAAGGTGAGGGGACCAAGCTTGAATGCAGTATTCTAATAGAGGTCTAACATAAGAATTATATAATTTACAGAGGACTTCCTTACTCTTGTAACTAACAACATTCCTCTTAATAATACCTAACATTTTATTTGCATTATTTTCTAGCCTCTAGGTCTAGGCACTGCTTAGAAAATGCTAGATCACTACAAACTATAATGCCAAGATTCCTTTCCTGTCTAACATCCTCCAACCAGTTCACTTGCATCTCATAACTAAAGTTTTCATTATTTCTACCAAAATAGATGACTTTGCATTTTTAAACACTGAATTCCATCTGCCATTTACGTGGGAGTTCATCATAGAACATCATGGTACATTGTGGAATGTTCAATACAGTTTTGATATGAAATAATAAGTAATATGTAGTATTGCATGTATCTAGTTTTTGATTTGTTAAGGGTTTTAAAATATATATTTTGTATTATTATTATTATATTTGCCTCATATATTTATTGCTGTTTAGCTTTCAGTTATTATCTAAAAGCATTTATTTACAAGTTTTAAAGGTTTCTGTGTTAAATTTTAGCTGGTGTTGCTATTTAAGGCCAATAATTTAAGGTCTGATACAGATATAGCTTAGCTTATTCTGATAGCCTAGCCTAACCACAAGGTAAGAATCCCACTTAACCTAACCTGAGTAACTATTATGATATAACTAGATAGTATCAAAGTTGGTGGGTCAACAAAATCTTTAAGCCTAGGACCTAGCTTAGCAACATAGCCTACCCTACAAAAATGAGTTTTGACAGTGACTGTAGAGTTTGTAAAAAGGAAGTTAAGAATAAAGATAGAGCTATTGCATGTGACAGATGTGATAACTGGTATTACGTAAGCTGCAAAGGCCTTACAAATGCAGGGTTCCCACAGATATTTAAGAAAAAAAATTCAGGACTTTTCCAGGACTTTTTAAAAATTTTCCAGGACTATCACATTTTTTAAAAAATTGGTTCTTTCGCATTATCCTCCCAACACTAATTTTTTTATATAATGTTGCTTTGGTTTTGGTTATGGTACTTTATTTTCCTTCCATTATAAAAAAAATTAGTGTTGGGATAAGGTTAGGTTAGGTTAGGTTAAAAACAGCCTGCCGCAGGCATTAGCTGTAGTTAGCCAGCTTCAAGTTAGGTTAGGTTAAGAATATTTATTCATATAACTAATGATGTAATTTCAGAATATTTTGCTCCCAACACTTATATCATTTTCCTTTTTTCATTTCAGAATTTGTGAACCCTTTATTTTCCTTCCATTATAAAAAAAAATTAGTGTTGGGAGGATAATGCAAAAGTACAAAAAAATTTCATAAAGAATTCATGAATTTATAATTTATATAGATGCACAATGCAAGAAAATCCTTTCCTTGAGTGAAAACAGTTGCTGTTACAGAGCTTATCTTCCTCCATACTTCAAAGAACTTACAATTTTGTGGTCTCTCCGGCCACCCCAGTTCTGGTGAAGGAATATTGATTATGTTTGTCACTGATTGCTGAATAAAAATAAATAAAATAGCAATTAAATGAATATGTAATTACAAATTAAAAGTATATAGCAAAATGGTTATATACCTTATTAACATTAATAATTGCACATACATAGGTGAGCACACAAAATCCCTTATTTTTACCAAATCATACATAGGTGAGCACACCAAAATCCCTTCTTATTTTTACCAAATACCTATGTTAAAATAAAATTGTATATATTGTAATAAAAATAAAATTGCACATACTGTACACATAATAGGGGTGGTCCACAGAATGGGGTAAAAAAATCGAAGTTCAATTTTCATTCCTCCCAGGCTATAATCTGGTTCCTTTTAGCTAAAAAATATTTCATGTAAAATTTAAGGCAAATCGAATAACTTTTAGGGGTGGCTCAAAGCTGTTTTTTGTATACCATTATGCCCGTTATTAATATAGTGAATAATTAAAAGAAACATTTACAGATACATTAACTAATGATTATTTTTCTTTCAGATAGACTTATTAAATTTACAGGTTTTGCAATGTCAAATAAACGTACATTTTACTTAATGAAAAAGTCAGAGGAAACAATCACTGGAGCCAAGCTGCCTTCCCGTGGCCAGGTCCTCCGCATGTTCCTCCACCATCATCAAGTCTTGAAGAAGGAGATCAAACCTAGTTCAGAAGCTGTTTTTGAAGAATTGCGTCTCTTCTGGGAGAGAGCCCAAATCCCTACTCAAAGGAAAGACTACATTCTTCACAAAATTCAGGCTCTACACTTGGAGTGGAAAGCGATTAAGAAGAATGCTGGGAGGAAAAGCAACTCTCAGTTAGAAAAAGAGAAAACCTTTCAGGAAGAAATGGAGAACCTATTTGATGTCGCCCATGCTGATGCCTTTACCTTAATCAAAAATGAAGAAGACCGGCAGTTCTTGATCCAACAAAGGAAAGCGGAACGAGTGGGATCAATGGTCTCTGCAGATATGGTGACTGACAAGGCAGAAAAGAGAGCTGCTGAGAAGCAAATGAAATTGGTAAATAGGAAGCGGAAAGCTGAAGAAAAATATGCTGCTTCACAGGAAGTTATGCTAGATCAGGGAAGTTCTTCTTCTGAGTCTTTATGTGAGTCAGAAAGAGAAGATGAAGATTACCTTATTAATCCCCCATCTACCAGCGGACCAACTCCACCAAAGAAAAAGGCAGCAAAGAATATCATATCTCCTGAATTGGCTGCTGCTCTGGACAGGACTGGCATCAGTGACAGGAGGGCCACCTTTGTATTAGCTGAAACTGCATCTAGCCTTGGTCAAGATCTTTCAGAGGTGAACATCTCTCGTTCTTCAATCAAAAGGCACCGAGAGAGGCATCAAAGGCAAATAACCCATGCCATTAAAGCTAGCTTTAGTCCAAGTATTTCGATTGTCCACTGGGATGGGAAGTTGATCCCTAATCTACTTGCCAAGAATGAAAAGGTAGACAGACTCCCAGTCCTTGTCTCTTCAGTTGAATCAGGCGATTCAAAACTGCTTGGTGTTCCCAAACTACCAAGTGGAACAGGGGAAGCTCAATCAGCTGTAGTGTATAATCTTCTTTCCAAATGGAATATAGATAAGTCAATAATCGGAATGTAATGTTATCAGATACTACAGCATCAAATACAGGAACAAACAGGGGAGCATGCGTTCTTCTGGAACAGAAACTTGGTCGACCACTCTTCTATTTTGCCTGTAGGCATCATTGCATGGAAGTCATGTATGGAGGAGTGTTTGAAGCAGTCCATGGGTTCATCTTCTGCCCCTGAGCCACTTTTGTTCAAAAGGTTCCAATCTATGTGGGACTACATTGATTTAAAAACCTTCTCTACATCACAGGATGATGATGAGATGAAGGAGCAAGTTGATCCTTTCAGAAATGAAATAATTGCCTTTGCCAAAGAACATCTGGCCACTGGAAATTTTTGAGATGACTATAAAGAGTTTTTGGAACTTTCTTTGATCTTTCTTGGTGAAAAAATTGAAAGTTACACATTCAAATGTCCTGCTGGCACGCACTATGCAAGGTGGATGGCTAAAGTTATCTATGCCATCAAAATGTGGCTTTTTCGAAATCAAATCACCCTGACTCCTCGAGAGAAGAAGGACCTGAAAAACCTTACCCTTTTCGGAGTCCTAATCTACTTAAAAAGCTGGATCACTGCTCCTATTCCATCACAAGCTCTGAAGAATGATCTGGATCTTATCCAAAAGTTAAAGGACTATCATGACCAGAAAGTGGCCAAAGCAGCTCTCAAGAAATTTGAAAACCACCTATGGTACTTATCAGAAGAGCTGGTGGCCCTTGCTCTCTTCGATCAAACTGTTGCACCAGACACCAAGGGAATCATGGTCCAGTGTATGAGGGAAAAGGAGGGGTCATTAGACTTCTCAAAGAGAAGAAGACGCAAGGAATGCAAAGCAACACTGAAATTAGAAACTCTTGCCACAAAGAACTCATTAAAGCTTCTTAAGGCCCTACCGATCAATATTAGTTTTCTTGATGATGACCCCAGCACCTGGGAGGAGAATGAAAACTTCCAAGAAGCTAAAAGAATCATAGGAAACATCAAAGTAGTTAATGATCATGCTGAAAGGGCAGTAGCTCTCATTCAGACCTTCAGCGGAACTCTGACAAAAGGAGAAGATCAACTCCAGTTTCTCTTAAGTGTGGTGGATGAGCACCGAAAGAGGTTTCCTGATTCTAACAAGTCCACAATCTTAGCTGGGCAACAATGAGTGGCCTGGTCAGCCATGATACCCCCGCCAACAAGCAGATAATACCCATATATATGGGGGGGACCCAGAAGCCATGAATGTGGACTTCTGGGGGTAGTTGAGCCACCTCTAAATATTAACCGATTGAACCCAAATTTTGCTCAGAGAAGTTTCTTGGGAAAAGGAACCTAATGAAACCCTGGGAGGAAGAATTTAAAATACTTCCATTTTGTGGACCACCCTAGTACACAAGGTACCTACCTATGTAAAGTTGTCATTATTAACCAGATTTCTTATTTCAGCAATTTGTTTCGACTTTTTCTAAAAAAAATTGATGTGCAGTTATTTTTATTTTTAGTTTGTGACACATTATTGTGAATTATTCTTCATATTTTAAAATGTCTTTTATTTTCTTTTTGGCACACTGTAGGTTCAACACGAATCACTGATTATTCTGTTTTTCTTTTAGGGATTGAATTTTTTCTCCAATTTCTTTTGCTTCTTTTTTCTTGTCTGATGTTTCAATCTTAAAGCATTTGATGATGAAAGCAATGTGAAATCGTGTTTTATTTCCACCTTCTTAGCGAGTTGATCAGCTTCCTTCTCCAAGTCATGTGCAGTTTGTTTGATCTTCTTTTCTTTACTGCAAGGGGGTGGCATTTGATTATGTTAGAAAATAACAATTCCTCACCTTTAAAGAGTATTATAATTTCTTGTTTTAATTTCAGTAATATGATCCAATTTCTTATTCTTGTTTCAAGTACATTAATAATATGAAAAATTTAAATATTTTTTGCTTCAATTTTAGTACTTTAATCTTATTAGCTATATAGGTATTCAAGATTAGGTACCTACTTATCCATGTAGACAAAATAAAAGCTCATTTTGGCACATAGCAAATACCTGTAAAAAAATAACAATAACATACAATTTAGGTCAGGGCTGAAACTATAATTTTTGTTTGATTTTAATTTATCAGAGTGACTAACAGTTGGCTTTTGATATAAAAAATAAGATTCCTGAAAAAAATAATTGGTGCCCACCAACGTGTGTCCTGCCACCCCTGTTTTTGTAAAAACATCTAATGCCGCACTAGCAAAATCAGGAAAATGGCAATATCTTCTTCTGAACATGCTAGAGAGATGGTTTGCATACCAAAAGATGCAGAATTTGATTTAGAACAAATTATTAAGAGTGGTATTTTTTCATAAAACCTTTAGTTTTTGAGTGTAGCATCCTTTCTACCATCAAAGCCAATGCCAGTCACTTTTTCAAATATCACTTCTTCCTTCTTCCTTTCAGCTCTCAATTTAGCTCTCTCCCTTCTCAACTTGTTTCTGAAAAGTATTTCAAAAATATTGGCCATGCATTACTGCATTAGCATTATACAAATATACAAAATACAAATGTCAGTGTCCTGTTTGAAACTAATTAATATAAATACAAAATAGAAATTTTGACGCTAATTAAAAATAATAGTAAATCTGGTGATTTAGAACTTATAGCAGAAGCTAAGAAATGTAATATCTAGAGTGATTAAAAACATACTTATCAATAACATTTTGTATGTTATCTGGGGTGATTACTCCAAAGTCCACCAATGTAGCAGAACCAATAGCCGCTCCTGCTCTATCACTTACTTGATATCTGTTAGGATATTTAAAGTAGATTTACATATCTATTGTCAATGAATAATTTATTGGTAATCTTAATCTCTTAGTCACAATGATTTCACTTTAAGCTGTATTAAAAGATTTATCTTTCAGTACTATACCTGTCACATGCTTCAGCTAATGAGCGTAATCTAGTTCTGTTCTGTAATGTTGAGACTTCTGGAACATAGTCTGCATCAAATGAATCATTACAACTGTCGCTATCTGTCAACTCAGGAATGTCCATAGGTTCAGGAGGAGGAGGAGGAGGAGGAGGAGGAACTGATTCTTTTGCTTTTTGAGATTGAATAACCCGTGATTTGAATTTTGTCAGTGGCTGTTTCTGGGACTTCTTTCAGGGTACAGTAACCATGCCTAGTTGTTTTCTGGTCCTACAAAGTGATTATATTTCATTACACTATAATCTATCTTTTATCTATGGGTCTCTATAGGGTCATTCTCTGTCAGATCAACCAAAAAAAAATTGAAATTAACACCCTCATCTCTCATATTTTGTTGAAATTTGGTTTATAGGGAGTTTGTGAGCCCTGAATCCATTTCTGAAATTATAAGGTCAATCCGACCAACGGTTCAAGAGATATGACCTCTGGCAATTTGAGGTCACTCGCGAGGTTACTAACATTTGGCAAGCCATAACTTGGGTAATAATTGTCATAATTATATAAAAGTATATATATTTAGAATCAGAAAACGACAAGGAATCCAAATATGCAAGTTTTAGAACTCTAGGTTGAAAAATAAAAAAGTTACACTGTAACCAAAATTTGAGGTCACGATTTGACCTCTGGGGTATCAAATGAGAATTTTTTTTTAAATGTAAAAAATGAAGGCATAGGCATTGGCTATTAGAATCAGCAAAAAAAAGTTTGTTTATGTTAGTATTTTTCATGTAACTAACATATAAGTGACCACCATATTCATAAGTTGTGCGTCAATTCTACCTATTTTTTCACACTTAAGCTCATAATTTGACCTATAGAAATTAAAATTACATTTTTTATAGATATAAAAAACAAAGTCAGAGTTCTTGACTAATAGAAACAATCATAAAAAGTTTGTTTATGTTGGTACTTTTCATGTAACTAACTTATAAGTGAACACCATATTTATAAATTGCTTGTCATTTCAAGGAATTTTTATATCTTAGCTATCAATTTGACCTCAAGCTCCAAGAATTTAATAAAAATTGTATTTCACTGCTAATCTACACTGGCAATAATAGTTATAATAGTGAAAGGGGAAGACTAAGCTCACATGTAGCCTAAACAAACCTGTTGAAACATGTTGCTACTTGTCTAAGTGCAGAATCAACACAGATAGTTGCAAAATTCCTTGTCTACAGGTTAGTACAGTTCCAGCCAGCACTGTGGGTGGCTGGTGGGTATGGTGTTTTAATGAACCTCAGAGACTATCAAGGCCTAAAATATTAAGTGTGTATATAGCTATATATTTTCTAAAAAATATATATTACTTAACTGTAAATCCTATATCTTTACAGATCAAAATACAATGGTTCGGTACTTGAAATACTGCCAGAACCCTATTCAAAAACACAAGAAACGCATAACAATCAATCTTAGAAAAGTGACTGATGTACTTGTTGAAAAATGTGCTGGAAGAGTGAAAAAAGACTCTTTGTTGTGTGTGAACTGCTGGACACTGATAATGAAAAACCCCACTATACTTAGTACCACTGAAAACAACGAGTCTGAGCAGGATTCAAATGAATCATCTACTATCAGTGGCTTGAGTAACATCTCTTCAATTCAAGATCTGGACAATGACAGTGATTGCTTGATAAAGGAAAATCCTTCAACTTCAGTTGAACCAGTTCTAGCATTTCTGGACCAAACACCAGTTAAAAAAAGTAAGTAATAAATTAATATAATAACTTATACTTTACTACAAGGTCTGTTTGATCTACTATATAGCCAATTATATAGCATTTAAGGTACTATAATTAATATTTAATTACTAATATTCAGGTGTGTGAAACCTTTTTTTCTGTTCTTTTCAGAAGGGCTATCATTAAGCCAGAAAAAGCGCAAGGCTCGTGGTAAGCTATCATCTGCTCAGAAACACCTGAAGGAGAGGCTAGAACTCAGTTATGGTGTTCAAATTACCGAGGAGGTAAGTGATACTTCAAAACCTGAAACTAAATCTGAAAAACATCTAGACAAATTAATGAATGAATTGAAACAGTCATTCCTGGAGAGCAAATGTCACCATCACAAACTACAAATATTGACACTCTCACCATACACAATTGAAAAAACAGCTAGTTTCTTTCAAACTACAACATACATGGTGAAAAGAAGCCGTTCACTTAAATCAGAACATGGAATCCTTCCGAAGATTCCACTAATGAGCAAAGGAAAAGTGATATCTGAAGAACACAAAGATATAGTTAGAAGATTCTATGAGTCAGAAGAGGTTAGTCGTATGTGTCCTGGCCAAAAGGATTGCGTGAAAGTTATCAGTGCTGAAGGTGCAATGAAGGTGCAAAAACGATTGGTCCTCGGGAATTTAAGAGAGATGTTTGAACTATATAAAAATGATGAAAAGAATCCCAAAATAGGATTTTCCACATTTGCAAAATTACGGCCATCATAATGTGTGCTTGCCGGTAGTGGTGGGACTCATTCTGTCTGTGTCTGCACATACCATCAAAATCCAAAATTGCAGCTGGCTGCATTGGGAGAAAGAGGTCTTTCATACAAGGATCTTATGGATTACAGTGTCTGCAGTACAGAAAGAGAGACTTGCATGATGCAACTTTGCAATGATTGCCCAAGAGAAGAGGGTGTCCTGGATTTTCTTGAGTTACTTGACAGTGTGAAATCAGCTCCAAATGAAATATCTTACAAGCAATGGGTGACTGTTGACCGTTGTACAATGGTTGATAAGGTGGAGCCACTTCATGAATACTTATCATCCCTAAGCATGAAAATATCCCGCATGGTTCATCATCACTTTGTTGCTCAGCAACAATCACAGTACTTCAAGCAGTTGAAAGAAACACTACCACCTCAGAGCGAGGTAGTTATAGTAGGTAATTTCTCTGAGAATTATTCTTTCATTGTCCAAGATGCTGCCCAAGGGTTTCACTGGGACAATTCACAGTGTACAGTTCACCCTTTTGTCATCTATTATAGATCATCTGCAGACCAGGAACTTAGCCATTTTAGTGTCTGTTTCTTATCTGCATCACTAAAACACAACACTATAATGGTTTACTCATTCATATTGAAGCTTATGACATATGTTAAATTCAGATGCCCACAATTGAAGAAGGTGCACTATTTCTCAGATGGATGTGCTGGCCAATATAAGAACAGATACAACTTCACAAATCTCTGTTACCATGAAGAGGATTTTGGTCTGTCTTGTGAATGGCACTTCTTTGCTACATCCCATGGCAAAAATGCATGTGATGGGATTGGAGGAACAGTGAAAAGAGCTACTGCTCGTGCCAGTTTGCAGAGAACTACAGAGAGGCAAATTCTTACACCAGAACACATGTTTCAGTTTTGTGAAGAAAACTTGAGCAAGAAGATAAATTTTTTCTTTGTAACTACAGCTGATTTGAAAGATGCAGAAGAACGGTTGGAACATCGATTCAAGGATAGTAGGGCTATTCCTGGAACTCAGAAATATCATAGATTTGTTCCCCTAAACAAGGAAGAACTGATGGTGTATCCCATTTCAAGTGGCATTGAAGAAAAGAATAAGGAAAAGTCATTTTACTAATGAACCTGCAATGCTTGGTAACCTAAAATGTGTCAAACCAGGAGAGTATGTTGGCTGCATTTATGACATGCAAGTTTGGTATGGAATTGTGGAGGAATATTGTGAAGAGTTTGATGATTTCACTGTGAACTTTCTACATCCCTCTGGGTCATCAGGATCAAGTGCATATTATTATCCATCAAACAAGGATTCATGTGCAGTGCCAGGACATCATATATTAACTGTAATGAGTTGTCCTACCCTAAGAGGAGGCAGCAGAATTCAATACATTTTTCCACAAAAAGAAATTGATGAGAGCATCGAGCATGCAAAAATTGTATTAGGCTAGCACATGAATCCTCTAAGTAGGTCTTCCCCTTTCACTATTATAACTATTATTGCCAGTGTAGATTAGCAGTGAAATACAATTTTACATTTTTTGCCTTTGTTTTTATATCTATAAAAAAATGTAATTTTAATTTCTATAGGTCAAATTATGAGCTTAAGTGTGAAAAAATAGGTAGAATTGACGCACAACTTATGAATATGGTGTTCACTTATATGTTAGTTACATGAAAAATACTAACATAAACAAACTTTTTTTTGCTGATTCTAATAGCCAATGCCTATGCCTTCATTTTTTACATTTAAAAAAAAAATTCTCATTTGATACCCCAGATGTCAAATCGTGACCTCAAATTTTGGTTACAGTGTAACTTTTTTATTTTTTAACCTAGAGTTCTAAAACTTGCATATTTGGATTCCTTGTCGTTTTCTGATTCTAAATATATATACTTTTATATAATTGTGACCATTATTACCCAAGTTATGGGTCGCCAAATGTTAGTGACCTCGCAAGTTACCTCAAATTTCCCGAGGTCATATCTCTTGAACCGTTGGTCGGATTGACCTTATAATTTCAGAAATGGATTCAGGGCCCACAAACTTCCTATAAACCAAATTTCAGCAAAATCTGAGAGATGAGGGTGTTAGGCACTGGTTGATCTGACAGAGAATGACCCTATATGTAAATTGAAATTCTTACAAAAATTAGAAAATACTAAAATATTACTTATCATTAACATCATTAATAGTGTATTATTGATATTACTAGCTTATTTAATGCACTTTAAAAATTGTAGCAAATTATTAATAATTGATAATATTAATAATTGATAATTAATTAATATTAATTAATAATTTACAACTTGAAATTCAATCAACAGACCTACCTCATAAAACTGGTAATCAGATTCAGTCATTTTTAGTAAGTGCTTTTTCTCTGTATCTACCAACAGTTTGTGATCATGTTGATATATGTCAAATAAAACGTTTACAGTTTTCAGAAAATCATCCAGATCTTGATGATATTTAGGTCCCCTTTTCTTTTTGTCATACTTCAGAAGGTGGTTGAATTCCTTTATTTGGGTTTTCAGTCGGCTCTGTATGGCATTTACTGATATTGGATAAACATTATATGTGACCCACAATTTATGCAATTCCTCAGAAGTAGCTCTCAGTACAGCATCTGTTTTATAGTCTCCAAAATACAAACACCTTTCAATAACTTGCTTCAACGTAGGCAATTTCCCTAAAGGAAACTGTTCTGCTGGCATAAAACGTACATCACCAAGTACTTTAGCAACTGTTTTCCTTGTAGAAGTCATACTTTATATTGCAAATGTTGAATTCAATGACAAATTGCAGTTGGAAACTTATAACAAAGGCACCTGAAAAAAAAAAAAAGTTTTCAATTTATTACGTTTAAAAAAAGTTCATGAAACAGCCCCACCCTCTATTCTTTAATCAAGCATAATGGATGCAAGATAACAAGGAAAAGTCATATCATGTGATCACTATGTCCATGTCAACATCTTTTTAGGGCAATGTTAGTAATCAAAAAGCCAAATCATGCTTATTTTAGAATTTCTTTTGTCACTAAGGTCCATCAAAAGGGGGTCTATGGGCCCCAAAAATTAGTTTTTCTAAAATAACTAAAAACCTAAAGGTTTTATGAAAAAATACCACTCTTAATAATTTGTTCTAAATCAAATTCTGACTGAGTTGGTCAATTAAAAAAAGAAACTAGTCTTGTTAAAAAGTACAAGCTTCAGTAACTGTGGTTTCTTCCTTATACTATCCATGAATTTCTTAGAAAACACACACACACATACATACATATAATATTAGCAGCGTTGGCACCCAAAAACCCAACCCAAAACCCACTGGAATTTTCAGTGGGTTTTGGGGTTTTTGTTCTATGTTTATTTTAAAATAACTGAAATTTTTCTGATTGCTACATTGTTCAGTTGTAGCTAATTAGAATGATTTGGCATGTTGATTATTTCAAGTAAGCTGACTTATAAAACAATTCTTAAATTATGCAATGTGTAAATAAAGATTATGAAAAATTGAAAAGTTATTAAAAAGAATTTGCACCCATTGTGAACACTATGGGCAATTATTGGATCATTTGACACATTGCTCCAACCATCTTGAATTAAAGTTACAGAAGAATTGACAGTCTTTTTTAATTGAATCCAGTACCTACTTCATTATTCACTTTCATTAGCGAGTCATCAGATAATTTTTTTCTGCTTGGAAGACAATAGCCTGGTCTTAAATTTTGGACCCATTTAATAAATTCTTTATTCTCTACAACTACAAATGGAATATTTGCTGAAAAGAAAAATCTGGCCATTTGCAAATCTAGTTGTTCTTTTTGATCTACAGTTGTTCTAACCACATATGGCATTATCTGACCTTGTGTTTTCTTGGCTGGAGTAGAATGAAAAAATGGTATGGAAGATTCAGAAGCAGTTGAAGTGAATGAAGTCTCACTACTGTGAATTGTAGTGTCATCATGAACCAGGCTTTCATATGATTTGCTTGAAGAGGGTCTACTCTCAAAACTGCTGTGTCTATGTGTAGGAGGAAGAGTTGCTGATGTAGCTGTATTTGTAAGCTCATCTTCATCATGACGAGCCTGTACCCATTTTTTTATTGCATCAATCTAAATGATGTTTCACTTGTTCTATTTTTTTCAAAAATACACATCTGCAGTATTTGCACCAAACTCTATTTGGTTGGTCACTCAACATTTCTACTTCATCCCATTCAGCAGCTTTAAGTCTGCCACCAGTATGTGCGGGTATAACTTTCTCTAGATGATGTTTCACACACTCAATTTTTTGAGTGATACTTTCTTTGCAATAATTGCATAGTACTCTAGTATGCTGATCACTTAATAAAGTCACCTTGACCTATTCGCTAGCTTAAATTAGATCTTCCACCTCTATAACTCTTTAGCATCTTAAAAATTTAAATTTGAGTTAGGTCTAAATAAAGCTGAAATCTGCTGTTAACCCTTTAATGCACAGTGTATGAAATTTTCATCATTAACTTTGGAAGCAATTTTAGACCTTCTAGTTCCCAATGTGTGAAATTTAACACATTTCGTATTTTATTAATTATGAATAATAAAACTTTGTAAAATATATTTTTCAGTTATTTTGGGTCCAATTAAACGATTTTTATATCCCAATTTTTTTTTTTACTTTTTGACTTAATTTGGGTATGAAAGGGTTAAGAAATAAAGGAAATCTAATATTAAAATGGAAAAAATTCTAATGTGTCATTATTATCTCTCATATCTGAACTTTCTATGAAATAAAGATGTCCTTTTTAATATATATTGTAGATTAGATAAATAAATTAATAAAATAATAGATATATTAGGCACTACATAATTATCAAACCTTTTTAAAAAAAATTTCGGTGCTACTATAGCGTGATTCCTACCTCGATTCGGCGGTCTACCTTTTAATTATAGCTTCTTACCTTGTTACTAATTGCTTGTTTACATTCCAATGTCCATCGCCCTTGATGATCGGTTAGGTTCAGTCATGATAGTTTTGTTAGTTTTAATGAAAATATCGTGACTAAACCTAACCAATCGTAGGTAGACCACATACTATAGTAGCACCGAAACTATTTTTTAAATAAATAAAATTGAATAATAAATAGCATCTTATATTTATTATATTTTCATTTATACCTTGGATAGGAATCACACTCTACAGTACTGTAGTTTCGAACCAAAATGGGTAGGAATCACCCTATAGTATTGAAGTCACTGGTAGGAATCACGCTATAGTAGCACCAAAATTTCAACCCAGCAAAAACCCAGTTGGGTTGGGTTTTTGCCAACCCTGAATATTAGAGTACACATATGTACCTAATTATGCTAAAAAAAAATTTGACACGTATCAAACTGCGTTTGGTTTTAATTTTGAGCTACGGTATGTTAACTTTAAGCACCAAGTTTGTAATTTCTCAAAAAAAAAGTTCAGGACTTTTCCAGGGCTGTGGAAACCCTGCAAATGGTATATATAAAGGTATAAATACTGCTTCTAAACTTAATGTCAACTTGATGTGGTTTTGTGACAAGTGTAGTACTGTAATAAAAAATTTTAATAAGCCCAGAGGGTTTATTGGTGAGGGAGAGGCCAGACCAACTTATAGAGATATTGCAGTTCAAGTTTGGCATAGGCCTGGGCCTAATACTGTAAATGAGGCTGAAACTCAGAAACAGCCTGAACCCAATGTTTTAGTTGGGCCTAAGTTAATGCAAAATAGGCCAAATGAGTGGGAAAAGCCAAAGAAAACCTGGAAACTCAGGATTTTGAAGCCAAATGAAAATGTTTTAATAGAATTAACAAATAGATTTCATTCATTTTCTATAAATGAAGAAAATAATCAATATAGGAAAACTCAATTCAATAGTAGTAAAAGTTTCAAGTTAAACCCAAGTAATGTAGGAAAAGTTTCTGTAATTGGAGATTCCCAAGTCAGAGGCCTAGGAACTACGTTACCAAAAGGAAGCATAGTCTATTGCTATCCTGGTGCAACCATTGATAGGGTAGTGTAAAAAATCAGTGAAAAAACTTCGGGTACTGATTTAGTTTCTCAAAAAAATGTAGTTATTCACACTGGAAGTAATGATGTAATGCTTAAGTCATCAGATGAAATCTTAAAAAGCTATAATGAAATCTTGGTAAAATTAAAAGGTAGGCATAAGTCATTTATTACAGGTATTGTTCCAAGGATGAATGAAATTAATAAATGGTTCTCTAGGGCTTTTAGCATAAATAATAGACTCAAAGAACTCTGTAAACAAGTACGTATAACATATATTGATCTATGGAACAAATTTTATTGGAAGAGAGAATTGTATAATAAAGATGGGGTTCATCTTAATACAAGAGGTAAGGATGTATTGTGTACAATTTTATTAATGGAAATCCAAAATGAAAATGTAAAAGACCTGGGTATGTTCCCATTGACTAACAAATGGTACTTCACTGAATAAAATCTCAAAATAGAGTCATTCCAGCTCAACTGGTACAGATTTCAGAAAGTTGGTCGGGTGACCATCTCCAATTTTCTTCAAATTTTCAGGGTTGATTCATACACCATTCAATAGTTTAAATCTAAAATTTTAGCTTCCTCAGTCAAAAACGTTTAATTTTATGGTCGCTTAAATGGCCCCCACCTTCGACAAAAAATGCCCATGTTGGGCTTGATCGGCCAATGCCTTCATTTTGAGAGGCCTTGAAAAGTGTCTTCTAATAGGAGTAGAAACTTCAAATTTGTCATGCCAATACAACTTCTGGTGGGCTTTTCAATTTTGTAAGCTAAAAGGCTGTGGAACAAATAGTTTCTGAGTTACAAGGGCTTAAACATGACTCCATTTTGAAGCTTGCATCAATTCCTCCCAATTTTATGACTACCATTTTCAAAAGTTTTAGTTCTACATCAATCACAGCTGTTTTAATACTCCTAATAGTCTCTATGGGTTGTAAATTTATGAGTGAAATAAAAAAAATAACCAAAAAAGGATTTATTTCTCTTTTTAAAAATTTCCAAAAGTTGATATTTTCACAAAATTTGCAAAATTAACATCAACTTTGGGGCTTAATATAAAGGTGTCTGAAATTAGTCAGGGAGTTGATACTTCTAGTAAAGAAAGATACATATGTGTACAAAAGCATATATTAAGGAATAGATCTCAACTCAACTCCTTCATATAGTTTTGGCTATTCAAAGAAAAGTACTTTTTGCGAAAAATTCTGAATTTTTTCAAAATTTTGAAATGTTTAAATTTCTTTTTACAACATTGAATTGTAATTTTACTTCCATTTTATTACTTGGTAAGTTAATTCACAAATGTTAAATTATCTAAAGTTTTACTCATAAAAAAGACAATATAAGCTTATACCTAGATTACTACTACAAAACCTTAAATTTAATTAGCTTTGTTGTATTACTTCCCTTAATACAAGTGTACAGTACTTAGCTATATACAATAATGAATTCCTGAGTTTTTAAGCATGTGAATTATTAGCTATAAGTTCATATTCTTTTTTTAATGTGTTGTTTTATGTAAATTCGTATGTAAACTTTATATAGCTAATAACTCTTATGTTTAGACACTGACTCAGGAATTTATTATTGTACTCAGGCTTTAAGTCTGATTGTCTTCAACACTCCATGGCCTCACAGCCATAAATTGGCAATTTATTATTCAGCTTGATACAGGTCTGTAGTTACTTAGGCTTTTTTTAAAATACTCCTCAATTTTAGATAAACAATCATTTGATAACTTGTACTGTCTCCCCATTTTCCCAGCAACTGTAGGTGGTTCAATTGAACACAAAACATGTTGGAATGGAATCCAGCAAACGTCCTCTTGTTCAGGCCATTTAAAAGGATTCTTTTTCATGAAATTTACTAGATCCTTCTCAGTATCACACACTTCAACTAGGTATGTTTCCAACAAACCAGTTACCTTCATAGAAACAGGCCACATATGTACCAGGTTTATATTGGTAAGCCACATTTCCTTGTGTAGCATTGAGGAAAGAAAGTTGTACGTTAAAGAAATTTTCATCACTAGAAATTTTGTACAGTTTAATGCCTGTTGATGAAGGTCTAAAGCAGTGATATGAACGGGTTCCTGGGATTGTCTTAATTAAGGAATACCTTTTTTCTAACTCAAATAAATTAGCATTTTCCTCAATTTTAGCCGAATCAATGTACAGAAATTGTATACCATTAATATTAGATTTGCACCAATCGAACATCTCTTTTGGATTGGTGATGTGACCTTTACTTGTTGCTTGTAGACTTGCCAGGGCAACTAACCTTTTGACGGTGCCACCAACACCATCCTGAATTATAAAACTATAGTTTTCAGAGAAGTCAACAAGCACTAATGCTGTAGAATCATTGAGGTTTTCTTTACAATCGGACAAATATTTTGATTGGGCTTTTGCTATGAAATGGTGTACTTTCAACTTTTTTGCACTTTCACATATGTCTTCTACTACATTTGAAACACTTTTTGTCATTGTGACCAGTTGGGTATGGTCTGTATGAAGCCACTGCTTAAAGGAAACCTCATCATCCATATCATAATCATTGTTTTAAAAAATGGTAAGAAGCCAATCCCATAATTCATTTAAACTAGGACATGTTTTGTAGTTATTAATCATGCAATTTCTGGTTTCAGTGTTGCAGACTATTTTCCCTAGTAACTCTCTTAATTCTACTTTGACGGGGAGTGATTCACATAAAAGTTTAAAGTTCTGGTGTATTTCACAAATGCATACATTGTGTGATCCTTTACTCCCCACACCCATACACCATTTTGGTCTCAGTTCAAAAAACTTTGATTTGGAGATTTTGTCATTTGGATATTTATTTTTGTAAAGCGTATATAATTCTCTGATATTTGTCAACAACAGTATTTTCTGCTTGTGAACCTTCCCTTGTGGTGTTTTTATTGATTTGTAGTCTTTTTTACCAGGGCATTCTCTAGTATATTCATTGTTTTGGAAAAATTCTATCACTCTTTCCTTTATTTCATCGCTTATACCCTTGCTACTCTTTTTATTTCTCATTATAGGAAGGATACCTTCTTTTCTCTTTAAGGCCCTCACAGCATTAACCATTCTGGCTGACACTTCAAATTCTTTCATAATTCTTTCTCTGGACCAGGTTTTACCAATTGGAAGGAGTGTTAGAATTTGTATCTTTTCTTGTCTGGTACTAGTTTTACACTTTTCTTTCAGTTCCTCTATCATATGCTGATAACACTTTTCTTCCTCACACTCTATAGGTTTCTCCGCTTCCTCATCCAAAATGCTAGGCTTCATATGAAGTACTTTTGACAGCTTTGATTTGGTTGATGTTTCAATTTGCTTTAGTTTCCTTTTTGCGTAAAACTTTCGATCTCTTGCTCTTACATACTTAATTAGTGATGGGATGATTAATCGGAATCGGAATCGAGAATCGGAAGAATCGAGCATTTTTCAGGAATAGGAATTGGAATCGAGAGAATTGTACCATGATTTCCGATTCTTAAAAAGATTCTTTGAATACAAATAAATTCTTACTTATTCACTTATTTATTTGCATTTTGTAGGCTAAGGAGTAAGGATTGCTTTTTGAGTAAAAGGATTTTTTTAAACTTTTAATTGAACCAGTTTTGCAATGTAAACTTTAAAATTTAAATGAAAGAGGATAACAAATTTTATTTTTATTGTATTGTAGCTATACATCAAAACATGTATATTAGGGTGGAGCGAAAAATACTTTTTTTCTAGTATGAAGTTCTAATAGGGATTAAAAGTTGCAGTTAGTGGACGATATATACCTGCCAAAATATGAGTTCATTTGTTTAATATTTTCAGCTGCCACCAGGGGGCTAAAGTTAACACAATTTTGGGTAAAAAGGAAAAAAACGCTACTATTTTAGGTTTATCAAACTATTATAAACTTTTATCTTAGAATTATTTAATAGTTTGATTAAGATTCTTAAATGATAAGAATTCGTTTTGTAAAAATGCCTTTTCATATGCTTAATATCTTCAGCTGCCACAAGAGGGCTGAATTTAACTTAAAAATGACAATTAAGTATGATTCTGTATTTACTTGAAAAAGGGAACAGTAATAAATTAGGATGTCTCTCCTCCTTTATACTGGCTTGAGACAGTTAAGAAACGTTATTTCGTGCCTTAGCGGAGTTACCACCCTTTCCCCAACCAACCTCCCTCTAGAAAGGGTTCTTGCTGAAGACTATTTAGTAATTTGCTTTTGTGTCAAATTTTGGCTGTTTTTTCCTTGATTCTAATGTAGCACGAATCCAACCGTCTCTGTTTGTAGGTCCGCAGACTGATCCAGCAGCGTCTGTAACGAGCTTGACGCATCTCTCTACGGCTTGTGTATGACATGGAAACTGAAATAATTCTGAATGAAGAGTAGTACCATGTTTGATGCATGATTCAATATCATCAAGAGAAACTCCTTTGGTTATCAGTGGTTCTGCTATCTGAAAATCTAGCCACATAATGAGATCTGTATAGTCTTTGGCATAAAAATTTATTTCTGGCACCTTAAAATACCTGATAACATCTGTTTCTTGAATGCATGCCCTTGCTTTTATGATACGCCTAAATCCCAACTGACGCACATGCTCCCTTTCATCAGCTATCATTGCAATGAGAATGTTTTCTTGATTTGCGTAATATGCATTTCGCTGAATGACTGAGTCATGTACTCTCCTAAGCTCTTCACGGAGATACCGGCTTCTTGCAATCATATGCCACATATGTTTAGCACCATATTGGCATAATGGTTTACGCTTTATCTGAAACCACATTGGTGCGTATACCCTAACAATGAAAGTAGCTAATTCTTGTAAATTGCCTGAAGGATTCTCTGTGCTTGCATATAACCGCAGAGTCCTGTTTGCTGTGGTGAGCCACCTTGAATGTGATATATTGCCTTGACTCTTATGACTAAGACTCTTTGAGAATGTTCCACTTGATATAGCCTTGTGAATTTCAAGAAGGTATTTCTGGTCGGTACTTATGTCATCTACATCAACTTCACACATGTCCTCTTGAATTTCAATGGGTTTGAAGTTAACTATGGGAAGCTTTTCACAGTCTGAAAGTGCTCAGCCAATTTCTCCTGAAAATGCTCTTGGTCCAGTAGTGGTACCATCCAAGTGATGAAACAGATGGCGCAATGGAAGTTCATTAAGGTGTAAAAGGCATATCAGCCACTGCAATGGCTTATTAAAGGCTTCTTCCAGTAATCTTATTGTGCCTCCAATAATACCAGTGTTAACCACTGTCGAATCACAGCCAACTGCAACGATGTTCCCTATATCAACATTCCTTTCTTTCAAGCAATTCACTAGCGCTGTGCAAATGTATTTAGCTTTGCCACTGGAAGGTGTCACATGTGCAAAGTACAGAGAGTGTGGTTCAGATATTATGCTGATATGCTCTTCGCGTTTGGTTCTTTGGTGGTTAGAGCCATCACTCTCCTGGACATGAATCATTGTTTTATCCTTTCTGCCATCAAAGTATAATCCCCGCATGGTTTTTGGCTCTCCTATCTGTTGTAGTTCCTTTCTCTGTTTTTGTCTTTCACGTCTTAGCTTACTGTCTATAATATTCCCTTTGTCTTCGGGAGTAACAATTTTAAGATCTGCCAATACTGCAGAAGCAATAGCAGCCCCAGCTCTGTCCGACATTTTAAATCTATCACAAGTAATTGCTAATGAAGGCAGTGGCTCACGCATCTGTTGTTCTGATATTACATATTGAGTCGAGGTTGTATCTTCCTCATTATCTTCAGATATCTCTTCTAGTTGTTGAAGTTCACTTGTCTCTGTTTCGATTTGTAAGTTGGAC
The DNA here is from genome assembly GCA_023014485.1 of Bathynomus jamesi. NCBI lineage: Eukaryota > Metazoa > Arthropoda > Malacostraca > Isopoda > Cirolanidae > Bathynomus > Bathynomus jamesi. Next base: position 131,648 of record JAJOZX010005661.1, read on the forward strand.
GTATTGGTTATAGCAGCACTAGTTGTTTGTGAGGATTCCAGACGTGCTTTTTCCATTTCCTTTCGATGTTCTCTTGCTTGTAATCGTCTTGTGTGTGCTATGTCAATGCTTCCTATCACCATTATTCTGCGTGTTCGTTGGTCATTTAAAAAATCCTGCTCTTTTGGAGGGACTTTCTTACTCTTTTCACATGAGCATCTCCTAAACTCCTTTCTACCTTTTTGGAAACTGCCTCTGCTATTTCAGAAAATGAAGGCTCTTTGTTATTCATCTGCTCCTTCACTAAATGTTTTGTGAACAGGTAATCTTTCATAATGCAGTTATAAGTTGGTAGTTGCATATCACTCATCTCACAAGGTACTTCAAATATGGCACACTTCATATGTTCTCTAGTGAAATGTTTATATTTAGTATTTGATGCCATAATATTTTTAAGAAAAATTCACAATCACAAAATATCCTGTAACATCAAAACATTATATAATTAATATATATAATATATTTTATAAGTATATATAATATAATATATAAATATATAATATATTATATAAATAAACTAAAATTATATAATACATTATAACAAGCATTTTATAATAAAATCAATATTATCTCTATATAAATCACTTTAAAATAAAGTTTTATAATATTCCGATCATATTAAAAAACTCTCCGATCAACTGAGCGACTAGGCCTACTACCTAAGAAGACAAGTGTTAACACACTGTTCTAATGACTCACAGAAAGAAATTCCTTCACACCAAAACCCTCCCCCACAACCCTCCCCCACAATATTCAGTGTAGTCTCAACATGACTCAGTTACTCTAAATTGTGTTAACTTCAGCTCTCTTGTGACAGCTGAAGATATTAAGCATATGAAAAGGCATTTTTACAAAACGAATTCCTATCATTTAAGAATCTTAATCAAACTATTAGATAATTCTAAGATAAAATTTTATGACAAACCTAAAATGGAAGCATTTTTTTCCTTTTTACACAAAATTGTGTTAACTTTAGCCCCCTGGTGGCAGCTGAAAATTTTAAACAAATGAACTCATATTTTGGCAGGCATATTTCGTCCACTAAATGCAACTTTTAATCACTATTAGAACTTCATACTAGAAAAAAAGTATTTTTCGCTCCACCCTAATGTATATCCATGATGTGTAATCAAGAAGATTAAAATGAATTGTTACAACTTACAGTTGATTTTTATTTTTAAACCAATCTATTATAATTTATAATACCATACTCATAATGTAAATAGTTAATCTTACCAGAGTAAAATATGACAATTTCCAGAAAAACAAGTTTAGAATTATATTTAAAAATATTGAGAATCAGAATCGAGAATCGTATCGGAATCGAGACTTTTTAGTGGTATCGGAATCGGAATTGGAATCGTTAAAAATTTTGCTATCGTCCCATCACTATACTTATCGTCCCATCACTATACTTAATGGGTGAGCATTCTAGTGAACCTAACGTTTCGTCAAATGTCTCCTTAACTATTTCTTCTGGAACATATTCATCACTACCCGAGTCTTTTTCATCTTCAATCGTCTTGGCTCTAGAGAAGCATGTTGAGCAAAGTTTCTGTCCTGGTATCAGATTCAGTCTAGTTGCTATGTCTTTGTCAATAATTTGTAGTGATTCTGCAAATAAAGTAGGGTAATGTAAACTCTAAACACATTGGAAAATAATTTTAAAACCTCAACATTTGGTTATAGGCTATTCGTATAAAATATTCAAAACATATGCATTCAGTAGCACAGTATATAGCCTACCCTATTAAAATTAAATAGCTAATTTAGGTTACAATTTACAATATAAACTTCTTTATAAAATATAAATATATTAGTACCTATATTTACTTACTTGTTATCTTCTTTTGATGATTTCTCCCTGGATCTTGGCAGCTACGTTGCATTTGTTGGTAATGCATTCCAAACATTTTTTCATGGTGGTAGCATACAGTAGCACTATTTCGGTTGATTACAGTTGCTTTTGTTCTCCACAATAGCAGTTTCCTTGTTTCATCTGTCAGCTCATGTAAGGTATACATACCCACCTTCCTGGTGAGTCTGTGTTCATGACATGGATCATCCAAGTACATACCAAAGCTGCACTTTGATTCTTGATTAGAATAAGTCATTATTACAGGCAGTAAAATTAAGTTAATTGCTCTAGTTAAATTTTCTGAAAATAAAAGATCATGATCTATAAAATAGGCCTGGACATTAATGATTAACCATCATGTTTTACATTTATAAGAATATACAAAGCGAAATGAGCTACCCAGAGCCCTTTGAGTCGCTGGTTGTTTTGACAGACATATTAAATTTCTTGTATGTTTTAGACTTATTTACATATTATTACAATTGTAAATCAACTTAATAAGTAATAAAATGGAAGTAAAATTACAATTCAATGTCATAAAGAGAAATTTAAAAATTTACAAATTTTGCAAAAATTTGAGATTTTTCACAAAAAGCACTTTTCTTTGAATCACCAAAACTATATGAAGGAGTTGAGTTGAGATCTATTCCTTAATATATGTTTTTTTACACATATTTATCTTTCTTTACTAGAAGTATCAACTCCCTGACTAATTTCGGACACCTTTATATTAAGCCCCAAAGTTGATATTAATTTAGCAAATTTTGTGAAAATATCAACTTTTGGAAATTTTTAAAAATATAAATAAATCCTTTTTTGGTTATTTTTTTATTTCACTCATAAATTTACAACCCATAGAGACTATTAGGAGTATTAAAACAGCTGTGATTGATGTAGAACTAAAACTTTTGAAAATGGTAGTCGTAAAAGTGGGAGGAATTGATGCAAGCTTCAAAATGGAGCCATATTAAGCCCTTGTAACTTAGAAACTATTTGTTCCACAGCCTTTTTGCTTGCAAAATTGAAAAGCCCACCAGAACTTGTATTGGCATGACAAATTTGAAGCTTCTACTCCTATTAGAAGACACTTTTCAAGGCCTCTCAAAATGAAGGCGTTGGCTGATCAAGCCCAATATGGGCATTTTTTGTCAAAGGTGGGGGCCATTTAAGCGACCATAAAATTAAAAGTTTTTGACTGAGGAAGCTAAAATTTTAGATTTAAGCTATTGAATAGTGTATGAATCAACCCTGAAAATTTGAAGAAAATTGGAGATGGTCACCCGACCACCTCTGTACCAATTGAGCTGGAATGACCCAATAATAATGACAACTGTCAGAAACAAATAAACGGCGTAAAAATTAACGAAACAAAATTCAAGATGGCAAAGACCAAAGTCAACTGATAATAGATCCAAAATTAAAGAAAATGTTGCAGGTTCTCTTTCATTATTTTATGTAAATGCAAGAAGCATCAGAGATAAGATAGATGAATTAAAAACATGTTGAAATTGAAAAACCAGATATCATGATCATAACTAAGATGTGGACAAAATTTAGCAGTGTACCAAATAATCAATTAAGTGAGTGAGATAATATTATTACCTATGAATGAAATGGCTATGAACTCTTTTATTATGAGTGTAAACATTTTGAAGGTGGTGGAGTATTTATTTATGCAAAGTCAAATTCGTCTCCAGTAGAGATAAATTCAATAAAAGAAAGTGAAATAGTTGAGTCAGTATGGATAGAAATCAGATGGTAAAAAAAATTAAAATAGGTGGTGTATATAGGCCACCAGAAGGATGTTCAATTAGAGGAATCCCCAAAACAAGGGAGGAGAATTGATATGTAGAAAATGAAATTATTAAGGAAATAAATAAGGTAGGTTCAAATGATGTAATTGTTGGAGATTTTAACTATAGATATATAATAAATTGGGTAACATGACAAGCACCTGAAAGTAACAAGAACTTCCTTGACTGTACTGTAGAAAATGGTATAAATCAGTTAATTAAAGAACCAACCAGAGAGAATGCAATTTTAGATTTATTATTAACAAGTATTGCTGAGTCTCTATATAACATATCAGTCTTTGAAACTTTGGGTTCAAGTGATCATTTTATAATAAGATTCAAGGTGAAATTTGAATCAAAGTATACTAAAAATGCAGCTGAAATTCCTGATTTTAAAAATGGAAATATGACTGAATGAGTTAATGAGTTAAACTGTATAAATTGGGCAGAGATTTTTGAGCTTCAACCAAAAGATATATTCAACCAAAGTAAATCTACACACTATGTATGGGAAAAGTTAAAAAAATAAAATAAAAGATGTTCAAAGTAATATATTTATTCCTCAGCATAAAATAAGAATCAGAAATAACAGAGAACCCTGGATAAATCTGTCTATTAAGAAAGGAATAAGAGATAAGAGAAAAACCTTCAGCAAATTTAAGAGAACTCAAAATGAAATGGACCTTGAAATCTATAAAAATAAGAGACAAGAAAGCAAGAAACTTATAAAGAGATAGCAAACACAATTTAGAGAGAAACTTAGCCAAAAATTGTAAAGGAAATCCCAAAAAATTCTTTAGTCATTTCAACTTGAAAAATAAATCTAATAAAAAAATTGGACCCCTTCATGCTAACAAAATTATTGAAGAAGATTTTGAAATTGTTGAGGAGCTAAATAGATATTTCTGCTCAGTATTTACAAAGGAAACTTTACATAAAATTCCAGATTTTACATTAATAACACAAGAGATAAATCATATATATTTTGAGGAAGTGGATATTTTGAGAGCAATTGACAGGCTAAACGTAGATAAGTCACCAGGAACTGATGAAATTTATCCTAAAATAGTAAAGGAAGCAAAATATAGCATAGCCCAAGCACTTAAAATACTTTTCAACCTTTCATTGATTAACAGCAAAGGGTACTTTCCTGTTAATGGGAACACCCTAAAGCTAACAAAAATATGACTTAACCTAACCAATTATCAAGGGCATACAGTTAATCTATTATTAATTATAACATTGTGTAAATAGTAAATACTATTCCAGAAACAATCAATGTTATAATTAATAATAGATCAACTGTACACCCTTGATAATTGGTTAGGTTAAGTCATTATATTTTCATTAGCTTTAGGGTATTCCTGTTAACAGGAAAGTACCCAGCAAAGTTCCAGAAGACTGGAAAATAGCAAATGTAGTCCTGGCTTTTCGAAATAGGAAACAAAAACCTAGCTAAAAACTATAAACCAATTAGTTTAACTTCTATTATTTGCAAATTACTTGAAAGTGTCATCAGAGACAAAATTACAATATTCTTAGGAGGAGGATTAATTAGTAATAGCCAACATGGCTTTCAAAATGGCAGGTTATGTTTGACAAACTTAATTGAGTTTTATGATATTTTGTTAAAGCATCTGGATAAAAAATCTGGGTTATTATATAGAAAACGGCGCAACCCGAAGTATGATGTAAAAAACATTTTATTAGGTCAATTTCGATGTGCTGAAGCCAAATCTGTTAACCATTTGGTGTGAAAATTAATTTTCACAGATTATAAATAAATTACAAATTTTTGAAGTTCATTCATTTGCCCATCATTTATGTTTTGGTTCCAATAATTTTGCTCCGCGAGTCAAAGTAGTTCTTAACAGAAGCAATTTTATAACCCTTTTAAAATGCGCCCTTTTAATGTTTGTATAGCAATGGAGTGTGAAGGGTGTTCTGTTAGATACATTGAAGCTATTGTAAAGTGTTACGAAAATGATGAAGAAGCAATTCTATTTTTCCAAAAACATGGTATTTTGCTTTCTGAGTTGTCGTGCCCAACGTGTGGTTATTTTACTCTTAGGTTAGGTTAGGTTAGGTTAGTTTTCATGTGCTTGTTAGCCATTTTTTAGGCAAATGCTTCAAAATAAGAGTAAAATATAAATAACATTTACTCTAATTTGAAGCATTTGCACACCAAATGGTTAACAGATTTGGCTTCAGCACATCGAAATTTACTTAATAAAATGTTTTTTACATCATACTTTGGGTTGCGCCATTTTCTATATAATTACCAAAATCTGTAGGTATTATGTACTTAGATTTTGCCAAAGCTTTTGACACAGTTCCTCATAAGTGGTTGCTTGTTAAAGTTAGAGCTCATGGAATAACAGGGACAGTAGCAAATTGGATTGAAGAATGGCTTAAAGAAAGAGAACAGTCCAGTTAAATGGGACTAGGTCTACATGGAGCCCTGCTCTGAGTGGAGTCCCACAGGGGTCAGTACTTGGACCTCTACTTTTTATTATTTACCGTATATTAATGACTTGGAAAAGGGTCTAAATAGTAAAACCTTAATATTTGTAGATGATACAAAATTAGGACAAAATGTAAGATCTTTAACAGGTGCCATGAAAATAGGAAAGGACATTGATAAAGTAGTTGCTTGGGCAGATAGATGAGAGATGAAATTTAATGTGGAAATGTGCCCCAAAAATGTCTTTGGACCTCGGTGTAACTTGGTCTAAAATTTTCCAAGTCTGTAAACCAAACTTAACCAAAGTGGGATCACTGGTTTCCTAAAGTGCTAGCAATATCCCATTTTGAGAAAATGGTGCATGACAGTGATTGTAAGATTTGTAAAGTAGAAGTGACAAACAAGGATAGAGCAGTAGCTTGTGATAAATGTGATGACTGGTACCATGCCAGCTGTATTAAGTTGCCCAATGCTATCTATAAAGGCCTGGATACTGCAGTTACACAAAATATAAAATTAATGTGGTTTTGCAATAACTATAGCATAAAATTTAAGAATTTCATTGCTAATCTTAGGCCCTTGCCAAAGCCTAAAGTTGAGGCTAAATCTAGTGAAGTAGCAGTTCAAGTAAACTTAAATGTCCCTATACCTCATAGTGAGCCGAGGCTTAGATATCCTCAGACAATTTCTGAAAATGATGAGTGGACTAAACCTAGGAAAACCTGGAAAGCTAGAATTCAAGAGCCAAGGAAGTGTCCTTATAGAACTAACCAATCAGTTTTATGCTTTCTCACTAGTCCAGGATCAAGATGAGAAAGCTGACGAAAGTAGGCCTATAAAACAAAATTTTAGCAATAATAATCCAGACTCATATAAACCTAGGCACTCTAAAGCTATAGGTATGTTTGAACCAGCATCTGTTATAGGTGACTCTCAAGTGAGGGGCCTAGGATCTAAATTTAGAGCCTAGAGGTATCATAGCTTACTGTTATCCAGGTGCAGGGATAAACAGAATTAGTAATAAAATTATAGAAAAAGGATCTGGTATTGACCTAACTGTACCAAAGAATATGGTTATACATGTAGGTGGAAATGATATAAAGGGTAAGCACTCCGAAGAAATCATGGAATTATATAAACAGCTATTAACGAAGTTAAAGGAACAGAGACCTAACCTTAAAACATTTATCACAGGTATAATTCCCAGGATACATGATAATAATAAGTGGTACTCACAAGCACTATATTAATTAAATAGTAGGCTTAAGACACTGTGGGGGTCCGAGAGATCCCTATAATTTCACCCTCAACTAACTGATGTCCTAACCTTTTGCTTAATTTTATCTATCTTTTCAGGAAGCATATTTTTTCAAAAGGAAATATGTGTCGAGAGGACCTGGCAGGTGAGGGTCCCTGTTTTTATAGCCCAAAGGGCGAATTTAATTATATCAGAAAATGAAATATATCTAAGTCAAACAACATAACGTAAGTGTTAAAATTTATATTATTTATCTTTTTTGGCAGGGTTATTTCCTCAGACATAACACCTCAAGAAGTCATGTTAGGTGCTGGTCTAGTTTGATTAAAGAACCAAACTAAAAACTATAAAGGCTTGATGTAGGTGGATCTAGTCCACCAGTTTGTAAGAGGGGCCCCTAAGGGTGATTCCTCAAGATACTGGCAGGATAGGCCTAGGTGGTCAGGAGACCATCACCTACTCTTGTAAAGGGCCCCGTAAGGGAGACCTCCCAAGTAGGTCCAGAATACCTGAAATTAGTATAACTTAAGAGTGGCCACCGTAGGATGTATCCTGAAAGGCCTAGGAAGGATTTCCTTTGCAAGGAAATGACCTTCCAGAGTCCAGTCAAGGACTGGATAGGAGTCTCAAGAGGGACTCAAGTATTGTAAATAGTAGAATATGGTATGGCAAAACAAAAGTATTAATTAAATTTACAAGAAAATTCAAGGCCTAAACCTATAGATTAACCCTAAATATGGTAGCTTCTAGTATGGTAGTGATATAAAATATAACTTCTTCCTAAGTATTGTTAGTCAAGCTAATTAGGGAACCAGTACTGTATTATGATAATCTTTTCAAGTTTAAAGCATTCCATTAAAATATATTGATCTGTATGGCGAATGAAAATTGTGTGGAAGGTTCTGTGGGTGAATGAGCGTATATCAAGGTGGGAAAAACATGTAACATATGTAAATAACACTTTTTATGAATAGACCAAATTTTTCCTGCGACTTTCACATTCCTATCTGACTTCACTGTTCATTCTCTGGATCCTGGATGAAATTGATTTCACGGGGTCCCTAACTTTGTACAGTTTTGTCGTGTTTTCGTCTTGAGCCACTGGGGAGGGGGGTTAATGCTCCCATAGGCGTTTCCAGTAAAAGTTAAAAGTAATTATATCAGCGATTCTTCGAGGAGAGATAAGGTATTAATACGGATCGATCAATAGCGATTAAAGTAAAGCAGTTTAGTTTTGAGAAGAGGGAAAAAAGTCAAAGGGAGAGACGAGAGTATCCATCTTGGGGTTTCAACACGTTCACGTAAATTAAGACCAGCCGCAAACGTGAACGTGAAGTAGTTGCGGGTCGAGTCACCCGCGACATATTTATTGGCGCCCGAACAGGGACCCCATTGGGTCTCTACGAACGGGAATGGCCAAGATGGAGAAGGAGATAGCGAAGTTGAAGTAGAAGGCGGAGAAAGCAGAAAGGACGCTCGCGGAGGAGAAAAAGAGATTGGAGGAAGAAAAGAAAACTGGTGAAAGAAAAGTAGGAATTAAGGAAAGAAAATAGCCGTTTAGAGAATCTACTGGAGAATATGCAGGAGCAGATGAAACGGCAGGAGGAGGAACATCGAGAGAGATCGGAGAGGATGGAGCAAAAGACCGAATCAGCCTTGGCTGAGGTCTTGGAACGTGTAAGAAGGGTGAAAATGAAGAGGCAGATACATGAAGAGGGTGCAGTACGAAGGCAGGTAGAACCTGAAATCCAGGTAGGAGACAGAGGGGGGAAGGAAAAGGATAAGGTAGCGGACGGTGAGGACATGAGAGAAGGAAAGTGAGAAAGTGCTTCATTCGACTCCGAAAGAGAAGATAAGAGAAAAGGTAGAACCAGAGGAGAGTGAGGGTGATAGTGACGGCGATCCAGATTGGATTCCAGTAAAGAAACGGAAGAAGAGTAGAAAGCATAGGAAGCCCCAGAAGAAGGGCTCACAGAGAGTTCATATGCATGTCAGTGCGGACAACTCTCTGTACAGCAGTGTAGAAGATAAGGGGGTAGAGAGTGACGCCGACGAGCGGGAAGGGACTACCGGTGGGTCTGGGGAAGACGAGATCAAGGTCCATAAAGGAATCTTGATTTAATGTGTATAGTACAAGGGATGTGAATGGATTCTTCAAGGAGTACGAAAGGTACTGTAAGACGAAGTATCCTGATCATCCTGAGTACTGAGTGAAGGAACTGGGAGAGTTCCTAGAGGGTAGGAGTCCGTAGGATGCACGACTTTTATAAAGCCGTGGTCAGCTCTGGGAAACCTCGCTATGAGGTGGTGAAGGAGAGGGTTATCGAGCAGGTGAAAAGAATTAGGGGTAGTGTCAGGCAGTGGCGTAACTAGGGTGGGGCAGGTGGGGCGCGTGCCCTGGGCGGCAAATTTGGGGGGGGCGCCATTTTTCTGATTAAAAAAAAAATTTAAGGGTAAAAACATGCTCTTTTGGAAATGTACCGGTACCATATCTCTAGCCATCGAATTTCCATGAATTTCAGATTTTTAACTTCATTTAACTTTATTAATTCATTCTATTTTTATTAGAATTTTATTATGAATTATTAATTTATTCTACTTTTTTGTTTCTTTCTCTAGAAAATTTTACCATGAAGCGAACATTGCCGATACCGAAAAGTCTGAAAAAGAAGCTGAGTGGAGCAGAAGGCAGGAAGAAAAGAAAAATGCAAGAAGCAGAAGCTAAAACGTCAAGTGGCTTTATGATGTCATTTCTTGAACAGCAACAAGCTGGTCCTTCATCAGCATTAACTGCATCAGATATGAGTGTTGACCAACCCGCCAGTGTATCAGAAGGAGAATTAAGTGTCTTTCAAGAACCAGAAGTGTCTTTCAAGAAGCCAGAAGATACTAAAACTTTGAGTAGCGAAAAGCAGGAAAAAACAGCACAGCCTATACCAGATGCGATTCAGCATCACGATGTAGGCTTCTTGGAGTTTGATAAAATATCAAAAAAGTAATTTTATCGGATGACCTGAGGACAGAAATGGTCACATTGGGTTCGAAGTATTTTCAAAATAGTGAAGGGCCATTTGTTCCCACACAAAACCGATCAATGAATGAAAGATGGTTTAAAAGAAAGTTGGGAAATGGATGTGGAGAAGTAGTTTGGCGCTCATGGCTTGTTTATTCTCCAGAGAAGAAAGCAGCTTTTTGCTTTTGTTGTTTGCTATTTTCTCAAATTGACAATCAGTCTTCATTGGAGCAAGAAAATGGGTTCAATCATTGGAAAGCACCAGAAAGGCTTAGCACCCATGAAAATGCAAAAAATCATCGATACTGCTTCACCCAATGGAAGGAAATGGAAAGAAATCTTTTAGAAAACAGAGGAATCATTAACGTAGAGCTTCAAGCTCAAATTGCAACAGAAAAACAAAAATGGCGAGATGTTCTCCACAGAATTCTCCATTGCATAAAATTTTTAGCAACTCAGAACCTTGCATTGCGTGGTGACAAGGAATCCCTTAGACAGGAAGAGGAAAGCAATATTGGAAATTTTCTTGGGTTATTAAAATTGTTGGCAAGGTTTGATCCTGTCATGAAAGGACATCTCAGTTTTGTGGAAAAGCACCCTGGAAGAACATCATATTTATCTCCGTTAGTGCAGAATGAATTTATTCAGCTGATGGCTTCTACTGTTCGCCAGAAATTGTTACAGAGCATTCATAAGGCCAAATATTTTGGCCTCATGTTTGATTCTACTCCAGATCAAGCACATCGAGAGCAAATGGCAGAAACAGTTGAGAGCTTCAATGGGCCAAGAAAGACTTTCTGCTTTAGCCTTGCTCAGCATTGAACGTGAGGAAACTGAAATAACAAATTTTGATGACATTATTGATAAGTTTGCATCAGCAAAAGTAAGAAAAATACATGTTTAGTGTCAAGTTCCAAATTATTCATTAAAAGAGCCAAACATAATAGGTGCAAACAAGGCATTTCTTTTAAACTACCATATAATTGGAATGATTTTTGTCAGTATCTAATATTCTAATTGCTAATTCTGCTATCGGTAATTCAGTAAAATTCAAGAAAACATCAAAGTGTATTCTCATGAAAAGTTATGCCTCTCCTTGTACATATATTAATTGTTTCTGTTGTAATTCGGCAAATAAAATAATTAACCATACTTTGGTTCTATAAAATTAAATTGTATTAATAGAAATTTAATATCAACCTTAATAGTAAATATACGCGGTTATGTATATGGATAGAAAAACATTAAAGTATAAACTGTAAAAATAATTTTTATGAATTGTATTTTCATTTCATTTCAATTTATTTTTACATATTTTTGTAGTTTTATATATATAAAACTGTTTTTCATTTTCATTTGTCATAAAATAAACTTCCTCTTAAAAGTATATTTTGTTAGCGGTATTATTACGAGTAACCAGTTTGAGTACCATTATAAGAATTCAGCCAGAATTTTAAAGAACACTGGTTTTAAGGGCGCCATTTATTGATTTGCCCTGGGCGCGATCAACCCTAGTTACGCCTCTGGTGTCAGGTATAAACGAAAAGACGACTTCGAGAGGGCGCGTATGTATCAGGATGAGAATCTAGATATGTATGCATACAGATTGGAGACGTTGGCTCGTCGAAAGTTCGGCAATGACGGAATTGACAATTCCAAAGCACTAGTCCGGAAGTTTCTAGAAACTATCCCGGAGGCTGTGGCGGAATTTATCAACATCAAGAGGAAAGAGGCTGTCCGGTTAGGTGGTAAGAGATTGATGTGGTCGGAAATACTCGAGCTTCTTGAAGACCGACCTTTTGACGAGGAGGGGAGATATTACCCCAAATCGAATATTAAGAAGGATAGGGGGAGAGCCAGAGCTAAGGAAGTCTTTATGGGCCATTCTGGAACTGGCAGTACTAGGTATGTAGAGCCATCTCCCGTTTTTTATTCGTATCGAGATGTGCTCATGCATAATTCTATAGAGGTTATGGCTAAGTTTATGGAAGATTTTTATTCTAGACAACAAGGCCATGATTCTGGGAATTGTGGGCGGAATGGGCAGGGATCAGGTTCGGTGGGCACTGGATCGGGGCAACAGCGATTTGGGCAAGGCAGAGGACTGATGGGAGGTGGTTCTGGACAGCAAGGGACATCCAGATCAGATTGCTCTTATTGTGGGAGGCTTGGTCATGGTGTTGATAATTGTAGGAGGCGATTAGGGGCGTGTTATGCTTGTCGAGAAAGGAACCACTTTGCACGAGATTGCCGAAAGAGGGGGAGTGAATGTAGGCGTTGTCAAGAGTATGGCCATTTGGTTAGATTCTGTCCAAATGGCCAGCGCGGACCCCAGCAGGGCCCAAGTGTTGGGTTGGGGTCCGTAAGACCTGGAACGTCAGGAGAGGGGCGAATGCGACCCAGTAATCAGGGGAATGGAGCCGAGGGAGGTTCCCCTTCTGGGGAGGGAAACGTGTAGAGCAGGGGTCCTACCCTGGTGGGGCCTCTGGAATACATGAAGTAAATCAGGGTGAATGGGAATTGTTTGCAGGGTTTTCAAAAGTAAGTATGAATCTGGTAGAGGAAGAGGGTATAACTGAGTGTATGAAAGTGAAGGTGAATGTCAGGAATCAAGAGATGGTAGGATTGGTGGACACCGGTTGCCCGACAAATTTGATTAGTAAGAAAGTGTTGGAAAGAATGACAAGAAGAGATAGGGTGAGAATGAAGATGCAAAGATGTGCGGGAGAGATCAAGGGTGTGGGTAACCTGGGAGTGCCGATTGTGGGAGTATGTGATATAGCAGTGCAAATGGAGGGAATAGAAATGGATAAATGCAAGTTTTATGTAGTCGAGCGAGAGGAGGGGTCCTACCAGGTTATCCTGGGAAAGGATTTCCTGAAGAATGGGTTGGTGTTACATCCGAGTAGAATGATGATTGAAAGGAGAGAAAAAGGGAAAGGAGGCTGGGAGTTGTACTTGGGAATGAATGGTCGAGGTGGGAGGTTGTATCTGAGGGATTGTGTTGTGAGAGCAGCTGAGGATGTACAGTTGAATGGAGAAGCGCCAGTTAAAGTTAGGATAGAGTGGGATAAGCAGACACCCTCATTGTGATCAGGAAACTGATCAAATGTTGTATGTTGAGGGAAGGGGGTTCATTATAAGGTGAAGCGAGTGGCATGTGTATATGATGGGGTTATAAATGAGGAAGATCCATTTGTGTGTGTGCAGGATAAACCGGGTAGTGAGGGTAAAGTGCGAGGGATTAAGAGGGGCGATATCTTGGGTAGACTGAATACTGTTGTGAATGATGAAGACCTTGTGGGTAGTTCAGAGGGTGAGCAGTCAGTGGTGGTAAATGCGATGAGTGGGAAGAAGGAAGAGTGGACAAGAGAGAGAATAAAGAATGAGTTGGATGTTGGGGAGAATTTGAGGGATAACGAGAAGAAAATGGTGTGAGATGTTCTAGAGTAGCGTAGGCATGCCTTCAGTCGGAGTGACGATGATCTGGGTCCGACTATTTTGCCGCCATTTAGAATAATTCTAAAGGATGAGACCCCGATCTATTCTAGACCAAGGCATTTTCCTCAGCCACTAGTTCAAGAGATAGAGGCGCAATGTGAGGAGTTGGTACGAGCGGGTGTTCTAGAGGAGTGTGAAAGCCCCTGGAATAGTCCGATAGTACCAATTAGGAAACCAGATGGGAAGCTCAGGCTGTGCGTTGACTATCGACGGTTAAACGCACAGACCATCAAGGATCGCTTCCCAATGTGTATAGTTAACGAGAACGTGTACTCTATGCATGACATGAAGTATTTCACGAAGATGGATTTGGTTCGAGGATACTACCAGATGCCCCTGGAAGTCCTCAAGACCAATGACAGCCTTCTTGACTGCTCATAAGCATTATGCTGGAAAGCCTTATCATTTGGTTTGGCGAATGCTCCAGCTGCTATCCAGCGAGCTATGGCTGGTGTTTTGAGCAAGTTGAGGAAAAAGAATGTGATGGTCTTCATTGATGATATTCTAGTGGTCAGCGAGACGTTCGATGAACATGTTAGGTTGGTGAATGAAGTCTTGCTGACGCTGGAAGGGGTAGGTGTCAAGGTGAAACCATCCAAGTGTGCTTGGTTTAAGGACCAGGTGGAATTTTTAGGACATATAGTAGGGAGATCTGGAATCCAGAAATCTCCTGACTACATAAATAAAGTAAGGGAATTTCCCAGACCAGAGACAGTGAGGCAATTGAAGTCTTTCCTGGGTTTGATAGAATTCCAGAGGAAGTTTGTGGAAGAGTGTTCAGGTATAGCGAAGCCGTTGAATGAGTTAACTGGGATGAAGGGGAAAACTGTGTTAAAGTGGAATGAAACGACGATAGAGGCGTTTGAGAAGTTAAAGGAGAGAATGGTTCAGGATGTCGAGTTGGCTTACCCGGATTATGAATCAGGAGCGAGTCCGTTAGAATTATATACGGATGCAAGTGGTTACTGCATGGGTGGGTGTTTATGTCAAGAGCAAATGGTGAATGGGGAGAAAGTGCGACGAGTGATTGGATATGTGTCGAAAGCGTTTAATAGTGTGGAACGAAAGTATTCGACGATTGAGAGAGAGCTTGCTGCCATAAGGTATTGTTTGAAAGCCTTTAAGTCCTTCTTGTATGGTGTGCATTTTGTTGTGAAAACAGATCACCAGCTTTTGGTGTATCTGGAGCAGATGAGGATGGTTGATAGTAGGATTGCGAGAACGATTGAAGATTTGAGTGATTTTGATTACCAGATTGAATATGTGCCAGGTAAAAGTAATAATTTAGCCGATTTGATGTCGAGAATGCCTGGGATGAGTGAAAGTGAGAGTGCATCTGTGATTGATCCTGAGTATTTGTCGAAGGGCTTAAAGAGACTGAAAGAAAGTAAGGGTGGAGGTGACTCTATGTTTGAAAGTGTGTGGCATGGTTTGAAAGATCTAGAAAGTGAAGGCTTGGATGTAGTTGTGCCTGAGGGAATAAATGAGTTGAGAATGAGGGTCATGAATGAGGTAGTGAAGAAGCCTGAGAGTATTGGTTTGATGAAAGGGAGGAGGCAGATAAGAGAGTTGCGTGCGATGTGTGAACCGGGGAGATTGCCGTTTCAAGAAGTGTTAATGATGGTGAGTAGAATGTATAGGATTGTGCTGATGGTGCATTATGGTTTGGAGAGACCGATAGTATACAAGGATAAAAAGTTGGCTATGAATGAGGATGGACTAGTGCTGCACCTTCAGTGCTTGAGTGGTATCCACTATAATTTAGTAATGGAGACTAAGAGGTACGTGCGTTAGGAGAGTCAGGATGAGAACGAAAATGTAGATCCAGGTGCGTGTGTGGAAGAGGAAGACGAAAGTATTGGAGTGGAGGTGAAATGTGGAAAACAGTGTATAAGTGCAATGGTTGTTGATGTGGAAGTTGATGGAAAGAAATTATGTGGTCTGGTGGATACTGGAGCACAGATTTGTTTAGTGAGTGAAAGGGTTGTCACTGAGTTAGAAAGGGTAGGTTTGGACGTGTGTAGGAGGCTTACAAGAGTTTCGATGAAGGGATTGGGTGAAGGGCGTGTTCGAGCACATGAAGCAGTGACGATCAGAGTTTCGTTGGGAGAGGGGTGTGAGAATGTCGAGCAGGTGCTCATGATCATTCACCAGGAAACGATGCCTTACTGTTTTCTACTGGGTATAAATTTTCTGAAACGACAAGTTGAGTGTCGATGTGGGTGAGGGAAAGATTCTCTATATGGGAAGGGAATTGACGGTGGTACGGGGTCCAGTCGCCGCTTTGGGACTGGAGAATATAGGAATGGTTGGGATAATCGAGTGGGAACTTGATGACAAGGAAGTCCTGGATGATCAGGATATCCTGGAAATGCAGGAGACCAATCCTGTAGTTTCCGAATTGCGGGGCGAAATTATGGGTCAGGTGCCTGTAAAAGAGTGGAGAGACAGAACTCAAGACTTTAAAAGATTCGCAAGGAATCTGTCTATTACCAAGGGAGTAGTGTATTTCTCCCGTTTAAACAATTATGGGGAGCGGACACTGGTTCCAGTGTTAACTCTAGTTGGTATGGTTGGTCTGGTTATCCTGATTCATCATGTATATGGGCACTTGGGAAAGGGGAAACTTTGGGGGGGGGGTCATGAAAACCCTTATCTTCCACCCGTACTTGGGTCAGGTGTGTGCTGATGTTGCAACTTCCTGTGAGCGGTGCCAGAAAAGGAAGGGGCAACCTCAGGTGGTGAGACCTCCATTACGGAAGGTGGAGGCTCAAAAAATTGGGGAGATGGTGGTCACCGACTGTGTGAATTTACCACGAACGAGGAGGGGACATGTCGCGATGGTGATTGTAGTAGTCCATAAGTCCAAGTTCGAGTATGCTGCGCCACTCAGGAATAAGACGAGTAGGGTAGTGGCAGAGGCGGTTCGAGACATCATCTTCCCGATGATGTTGCTGAAACCATGAAGATTAGGGCGGATCGAAAATGAGGTTTTTAAACGTTTTTTCGAAATTCAAATATGGCTAGTACGGAAAATATGTGGGTGCTATAGATAATGACTGTGCATAAATATTAGTCCTGCGAAATTATATCTTCAGGTGCCACAAAGCCGTCGAAAAAAGTGAAATATAATGATTTTCTTATATTCTGCATTAGTACAATAACTGAAACTTACTTGTTATTATTATATATTAAGTGTTCCAATTACCAAAATAGTTACTGAATTACGCAGCTCTTAGTTTATTTAGATCAATGTTCTTTTGATTAATGATCTAAATAATCCAGAACTCACCACGAGGAGGTGGCTGCGTGTCGAGCTCCACCCATGCCCTCCCAACCACCCATCCTTGCGCATGTTTTTTTCTATTAACGTTTTATTTAAACTTTATATTCAGCTTTACTTTCGAATGATGGCATTTTTTTACGTGACTGAAGTGTTGATCTTATGAAGCCATCTCGCGCGTTCAATCCAAATACTTTTGATGATGCTTCAGTCACTAATTTTACCATTCTTTCTACTACTTGTGTATGACAAGGGAATTTCTCGAATGGAGGGGTACTCTTGTTTTCTATGAATTCTTCAATCTCATTTTCTGTCAGGTGTCTTGTCACAGGTGGTTCAGTGACAATGCATTTTTGCCAATTAATTAAATCAGTATAATCAGTAGCTTCAAATTGAATAACAGGTACTGTGAAACGCCTCACAACTTTTTCCTTGTTTGTTTGCCTTGCTTTCTTTATTCGCCTCCACGCTAATTCTCTTATGGCGCTGCGGTCATCATGAATCATTGATGCTAGAATATTTTGGATTTGCAAAAAGCATTTCTTTGTATGACAGGGTTTACAATATCCTTTACTTCGTCATTCAGTGTTCTTTAGTTCAATAGTTTTGAAAACATGTTTTGAGCCATTGACAAAAGACGTACTTTGCTTAATAGAAAACCACATTGGGATGTAGACCTTCATTATAAAAGAAGCAATGTTCATGAGGTTCTCAGATGGACTTACAGTTGAAACGTATAGACGAAGCAAACGATTTGCTGTAGTCAGCCATCGTGAATGTGCCATTTTGCCTGGACTACGATGAGCAAGATCTGGAGAGCAATATCCCTTTGTTATGGCCTGATGAATATCAATTAGATATTTTTGGTCGGTGCTAAGATCTTCACAGTCTACAGTTGGTTCCTCAGCATCAATCCTTTCAAACTCGACAATAGGAAGACTCTCACAGTTCTCTAATTCCCTGCCAATAGGACCGGTGAATCCGCGGGGGCCAGATGTTTTTCCATCCAGCTTTGCAACTAAATGGCGTAATGGCAATTCATTGGCATGGAGCTGGCACACTAAATGTTGAACTGGCTTCTTCAGCTTCAATTCTATAAGCCTTATAACGCCTCCCTTTTCTCCAGTGTTGACTGCTGCACCATCGCATCCAATGGCAACAAGGTTTTCCAGGTTCATGTCATTATTTCCAATATACTCAAACATTCCTTTACATATTTCTTCAGCTGATCCAGAATTCACAGAATAATGGCCCAAATAATCTGAACCAGGTTCTCTCACTAAAGTGATATGTTCTTCTGTTACCTTCTTCTGATATACTTTGGACTCTTTTTTTTCTTGGAAGAGTGTAGAATCTTTTCGACCATCAAAATAGATTCCTCTGATTGGGACCTGATTTTGATCTTTCATAATTTCTGATCTCTTCTTTTGTCTTTCTCTTCTGATTTTACTCCTATCCACTACTTCAGATGTATTGTCAATAGAAACTTCTCCAATATCTTGCAATACTGCACTAACAATGAATGCTGCAGCTCGATCTGAAACTGCAGTCCTGTCACAAGCAGTAGCCACTGAAGGTAGATTTGTAGTTTTCCTTTTCTTGAATAATTGTTCTTCAGGTTGTTCGAGCTTTCTCTTCGAGCTAACTGGCTCTGGAAATGTATCGTCTGATATTTCGCCAGATTCACTTTCACTATTTGATGTCGATGATGATAATTCAACATTTGTATCCTGCAATTTCTCCTGTGAAGATTCTTTGGTGAGCCTCACAGCTTCTTTTTGCTTTCTTAGCAACGTAGATGCTTTTTTCTTTGAGAGTGTAATATCTACTCTATCAATAAACAGTTTTCTTTCACTCCTTTGATCTAAGAGGAACGTCACTTCTTCCTTTGGAACCGTTTTTTCTTTGGGACAAGAACATTGTGTTAGTACTTTGCACTTGCACGCTGCAATGTCAAAAAGTTTCGTGTGTGCTTCTTTTTTGAACATATCAATCTTTGCTCTGTAAGCTTCAGAATTTTTTCTGCTTTGGTATGGCTTCATAATGACACGATACTTTTCGTGGTAGCTTCTGAACATTGTTTCAATTCGCCTGTCTGACAGAATTGGGACGGAAGCACTTTCCCAAATTGTTTTCAATTTATCAACAACTTGTTCTAATATTTGAGATATTGAAGGATCTTTATTAGTATTCTGTTTCAAATCGTTTCTTACAAACAAGTAATATTTAAAAACTCCTTCGTATGTAGGAAGATTCCTGTGCCACTGATGCAGACGGATAAAAAAAAAATTCCCACATGTTGCAACCCCATGTAAGCCCTATATTGTGTAAATCTGTATATACATTTGTAACAATAAAGAATTGGGCGCTGCCCCTTTTTGTACATGTTTAATAAATGAAAATAATTCGTTTTGTTATTTATCCTAAAAATACTTACATAATCTCTGCGGTGATAGCGCAATCGGATGAGTTGTTGTGCGACAACACCATGACATCTGATTCGCAGCGTGGTGTGGATACCACTTTGTCCGCCACCTTTTCTCCAAAAGTATTTATAATCTCATCTAACTCCGTTTCGTTCCTGTAAAATAAAGAGAAAATTATTTTTAAAAACGAATGCACTTCTTAAAACTGCATTCGTTTCTAAAAATCTACCATATATATATATATATATATAACTGCAATGACCGCGCAGTATATTAACGTATAGAAACGACGTAAGTATAGAGGAGTGTTCTGCACACGAGGAAGAGAAATAACAAACAAATGAAAAATAAGGCACGTAGTGTAGTGGTTAGCACGTCTGACCGGCAATCGGAAGATCCTGGGTTCGATTCCCGGGCGGGTGCCTTATTTTTCATTTGTTTGTTATTTCTCTTCCTCGTGTGCAGAACACTCCTCTATACTTACGTCGTTTCTATGCATATATATATATTAATATATATATATATATATATTATACGGAAAGTGATGAAAAGTAGTGAATAACTAAAAATGTTTTACAACTATAGCTGCCATTTATAAGTTATTTCCGATTGAAACGTTATAAACGAGAACGAGAAGTGGAATTAGACAGCCAATTATAAACGAGAAGTGACACAAAGCAATTTTCAAAGCGGTTAATATGACATCTCGTCAATGTTTACGAGCTATATATATATATATATATATATATATATATATATATACACACATCAGAGAATGAAAATCAAATTTGAAAACGCGCTTATTTCAATTTGCATATAAATAAAAACACTTACAGCATTTCCTCCTCTATGATCCGGCACTCATCACCCTGTCCCGATACCACGACGTCTGAATCATGGGGATGGATGGGGGGGTGGTGCCGCCATTTCGTCAAAAGTCGCTATAACGCGTCCTAACTCGGGACACAAACATTAATTAAATACGATTTTCAAAAGACTTATTACAACGTTACAAATTACTTACATTTCACAGGATTCTTGAATGAGGGTTTGGTCCACTGCTCCATTAATTTCATCAAAGTTCTGTGACGAGAAAAGTTTGTTCTGGTCTATTGCATCGAATAATAGGCGTGTGGCTTGGTTGTAATAATCGCTGTCACCAACAAGATCGGGTGAATCGTAAAGCTCAGCCATGATTCGTATGATGCAACAAGTAACGTGAAACTGATTCTAGGCAACGAGGTGCCCCATTTATAAGGGGTACGCCCCCTGCTTACAAGCGGAGAGCCTTGTTTCCTATTGGAGCACTGCATGAATAGGGATGTTGTTTTAGGACTTGTGGCTGTCATTTTCGGCCAATCGAGAGTATATCACCTTTTCAAAGACAATCATTGGTTGTCCCACGAAAGGTAGAGCGTGTTTAGGCGTATGCATGTTGAAAAACAAGCTCTTTCAAGTATTCTTGGACGGTGATTTGCACACCGCCGTCAAAACCTGGGTGGAGCTTCATGCCCTTTGTAGGAAATACTCGATGAAACGGGTATACCGGAATCTCGAATTTTTTTTTTTTATTTCCACAATGATCTCGCCTGTATCGGTCCACTGTATGTTGGGGTCCTCAACAATGAACTCTTTCGGTGAGATGATGTGAAAGCGTGAACAATCAATCCCTGACGAGATGTATTTCTGATTCCATGTTAAACTGTAGGTCGTGTGGTGTGAAAACCTTAATCTTTGTTAAAATGAGTAATTCGGTGGGTTGATGTGAAAGAGATGGCAATCATTCCCTGCCGAGGTGTATTTCTAATTCCATGTTAAACTGTGGGTCTAGTGTGGTGTGAAAACCTTAATCCTTGTTAAAATGAGTAATTTGGTAGGGTGATGTGAAAGAGATGGCAATCATTCCCTGCCGAGATGTATTTCTGATTCCACACTAAACTGTAGGTCTAGTGCGGTGTGAAACGCAAACTGGCAGTTCAGCCTTCTATTGGCTGATGAATTAAATACATTGCGCTATCTGGCAACTCAGCCTTCTATTGGCTGATGAATTAAATACATGGCGCTATCTGGCAACTCAGCCAACTGGCTGTTTGGGACTCTATAAAAGGCGGTGTATGGCAGAAGACTCCCATAAAAAAAAAAAAAAAAAAAAAAAAAATGGTGTCAATAATCCAGCGGGGTTGAAAGCACCTTAAACAGAAAAAAACAAAAAATAAGAGCTCGCAAGGACCTCTGGTCCTTTCTTTTTAATGGCCCTTTGGGTGGTGAGGAAACTCCTTCCCTCCCATAGAGGCCTCTTAGGTTAGGTATACCCCTTTGGGGGGTTCAGCTTGGGGGAGAACTCCGCCTCCAAGTTGCATGCCCCTTTCAATCCCGTTATGGGGTTGGCAACAAAGGCCTGTGCGCGCTCTCTCTCTCTCTCTCTTTCTTTCTGACCCTTTGGGGGGAATAGCTTGCATGCCCCTTGCAACCCCATTTTGGGTTGGCAACAAAGGCCTGTACTCACTCACTCTCTCTCTTTTTTTTTCCCCAACAAAGGGGGGTGGGGGTTGCACTCTTGCACAAAAATGGGGTGGGGGATGTGGCACTCTTGCAACAAAAGGGGGTGGGGGAGGTGGCACTCTTGCAACAAAGGGGAGGTGGCGCTCTTGCAACAAAGGGGAGGTGGGACTCTTGCAACAAAGGGGATGTGGGACTCTTGCAACAAAGGGGATGTTGCACTCTTGCAACATTATGCAATAGTACGTCATCCTGCAACATTATGCACTATTACGTCATATTATGCAACTCGGCCTTTTTGACACCATACTACTCTAGATATCCTAAAAGCAATAGATAAATTAAAAATGGAGAAATCTTCAGGGCCAGATGAAATGCATCCAATAGTCATAAAAGCTGCCAAAAAGAATATAGCACAGGCACTACAAATTATTTTTAATAAATCATTGATATGTACTGAAATTCCAGAGGATTGGAAGAAAGCAAATGTGGCTCCAATCTTTAAAAAAGGAAATAGAAACTTGGCAAAAGACTACAGACCCATCAGCCTCACCTCCATTATTTGCAAATTACTCGAAAGTATCATTAGAGGTAAAGTTACTGCGTTGCAGAGTGCAACCTTATAGATGATCGCCAGCATGGCTTTCGAAATGGAAGGTCCTGTCTAACCAACTTGATTGAATTTTATGATGGAGTCCTATTGCATTTGGACAATAAGGAGCCAGTAGATATAGTATACTTAGATTTTGCAAAGGCATTTGATACTGTTCCTCATGCAAGATTGTTGGTAAAAGTTAGAACCCATGGTATAAGAGGTCATATAGCTGACTGGATAGAAGAATGGCTGAGAAACAGAAAACAGAGAGTTCATCTAAATGGAAATAAGTCTACTTGGAGACCCGTATTGAGCGGAGTCCCACAGGGGTCTGTGCTGGGACCTCTGCTTTTTGTTGTCCATATAAATGATCTAGAGAAGGGCCTATCATGTAAAACCTCAAAATTTGCTGATGATACAAAATTAGGCTATAATATTAAGTCAGTAGCAGGAGCAATGACAATACAAAAAGACTTAGACAGAGTAACAGCCTGGGCAGATAAGTGGGAGATGAAATTTAATGTTGATAAGTGCAAGGTTATGCATATTGGGCCAAAAAATCCAGAATTTGAATACAATAAAATGGAATTTGGATTAAAAATGATGATAAAGAGAAAGACTTGGGTGTCACTGTGACTAATGAACTTAAACCCTCAAATCACTGTATGGTAATCAGAAATAAAGCAAATGCTAGACTCAATCTCATACAGAGACACATTGAATACAAATCACCCAATATTATAAAGCAACTATACATTTCATATGTGAGACCCCTCCTCGAATACTGTACTCAATTTAATAGTCCCTATTTGATACAAGATATTGAAAAACTGGAAAAAGTACAGAAATGAGCAACAAGAATGATCCCATCTCTAAGACAATTGACATATAAGGAAAGACTGGCATATCTAAATATGTTCTCATTAAAAAGGAGGAGGTTAAGGGGTGATATGATAGAGGTGTATAAAATGATAAAAGGGTTGGATAAGATAGATTTTGAGTCTCTTTTCATTAAAGATCACAATAACCAGACTAGAGGTCATAGTATGAAATTATTTAAGCCAAGATGTAGAACAAATTTAAGAAAACAGTTTTACAAACAGAGTAATTAAGTTTTGGAACAGTCTGACAGAAGTGGTGACTTCAGATACACTTGATTCTTTCAAAAGAAGGTTGGATAGTTTGATGTCTGCAAGGGACATCTGGTGATAGTGTTTAAGCCCATTTGTATTGTATGAATGGTACTAGTTTATTTCATATATATTATGTGCATTTGGGTGATAGATCCCACAGCTCAACACAAGTGTTGTGGGATATAGGGAGGCAGGGCCGGATTAAGGATTGTTAGGGCTGGGGGCAATGAATACATTCAGGCCGGTATCAAAATGAGTCACTAATCACTATAGTGCCATCCCCAGAGCACAGGTTATCTGACTGTGGTTGAATAAAGAATCCTTCGTGTTTCTGGCCTATTTAGATATAGTTTTGAAGGATTTACATTAATATTAAATGATTTATCATGATTTAATTGATTGACTACCCATACACGTATATAATATCAGCTGACTGGGATCGATCAACAGAAAATGAAACAAAAACAAAGATGTGATTACAGAAAATGTACACTTTGTTCACATAAATGGGATACTAAACTAGGTTTTGTAGAAGCGGAATCTAGAATTTTTTTTTGTTCCTCATGGTCGACCAATTATTTCAACGGTAGATTATAGCGTTTACATAGTTTCTTGGGGTCGGTCAGCATCTGGGGCCGGGGGAAAATGCCCCCTTTGCCCCCATTATAATCCGCTACTGTAGGGAGGCAGCATCTTGGGTTAGGGGATACTCTCTGTCCTTACACACCCCATTTAAAGAGATTCCTCTGCCGAGCGGTGCCCCCCATAGCACTGTGAGGTATTGAAAAACTCATGATCTTCACTTGCCCCATAAACACCTTTAAATGGGAGACCCAAAATGGGTGCACACACATTTCTACATTACTGTACAGTCTTTACAGCCACACCTACACTTTTCCTCCTAAGTATATAATTTTATATTGTAATGGAAATGGTTGTAAATTGTGACTTGGTCAGCAATCGATATGGACCGTGACTTATTTTTCGTTGGCAAGGTACTAGTATTGATGGATACCGTAATGAAATTGACTAGATTCTTTGGATCTGATATATTTGCATGTCGGCTATAAATAGATAAAGAGTGTAACATATTTGTGGATAGTAGCCTATTATGACTTTGATCCTCTGGATCCAGAGATTCTATCTTTAGTCTTAAATTGATAATTAATTAATTTTAAATTGCTAATTAATTAGTTTTGTAAAAATTGGTTGTTGCCAATGTACAGGCAGTTTTTACATAGTGGAGCCACGTCGATGGGCCGAAGTGGCCCCTAGTGTACCCACTATAAAAATTTTGGTAAATATTTAGCTGGACACAGGGGCTACATTTTTTTTATCAAAATTACATTTTTCTAGTGTAGTTTTCTCTGCTTTGTTCGAATCTGATACCCATTTCTTGTGCAAATGAATAGAAACTACTTTTTTTTCCATTCCAAAATATGGGGTGTTTCTACTCATTTGCACAAGAAATGAACATAAGAACATAAGAAATTTTTATAGTGGGCACACTAGGGGCCACTTCGGCCCATCGAGGTGGCTCCACTATGTAAAAACTGCCTGTACATTGGCAACAACCAATTTTTACAAAACTAATTAATTATCAATTTAAAACCAAATATAGAATCTCTGGATCCAGAGGATCAAAGTCATAATAGCTACTATTCACAAATATGTTACACTCTATATCTATAACTGACATGCAAATATATCAGATCCAAAGAATCCAGTCAATTTCATTACAGTAGCCATCAATACCAGTACCTTGCCAACCAAAAATAAGTCACGGTCCATATTAATTGCGGACCAAGTCACAATTTACAACCATATACATTACAATATATATATACTTAGGACGAAAAGTGTAGGTGTGGCTGTAAAGACTGTACAGTAATGTAGAAATGTGTGTGCGCACCCATTTTGGGTCTCCCATTTAAAGGTGTTTGTGGGGCAAGTGAAGATAATGAGTTTTTCAATACCTCACAGGAGTAATTGTATACAACATCCCCCTCCAGTCAATTTTATGAAAATGACTTCACAATCGATGTAAAACCTTTATTTATAGCATGTAATTACTTTATTTATTTTCGGAAACCAACCTAACCTAATCTAATCTAACCTTACCTTACCCAGAAGAATGTATACTATATATATATACATATATACATATATATATTATATACTATATACATCACACACACACACATATATATATATATATATATATATATATATATATATATACACATATACATACATATATATACATGATGAATAAAACCACGAAGGAAACAGAATGGTGCTCAAGCGCTTTCGTCTAATGACATCCTTAGGAACACTGAAGTACATAAAGAGTTACAGCCTATATATAGGTTACAAAAAAAATACATATATATATATATATATATATATCCCCGCAAGGGGGTTCTAAGCTCGTGCTCTTGAGTGCTCTTTGTGCTCGTTTGTACGTGCTTGTTCCTGGAGGTTTCACGTGCGCCCTCCCGGCCCTAGCACCCAAGGATGATGGGGCTCGACCCTGCAGTCCTTGTCATCCTTGGTCTTTTTCCACTTCGACTGTCCCCTCCACCCTTTCTTTTTCCTCTGTCTTTCCTCTCACTTTTTCTTTGTTTTTCCGCTGAGATATGCCCTTTTAAATAGAGGTGAATCGGTTCTTCCTGAACTTAAAAAAAAAAAAAAAAAAATATATATATATATATATATATATATATATATGCAATAAACGGAGATAAAAATAAAAATTAAAATTAAACATTAAAGGATTGTGGGAGGAGCATACAAATTTATTAGGAAAAACTACCGATTTTTAGCACAAGATCAAATGAATTGTTTCCAACCAATGTTAGAGATAATTAAAAAAAAAAATACAAATTTATACTGGAAATCTGCCCGTGTTTTAGCACTCTGCCCTTCTTGTTTAAGTTCGATATATATAAAAATAAATTGAAAAATAAAAGTTATTAGAGTAGCATACAAGTTTACCAAAGATTTAGCGTTCTACCCTTCTTATCTAAATCTGTTCTGAAGGAATTCAAAACAACAGGATCGAATTGAAAAAGACCTTTGCTTATGTTGAAGTTATTTGTAAGTTGGATAATGGCAGACTCAAGAATATTTCTATTAACAATGTTGCTAGAGTGAAATAAATCTGAAGCATTATTCCAATCAATACAGTGGGATAACTCTGACAAATGGACAAAAAGGCCACTGGATGACTGTCCTGTTCTAACGGAATATTGATGCTGTTTTATACGTGTGTGCAAATCCTTTCCCGTCTGACCTATGTAAAAGGAATCACATTGTTTACAACCAATTTTATAGATAATGCCTGAATTATTGGTAGGGCTATTTTTTACTATGATATTTTTCACAATATTGTTATATGAAAATACTACATTAATATCCAAAAGTTTAAGTACATTAGCAATGCCTAAAAAGCCCGGGAAAAATGGAAGTACTAAAATATTTTTTGACAAAGTACGAGTGTTATTATTGACACGATAGAAAGTTCGTTTTGCCTTGTTGAGACAAGATTCCATAAACGCAGATGGATAACACAGGTCACTTCCAATACCGTTGATTTTTTCCAATTTGGCATCGATGTATTCCGGACTGGCGATCCTAAGGGAGCGGAGAAACATTGAAGAAAAAATGACCTTCTTAGTAGCGGTGTCATGTCCCGAGTAAAAGTGTACGTAGGACAAATTGTTTGTCTTTTTCCGATAGATACTAAACTTAAAACCTGGGCTTTCCCTATGTACACGCACATCCAAAAACGGGATTGAGTTGTCTTGTTCCACTTCTAAAGTAAACTTAATGGAAGGGACTTGATCATTTAACTGAAGGAGGAAGTTATCCAGGTCACGATTCATGGGCCAGATACACAAAATATCGTCGACGTACCGCAACCAAGGGATGCCAACCCCCAGGATTCTCGGAATGTAAGTAATTTCGAAAAACTCCATATAAATATTGGAGAGGAGGGGCAACAGGGGGTTGCCCATGGCCATCTCAAAAACTTGTTGATAATACTCGTTATTGAAAGTGAATTTACAGTCTTTGATGCAAAGCTTAATAAGTTCCAAAACAATGTGTGAAGGTAGTGGCAGGTCATACTTATGTAATTCTCGTGAGAGAAAGTCAAGCATATCGTCAATCGGCACCTTTGTAAACAATGAACAAACGTCAAAACTGATCAATCTATCGTTGGTTTCAGTACGTGCATTATTCAATTTTTCAGTAAGATCCATGAAATTTTTTACATGTGAATCAGAGATAGTTAAAACCCACAAACCTGGCAACCCTATGCGCCCTATTATTAGCTCGGTGGGCTCTATTACTTATAAACTCCCCAAATGGCTTGTCAAAGTCTTGTTCCCCATTCTCAGAACTATCTCTGATTCACATGTAAAAAATTCCATGGATCTTACTGAAAAATTGAATAATGCACGTATTGAAACCAACGATAGATTGATCAGTTTTGACGTTTGTTCATTGTTTACAACAGTGCCGATTGACGATATGCTTGAATTTCTCTCCCGAGAATTATATAAGTATGACCTGCCACTACCTTCACACATTGTTTTGGAACTTATTAAGCTTTGCATCAAAGACTGTAAATTCACTTTCAATAATGAGTATTATCAACAAGTTTTTGGGATGGCCATGGGCAACCCCTTGTCGCCCCTCCTCTCCAATATTTATATGGAGTTTTTCGAAATTACTTACATTCCGAGAATCCTGGGGGTTGGCATCCCTTGGTTGCGGTACGTCGACGATATTTTGTGTATCTGGCCCATGAATCGTGACCTGGATAACTTCCTCCTTCAGTTAAATGATCAAGTCCCTTCCATTAAGTTTACTTTAGAAGTGGAACAAGACAACTCAATCCCGTTTTTGGATGTGCGTGTACATAGGGAAAGCCCAGGTTTTAAGTTTAGTATCTATCGGAAAAAGACAAACAATTTGTCCTACGTACACTTTTACTCGGGACATGACACCCCTACTAAGAAGGTCATTTTTTCTTCAATGTTTTTCCGCTCCCTTAGGATCGCCAGTCCGGAATACATCGATGCCGAATTGGAAAAAATCAACGGTATTGGAAGTGATCTGTGTTATCCATCTGCTTTTATGGAATCTTGTCTCAACAAGGCAAAACGAACTTTCTATCGTGTCAATAATAACACTCGTACTTTGTCAAAAAATATTTTAGTACTTCCATTTTTCCCGGGCTTTTTAGGCATTGCTAATGTACTTAAACTTTTGGATATTAATGTAGTATTTTCATATAACAATATTGTGAAAAATATCATAGTAAAAAATAGCCCTACCAATAATTCAGGCATTATCCAGAGATTGGCAGTATCTTGTATCTTAAGATACAAGATACGTATCTTAGATACTTTATTTTTGGAGGATCTTGAGAAGTATCTAAGATACATTTTGTCATGTAGCTTGTATCCCGGGATACACTTTCAAAAGATACTTTTTAAATAGAGACGCTAATAACTATTCATGAAATATGATCATATCTGACGCACGTTGAAGCAGGCCAGCGATTGCTGTTACATGTTTGTACATGAATACTACCGTTGCGGTGCGCGCACAGACTCGGCACAGACGTACTGAGGTTTCATCTTGTATCCGCGGTTTTAACATGTTTTAACATGATTAAAAATCAGGAATTATACATATATTTGCTTATTCCTGCAAATATATTTATTATGAGGAAAACTTTATTTTTTCTTCGTGAGTAGGTAACTGAGCATACCTGTATCAACAATTTATTTGAAATACATAAATTGAAAAAGTGTGGTTTATTTTATTTTTCCATACCTAAAAATTTTCAGGATTATTTATACATATTTACTTTGTGCTTTCCTTTTAGTTATATCATAATGAATACTGAGATATGAAGTACCATTGATTTGGCATTTATTTATATCCAGAAAATATAATAATAAACAATTGAATGAGACAACTCGTGCGCTCATGGCTCACCAGGTGAAACTAAACTCAAATAATTATTCTTTCAAAAGTATCTTGTATCTTAAAAATGTATCTTGTATTTGTAACTTGTATCTGTATCTTGAAGATACAGTTTTTTCGAGTATCTTGTATCTGTATCTCAGATACAATTTCCAAGTATCTTGCCCATCTCTGGCATTATCTATAAAATTGGTTGTAAACAATGTGATTTTACATAGGTAAGACGGGAAAGGATTCGCACACACGTATAAAACAGCATCAATATTCCGTTAGAACAGGACAGTCGTCCAGTGCCCTTTTTGTCCATTTGTCAGAGTTATCCCACTGTATTGATTGGAATAATGCTTCAGTTTTATTTCACTCTAGCAACATTGTTAATAGAAATATTCTTGAGTCTGCCATTATCCAACTTACATTTAACTTCAACATAAGCAAAGGTCTTTTTCAACTCGATCCTGTTGTTTTGAATTCCTTCAGAACAGATTTAGATAAGAAGGGTAGAACGCTAAATCTTTGGTAAACTTGTATGCTACTCTAATAACTTTTATTGACGATGGGAAATCTCCTTTCACCTGTACTAGCTAATTTATATATGGAATTTTTTGATAGTAGAATTTTGCCTTCGATTGTTCATTTTAACCTGGTTTGGTATAGTTATATAGATGATATTTTATGCCTTTGGCCTAATAATTTGGATGTTGACTTATTTCTTGGTAGGCTCAACAATTTAGTCCCATCTATTAAGTTCACAGTTGAAAAAGAAAATGATGGAAGACTATCTTTTCTGGATCTAAAAATTTGGAGATGCTCTAATCAGTTCAAATTTGAAGTCTATCGCAAGCCTACTAATAATAACTCTTATGTGCATTTTTATTCTGATCATCATCCCTCGATTAAATCCTCTCTTTTCTCTGCTATGTTTCTTAGAGCATTGAGAGTTGTCAATCCTGAATTTTTAGATTCCGCGTTATACAATATCATGAATATTGGTACTAAATTATGTTATCCTATTTCATTTTTAGATAACTGTCTTAGGAAATCCAAGAATAGGTATTATAATAATTTATCTGTAAAGGAATTTGAGCTTAAATATATCCTTAGCCTACCTTACCATGTTAATTTTCAATATCTCCCGACTTTACTTAAATCAATTAGCAGCAATGTAGTCTTTAAGTATAATAATACTGTTAAATCATGCCTAATAAAGCATAGCCCGGAAAATGTTATTGGATGTGTGTATTCGATTGGATGTACACAATGTAACTCAGTATATATAGGCCAAACGGGTAAAACGTTAGATATTAGGGTAAAACAGCATAAATATGCGTGTAGAACAGCTAATAATTCCAATTCTTTGTTTAACCATATGTATAGATGTAATCATAGCATCAAGTGGGATAGTTCTAAAGCGCTTGTTAAAAACAGAGATATAATAGAAAGAAATATTCTAGAATGTGCATTTATTCATTTTAAAAACAATTTCAATATCAGTGCGGGAATGTATAAGATTGACAATATCCTGTTAAAATCCCTTCTGCCTCTCATTAATTCTTGTTAAGTATGTGTTAATTGCTTTGGTTTCCGCTACGTTGTATATATTTATGGGCACCTTGCCTTCTGTCTTCATTCCCTGACGAGGTGTAGCTCTGAATACACGAAAGACCTTGGAATCGTTTTTCTTTTTTCCTTGTGGTTTGCAGCATATATATATATATATATATATATATATGTGTGTGTGTGTGTGTGTGTGTGTGTGTGTGTGTGTACATATACATATATACATATACACATACATATATATATACACACACACATATATATATATATATATAATTATATATATATATATATATATATACATATACGCATATGAGGGTATATATCTTGCCCCTGGTCAAAAATAAGTACGGAGACATTCTGTCCAGCAATAATTACAGGCCTATTGCTGTCGCTTCCTGCTTCTCGAAATTACTAGAAAAACTCTTGTTACTCGATTAAATGATTTCCTCTGGACATCTCCTAATCAGTTTGGCTTTAAAAGGTCCCACTCAACTGACCTGTGTATCTATGTACTTAAAGAAACAATATCTAAATACATTGACAGTAATTCAACCATTTATAGCTGTTTCCTTGATATAAGTAAGGCATATGATAGGGTGAACCACAATATTTTATTTGCAAAACTAGAAGACAGGAAGGTTCCCATGTACATATTAAATTTATTGAAATTTTGGTATTCCCACCAATCTCTCACTGTTAGGTGGGGCAATGTACTATCCGAGTGTTTTGGCTCCTCTTGCGGGGGTGAGACAAGGCTCCTTGCTCTCCCCTATGCTGTTTAACGTGTATATTGACAGATTAATTGCTTCACTTAATGAGGCAACAGTAGGATGTTGTATAGATAACACAAGGATAAATAACTTAGTTTATGCCGATGATATGGTGTTAATAAGTCCCTCTGTTAAAGGTCTGGATCGGCTACTAAATGTCTGCGAAGGGTATTCGCAGAAACATGATATTCTTTTTAATGTTACAAAAACTAAGGTTATGCAATTTCATCCTAAAAGCTGTAATCAGCCAGCTGATATAAGGTTTAAAATGAATGGTGAAGTAATTGAGGAAGTACAAGAGTTTAAGTATTCGGGTCAAACTATTATCAGCTCCTTGAGTGATGACTTGGATATAAGAAAACAATCTCGAAGCCTGTGTGCTAAAGCGAATATGACCATAAGGAACTTTCGTTTCTGTACAAGTGAAGCTAAAGACACACTCTTTCGTACTTTCTGCAGTAATATATACGGTCAGCAACTCTGGGTGAATTATGAAAAAGGTTCTGGCAGAACCCTAAATTTGCTGTACAACAGGTCTTTTAGACTCTTGCATAAATTACCCCCCGAGATGCTCAGCTTCGCAAATGTTTGCTACCCGCAATGTCCCGAGCTTCCCGGAGGTAACAAGACGTGCTCAACACAGTCTAATGCAAAGAATTAAAAAATCAACCAACCCGATCATCCAAGCTATCCATGAGTCTTGCCATTTATCCTCTAAGGCCCAGGGGTGCTCACACCCGTGCCCGCGGGCACACGTGTGCCCGCCATGGATTTGAATGTGCCCGCTGGTTTATTTTGGAATAGCCGGCCTAAATGAAATCTTAACTGGCAATATAAAAATTACTAGAAATGAATTTTTACATGCGAGCAGAGCGCTCACATACATGTTTAAAACATGTCTGAAACCATTGCTTTGCTCCGCCAATTTCTGTGTCGCTTAAAGCGACGATTCTATTTCAACGGATATAATGAATCGAGTTGGCTGATTGGGTGTTTCGTGAAAATACAACCAATCAGAAGGCATTTTAGAAACGACTCGCTAGGCTTTCTGTGTCTTTTCAAATTTTTATTGATTTTATAAAGATGAGTGGGCGGATCGATATTTAGTTCCGCGTTTGACCTGTCCGCGTGACCTTGTGTGTGGATGCGAACATGAAATGTGTCTATTTTTTAGTCGTTTATTACGTAATTTGACGTTTTCACATTTAGTATTAAAAGTTTAGCATTATTTCGACCGGCAGCGTGTCCGATTTTGAAGTTTCAAGTGGTAAAAGTTCAGCCTCTGATATTAGTGGCTAGATCGCAAAATATTTTTTTTAAAAATTACATTATTTAATTTTATTTTTATTGACAGGGCTTCATAATGGCGACACGAACCAGTGATAAGACTATAAGGACGTATAATTTTCAAAGTGAATGGGAAGATATTTACTTTTTCTCAAACATAAATTCTAAATGTATATGCTTAATATGCCAATCTACTCTAGCTGTTGCCAAAAAATATAATGTTGAAAGGCATTTTAAAGCTAATCATAATCATTATTTTTAGTTCATAAATTAGGGGAAAATTTTGGTGTTTGTGCCCGCCAAAGATAATAGTTAGCAAATTTTGCCCTAAGGTCTCCGAAGTCTGAGCACCCCTGCGAGTCTAAGCTATAGACTTCTTGGTACGAAAACGTCTGTCTGTAGCTCCACTTAACTTCGACAGTGCAGTATTATTTCTAATCAATAATATATATTTCTATCCTTAGTATATGAACTCTCATTGTATTAATAATATTTGTCATATGGACTATAGTCTGCCAATAAACCTCTTCATTTTCATACACACACATATATATATACACACACACACACACACATATATATATATATATATATATAATATATATATATATAGTAATAAATTGGCTAGAAGAGTGGTTGCGAGGTAGGAAACAGAGGGTGGTCGTTGATGGAGCGGAGTCGTGTTGGGCTAATGTAGCGAGTGGCGTTCCTCAGGGTTCTGTATTGGGCCCCTTGCTTTTTCTTATTGTGATAGCGTGGGGTAGACACCCCAGTTAGGTTACTTAGGTTCTAGCAAACAATCAAAAGCACTTACCGGTGCGTTGAATTAGATATTCCTTTGGGAGCCTACCATTAGATTCCTGTGTCCCACAAACAGCCTACCTAACTCTCTCTTACATTACCAATTTAGAAGCTATAGACATTACCCCTAACTATACTTAAGTACGGACAACTTCCTACCCCATTTGTCACCTTAGAAACACCACCTAATTACACTCAGCACCAACGATTAGGTCAGATAGGAAAAAACATCTCTAGGCTAGCCCAAAACAATACGAACAGCCCGTTGGTTCGTTTATTACTTGCTGTTGCCATTCAGCTTAGATTTAGTGATATTTCCGCTTTAGTGACTTTTAGAGTATATACATATATATATACACACACACGTCACCTCACTCCTCCCCTACAAGTTTAGTCTGTCAGGGGGATGAGGGACCCTAGACGACCTGCGGAGTGGGGTTGATGTAGTAGGATTAGGTGCAACCTGCATAGGCGGGCGAATTGAATCATTTTCCGGAGGATCAGTTCTCTCTTCCGGAAGACTCTGGTCCTTCTGCAATTCACGTTCCCATATCTGGTCCTGATGGCGTTTAATAGAACGACCATCTTCTAGTTGGCACTTGAAGGAAACAGGGCCCGTTCTCTCCTGCACAGTTGCAGGAACCCATTTTGGTCCAGCCCCATAGTTGCGAATCATAACTGGATCATTAGGTTGCGCTTCTATAACTCTCCCTCTTTTAGTGTCGTGGTACAACTTCTGTTTTTCCTGATGGCGTAAAACTCGTTGTTGTAACGTTTCGTTTGAATGTAACAAATCGAAAACTGAACGAATTCCCCGGCCAATCATAAGTTTAGAGGGAGACACCCCCGTCGTGGTGAGGTGTTATTCGATATTTAAACAAAAATTTATCCAACACCACTTGCATTTCCTCCCCACGAGAATGACGCAAGGCCGACTTGAAAGTACGGACCATGTTTTCCGCGAGACCGTTAGTAGACGGGTGGAAAACACTAGACCGGACATGTCTAATGCCATTTAGGTGGACGAAGGAACGAAATTCCTCACTGGTAAAACAAGTATCATTGTCGGAAACCAGGACTACGGGTAAACCCCATCGAGCGAAAACCGAACGGAGTAAGCGAATAGTAACACCCGAAGTCGTGGAAGTGGTTGGAAAAATTTCCACCCACTTAGAGTAGGCGTCCACCATGACTAGGAAATAAGTATTATTTATAGGACCTGCATAGTCAACATGGATCCTATGCCACGGTACAGTAGGCCATTCCCAAGGATGAAGTGGACTTTTCCTTGGGAGATCTCTGTTCTCTAGGCAGCTTTGACAGGAACGAACCAATTATTCGAGTTCTCCATCTAAACCAGGCCACCAGAAATAAGCTCTCGCCAGCTCTTTCATTTTTGTTGCACCCATGTGTTCAGCGTGAAGTTCCTTCACTAAATTCGACCTGCCTTCATTTGGAATTATCACTCTGTGGCCCCATAAGAGACAGCCATTTTGAATGGAGAGGCCAGACTGACGTTGATAAAAAGGCTGTAATTCACTCTCAACCTTAGTAGGCCAACCAACTGAGCAGAAATGGATGACCCTAGACAGAATAGGGTCTGATTTTGTCCACTGCTCTATTTGTACCGCAGATACTGGAGTGGATTCCAAAAACTCCACCAAGTGAACCCATTCTGTAGGTATAGGTACACAATCATTTGGATTTTCTAAGGGCAACCTACTTAGCGCATCAGCCGTACCTAGAAGTTTACCTGACCGATGTACTAAGTCAAATTTATAGGCTTGTAGAATCAGTGCCCATCGTTGAATCCTACCTGAGGCCATAACTGGAATATTTTTATTAGGTGAAAATAAACCTAAAAGAGGCTTATGGTCAGTAATTAGTTTAAATTCATGACCCCATAGATAGAAATGAAATTTTGTTACTGCAAATACTAAGGCTAATGCTTCACGTTCCACTTGTGCATATCGTCTTTCAGTCTCAGTTAGTGTTCTAGAAGCAAAACAGATAGGCCTATCTACACCATCAATGTGGTGAGATAACACTGCCCCAATTCCATAAGAACTGCTGTCTGCTGAAACTACGAGAGGAAGTTTAGGATCATAATGCACTAGGAGAGTGGACTTTAGTAGTACGTCCTTGGAAGCCTCAAATGCTTCCTTTTGAGTTTTCTCCCATCTCCACTGTTCCCCAGAACGTAATAGCTTATTTAGGGGTTCAAGGAAAGTCGATGCATTAGGCAAAAATTTCCTATAAAAGTTTAGGAGACATAAATAAGCTTGTAACTGTGTGATGTTTTGTGGAGGTGGTGCATTTTCTATTGCTTCTAGTTTATCCCCCGTTGGATGAATGCCTGAGGCATCTATGCGGAACCCTAAATATGAAACCTCGTTAGTGACCCATGAACACTTTTCTCTCTTTAGTTTAAGTCAGGCATCCCGGAGTCTTTTTAGAACCGTGGTTAATCTAGTTAGGTGTTCTTTTTTAGACGAACCTGAAATGAGGACATCATCTAGAAAGCAAAGTACCCCTGGAATGTGACCTAGAACTTGGTCCATTGTCCTCTGAAAAATACCCGGAGCCGATGCTATTCCATAGCATAGCCTATTGTACTTATATAGGCCTCGGTGCATATTTATGATAGTTAATTCTTTAGAGTTTTCATCTAAACTTAGTTGAGTATAGGCTTGGGACATATCGAGTTTTGTGAAATATTTACCCCCAGCAAGAGAGCTAAATAATTCATCAGGCTTGAGTATAGGATAGCAATCTAGAAGGACGGCTCTATTTGCTGTTAAACGGTAATCCCCACATAACCGCACGGACTTGTCCGGTTTTAGTACAGGAACTACTGGGGCAGCCCACTTAGCGTGTGTGACTGGTTCAATAATTTTATCTTTTAGTAGCCTGTCAATTTCTAAATCTACCTTCTCCCGCAGTGCATGCGCAATTGAACGAGCCTTACAAAATTTCGGAGTTACATTAGGATCTACTTCTATGCAGACCTGATGGCCTTTTAGGTTGCCTACTTCAGGCCCACAAACAGAAGAAAACTCCCTTAACAATGAGTCTATGTCAGACGGATATGAGAGTGTATGCACATCTGCCTGACTCTTTGGCAAGATTTTGTCAATTGGCATTTTCAAAGCGTCAATCCAATCACGGCCTAGTAGAGTAGGCCCTTGCTCATCCACCACTAAAAGGGTTAAGGGATGAGACAAAGTTTTCTGGTTGAGTGTAACTGTGACGGATGCTTCACAAATAGGTATTTGTATGTCCCCATATTTCTTCA
This sequence comes from Bathynomus jamesi, assembly GCA_023014485.1. Lineage (NCBI taxonomy): Eukaryota > Metazoa > Arthropoda > Malacostraca > Isopoda > Cirolanidae > Bathynomus > Bathynomus jamesi. The sequence goes on from JAJOZX010005661.1 coordinate 169,226, forward strand.
AAATAGTTTTAGATGCATGTAGTTTAGGTGTGTTTTTGAAAATTTTATCAAAAACTGTTTTGGACATGACAGTTCGGGCAGCACCTGTATCTAGTTCTAGAGGAACTGTAATTCCATTTAGGCCTACCTCTACAATATATGGGCCTGTATTTTTCCCACTTTGCTGCTCATAAAATAGGTACTCCACTCCAATGTTCGAAGTATTTCCCCTTTGAGGATTTACACTAGAAATGTTAAAATTAGAATTTTCACCCTTCGTTTTCTTTGAAAAACACACTTTAGCTATGTGGCCTATTTTACTAAAGTTTCGGCAAACTGCTTCTTTAAAAGGGCAGTCCTTCTTCCAATGGTGTTTTCCACACCCCGTACATGGCTTGGAAGGCTTAGTAGAATTAGTAGGCTTAGTCATATTCGCCTCATACCTTTTATTTGCCTGTCTAGTAGGCTCATTAAGTCATTAGGTCTGCCAGGCCTAGAAGATTTAAAGCTATTTACGTGTTGGGCTTTACTACTGTGATTTCCAAAAGCTCTAACATCTTTAGCAGCTGCTTCTCTAGCCGTAGCTATTTCTACAGCCTGACTAAAAGTTAGGTCCTGTATGGCTAATAGGGCTCTCTGGGTAGACTCCTCTTTGAGACCCATTACAAACCTATCTCTTAGCATTTCATCTAATTTGTCCCCAAATTTACACGTACGGCTATGGCTTTTTATTCCTGCAACAAACTCTGCAATGCTTTCATTTCCCGTCTGAGGCCTCGAATAAAATTTGAAACGTTCATAGATGAGAACTACTCGGGGTTTGTCGTGATCGGTTAGGGCCTGTACCAATTCATTATAGGTGCAAGTTTCCGGCGCTTTAGGAGAAACTAGGTCCATAACTAAACCAAACGTTTTAGGGCCTATTATAGTTAAAAAGGTAGGTACTTTCTTAGCATCAGGAATGGAATTTGCCTCGAAAAACAACCTCACCCAAGTGGCATAAGCTTCGAAGTCCTCCCCAGAGTCTTCGTAGGGGCTTATATGGCCGAATTAGGCCAAATCACGTGAAGTAGGTTAGATTAGGTTTAAATTTGATCTAGTTACTCCCCAGTTAGGGCTGAATAGTGAATTGTATTAGAGTTAGGGCTGAGTATGAATTAGTTTTAGAGTTAGGCAAGCGGGACCTACGCTATAGTACGGTAGCTTACCCACACGAACAAACCAAATCGGACGACCCACTAGGCTACATCCAGTTTTCCAAACAACCACTTGAGCCCAATAAGCCAAATTAAACCAATGAGCCAAATTTAACCCAATGAACAAAATTTAATCAAATGAGCCAAATTCAATCCAATGAGCTAAATTAAATCCAATGAGCTTAATCGAATCCCATGAGCTTAATTGAATCCCATCCTCGTCGCCAAATGTGATAGCGTGGGGTAGACACCCCAGTTAGGTTACTTAGGTTCTAGCAAACAATCAAATGCACTTACCGGTGCGTTGAATTAGATATTCCTTTGGGAGCCTACCATTAGATTCCTGTGTCCCACAAACAGCCTACCTAATTCTCTCTTACATTACCAATTTAGAAGCTGTAGACATTACCCCTAACTATACTTAAGTACGGACAACTTTCTACCCCATTTGTCACCTTAGAAACACCACTAATTACACTCAGCACCAACGATTAGGTCAGATAGGAAAAAACATCTCTAGGCTAGCCCAAAACAATACGAACAGTACGTTGGTTCGTTTATTACTTGTTGTTGCCATTCAGCTTAGATTTAGTGATATTTCCCCTTTAATGACTTTTAGACTATATACATATATACACACACACACGTCACCTCACTTATATATATTTACGATTTAGATGTCGGCCTAGTCAGTACAGTTTCAAAGTTTGCGGATGACACGAAGCTGGGTGGTAGGGCGATTAATGACGAAGATACAAGTAAAATACAGGAAGATCTGAATAAAATCGTTGATTGGTCAGTCACATGGCAAATGAGATTTAACGTTGATAAGTGCAAAATTTTGCGTATAGGTTCGCGTAACGGTAATTTTGCGTATAGTATGTCAGGGAAAGAGTTAACAAGCGTAGAGCAGGAAAAAGATTTAGGAGTTATAGTCACTGGTGATTTAAAAGTAGCGAAACAAAGTACAGCAGCGGTCAATAAGGCGAACAAAGTGTTAGGTTTTATAGCTCAAAATTTTGAGTACAAATCGCGCGATATTATAGTTCCTCTTTTATAACTCATTAGTTAGACCCCATTTGGAGTACGCGGTCCAATTTTGGAATCCGCATATGCGCAAAGATATAGACAAAATCGAAAGCGTTCAAAAGACGAGCAACTAAGATGATTCCGTCGCTTAGGTCAAAGTCGTACGAGGATAGGCTTAAGGAGTTAAAATTGACTACACTCGAGACTAGGAGGCTAAGAGGTGATCTAATCCAGGTTTTCAAAATTATGAATGGGTTCGATAACGTAGATAGAGATAGCTTTTTCGAAATATCTCAATATAATAGGACTAGAAATAACGGGTGTAAGTTGACAAGTAGAAGGTTCGAGACAGCAGTTGCCAAAAACTTTTTTACGCATAGAATAGTAAATAGCTGGAATAGTTTGCTGGTAGAAGTAATTACTAGCACGTCTATAAACATGTTTAAAAATCGATTAGACAAATATGTTGATAGATTGGGTATAGTTTAAGGTAGTAAAATTAAGGCTTTGTGGTGATAGATCCCACAGCTCAACACAAGTGTTGTGGGATATAGGGAGGCAGCATCTTGGGTTAGGGGATACTCTCTGTCCTTACACACCCCATTTAAAGAGATTCCTCTGCCGAGTGGCGTCCCCCATAGTACTGTGAGGTATTGAAAAACTCATGATCTTCACATGACCCACAAACACCTTGAAATGGGAGACCCAAAATGGGTGCACACACATTTCTACATTACTGTACAGTCTTTACAGCCACACCTACACTTTTCCTCCTAAGTATATATGTTGTAATGTATATGGTTGTAAATTTTGACTTGGTCCGCAATCTATATGGACCGTGACTTATTTTTCGTTGACAAGGCACTAGTATTGATGGATACCGTAATGAAGTTGACTGGATTCTTTGGATCTGATATATTTGCATGTCGGTTATAAATAGATATAGTGTGTAACATATTTGTGGATAGTAGTCGATGATGACTTGATCCTCTGGATCCAGAGATTATATCTTTAGTTTTAAATCGATAATTAATTAGTTTTAAATTGATAATTATTTAGTTTTGTAAAAATTGGTCGTTGCCAATGTACAGGCAGTTTTTACATAAATTTCTTATGTTCTTGTGGTTCGGAACCCACGTAAAAATGTAGGTCCCCTCCGCCACCACGGAGGACATACACAATACACAATTACGAACACAGTTAGGTAGACCAGCCATGAGTGGATCCTAGGGTCTTTGTTGGTCTGAAACATTATAACATTATAACATATATATATATATATATATATATATATATATATATATATATATAATATATATAATATATATAACACTGTGTAACACTGATTCTGTTTATATAGAATTTTTTTTTTTATATGCATTTGTGGACGCTGAGTCCAAATCTGGCCTTGGTTTGTGTGTATCATCAATGGTTTCAGAGATAATCCATTTTTCATGTTTTACCAGTATAATGTTGTTATGGGCGCAGCAATATCAGAATAATCAGGAATTGTTGAGAACAATCCGGATGTTCGTTGACAGTTTCTTGCTCTAGAAATTGCCCGAAACTTCAACTGTGCTATATAAAGAAGAGCGCAGAGTCTGAGAAGTCAGTAAGTGAGAGCACACAAAGAAAGCAGGTTGTTTGTATGATGGTTACCAGCACTGAGGTACTGTGTTTCTGTGCTTCTCTGTGCTGAAGATTTGAGTGTTATCGATTCTTTTTTATTGCAAACATTATTTCCGTGTTGTGAATACATCTTTTTTCTGGAATCTGTAATCTGTTGCAGATTTAATAACTTTTCTCTCTATATCTGCAGGTTATGATTAATGTAGTACAGTTTGGTAAAGAGAATGGCAACTAGAGCTTGTAAACACTCGCCAGATATATTCTGCTACGTTTGTGGGTATTACATAGGCCCTAAGCAAGTATCGCACAAGATTGTGAAAGGCACCAAGTTCTGGATCGTGTATCGGCTCTATTTTGGTATGCCTATGGGTGACCAAGATAAGCCCTGAACACCCCATGTGATCTGTAGAAGCTGCCGCTCCACACTTGAAGGGTGGCTGCGGGGAGTACGCAAGGCAATGCCCCTTTGCGGTACCCAGAATATGGAGAGAACCAAAGAGCCACCACGACGATTGCTACTACTGCATGGTAGATGTTTCTAAGTACAGGAAAGTTAAAGGAAGGCAGACTCTTCAGTATCTAAGCATAGCGTCGTCTATAGCTCCCGTACCACATGGCGAAGGTCTTCCAATACCACGTCCACCAGAACAGGTATCTATCCATTACTTTACCTTCTGTATTTACAGACTGTGGGTCATTATGTGTCGATTTTTCTTAGTGCTGATGCTCTTCTACATATATAGCTATGCCTATATTTTGTTTATTTGCTTTGCAGGTTGAAAATAAGGATGCAGCTAGCTCATCTGAGATGTCGGCTGGTGAGGACAGTCATGATGAAGAATATACAGTAACTTTCAGTACAAACCCTCACTTTCCAAATCAGAGGGAATTGGACGACTTAATTAGAGATTTGGGTCTGACGAAATCAAGGTCTGAGCTTCTGACCTCCAGACTCAAAGAGTGGAATTTGCTTGGAGAAGACTGCAAGAGCACTGTATACCGAAAGCGGCATGAAGAGTTTGCAAGGTTCTACGATGTCAATGGCTCTGTCTGTTATTGCAGCGAGGTTGATGGTCTATTCACAGCTATTGGGTTAACACATATACCCTCAGAGTGGCGCCTGTTTATTGACAGTTCAACTCAGAGTTTAAAAGCTGTTCTACTCCACAATGGGAACAAATATCCATCTATACCAGTTGCACATTCTGTTCAAATGAAAGAGGACTATGAAAATGTCAAACAACTGCTCACTCAAATCAGGTATGAACAATATAACTGGGACGTGTGTGGTGATTTCAAAATGATTGGTTTCCTGTTAGGTTTACAAGGAGGGTTTACTAAATACACCAGTACACATTTGAAAACTTGTCGATCGATTTTTACAAACTAGTTGGTGATTCTATATAATTTGAGTGCGCTGATCTAAAAAATATAGTTAGTTTTTCCCTATCACGTATGGTTTTCTTACTACAGGGTGTGTCATAAATCCACCATTTATCCCCAAATGTGAACCATCTTATCGAGACCAACATTGGATTGCACATGCTAAACCATAAATTTTGTTGTTATAGACTACAGTAACGCTTACATAATAATGTAGGGTAAATATATATAACAACCAGTCCCGTTCCCAGCAAAATACTCTCTCCCCTCCCATCAATGGGTGGTTAACATTTGGGGACAGATGAGGTATTACAACACCCCTTGTAGCACGAAATCTTTAGGTGATAGAGTAAAACCTAATTAAAGCAGAATTAAATAGCTCCTAGCTCTTGGACAAGCATATTGCTTGTTTATGAAAGAATAAAAAAATAACTGAAAGAAACAAAATATATTTACCTTCTTTACTTGCAAACATTTCAGGACTTATTCCAAAGACTTAAGACTACGAAGGTAGATCTGACTAATGACGACTAAACCAGTGCTTCTTTGATGTTTTCTTATGCTGTGCGTTAGGCTGATCTCGTTGCAGACACTAGCAGTAATCCGCCATCATATTTGTATGCCATCTTCCTTGATATCTTCTTTCCATGGTTTTCATGTCCTGGTGAAATCGTTCCCCTTGCTCCTCACTGACATCTCCGAGATTTTCGGGAAAACGGTCAAGATGGGAAAATAAGAAGTGAACTTTCAGGCTCATGTTGCAGCCTAAGGCGCAAAACTTTTTAAGCATATTTTCCACCAGTCTTTCATAATTTTGGCTTTTGTAGTTTCCAAGAAGTTTTCAACATCATCTTTGAAACCAAGCCATGCTTCTTTTTCTTTATTGGTCATTGTGTTCAGGAAATGATCGTCTGTCAATAACTTTCTAATCTGAGGACCTATAAAAACACCTTCCTTTATTTTCTCGTAGCTAATCTTTGGATTTTTGAACAAATGTACTTGAAACACTCACCTTCTCTATTCAATGCTTTGACATACTGCTTCATCAAGCCTAACTTAATGTGCAAGGGTGGTAGGAGGATTTTATTTGGTTCAACTAGATGTTCATGTAAAATGTTCTTTGATCCTTGGGTAAGATTCTCTCTAGGAGGCCAAGTTTTCCTCTTCCAGTGCTGGTCACGTGCTCGACTATCCCATTCGCAGATGAAACATGGCATCTTAGTGTATCCTGATTGCTGCCCAAGTAACATGCAAAGGACTTTGAGATCTTCACACAATATCCATCTTTGATACTGAATTTTTTCCAGAAGCAGTTTCATGTTATCATAGGTCTCTTTTAAATGAGTAGAATGGGCCACTGGGATTGATGCATATTTGTTACCATTGTGCAGTAACACTCCTTTCAGACTGGCTTTAGAGGAATCTATAAACAACCTCCAGTCACTGGTTTGGTATTCGATGCCTAGTTTGCACACTAATCCTGTGATGTCCTTGCAAAATGCCAAGGGACCATCTTCTTCGAAAAAAGGCACAAAGTCTTCCTACTCACGATTTCTGTACCAAGCGAAGTATGTGTCGGATGCCAATAAATTGTTCTCCTGCAATCTAGACCCCAAAAGTTCTGCAGAGTCCTTAGGCAGATTCAAATCCCTGACTAAGTCATTTAGTTCGGCTTGGGTTAATGGTTTAGGATCTCGGTCAACTGTTGGCTGTTCATAAACATCATCATTGTCTGGATTTGGAGCTGAATCAGAATCTGAATTGTATTGATGCAGACTCTCGGGTGGGCGGGGAATAGGAACTTGTGGACCATGGGGTACCGGCCTTATTGCAGATGGAAGACTTGGGTATTGAAGGCTCTCTTTATTCTTTGCATTATAACCTTTAACATTGCAAGAACAGAAGTAGCAGTCGTCGGTATGGTTTCTAGGCTCGCGCCATACCATAGGGATCCGAAATGGCAAACTTTTCTTTTTACCTTTGCTCCAATTCTTTAGTGCCGCAACACACGTAAGACAAACCTTGTGTGGAGCCCAACTTTTGTCTTGATCTCCTAATTTAATTCCAAAATAAGCATGATAAGCTCTCTTAATGAAGGTCGTTACATTTGTCCTTTGTTTTACAACATACCGACCACAAATATAACAAAATATGTCTGGACTATGGGTACATCCTCTAGAAGCCATTATTAAAATTTTAAAGACGTAATGTTAGAATTATCTATCTGAAAAACATGAAAAAACGAAATTAATTGAAGATAAAAAAGGTAAAAAATTACAAAACGCCCCAAAATTGTTTTGCTAATAACTTTAAAACTGTGGGTGATAGAAAAAACTGGTAGCATTTTTGAATTCAGCGCAGCGAACTGCTTCAGAATCACAACTCAAAATAAAGAAATCGATTTTCATGCAGACCGGTGATATTCATGTTTTCTTTGCCTGTGGGATAGCAGGGCTTCAACTGAGCACTATAAAACAGTTCAGTGGCCTCATGTGAATGACTGCAACCAGGAAAGTACAATGTACTCAGGGAACCTCTTGTGAAGCCTGACATAGTTCTGCTACCACCTCTCCATATTAAGTTGGGTCTAATTAAGCAGTTTGTAACTGCGTTAGATTTTGGAGGGGAAGTTTTCCAACAGATTCGGGTTATGTTCCCTAAACTCTCTGAGGCCAAAGTCAAGGCTGGCATCTTTGTAGGACCACAAGTCAAGGCGCTGTTGAATTCAAAGAACCTTGAAGCCAAGATGACTCTGATCGAAAAAGAGGCTTGGTGTGCTTTCCGTGATGTAGTTCGTGGGTTTTTAGGCAACCATAAAGCACCAAACTATAAGGAGTTAGTGTCAAACTTGATTAAGTGCTATGGCAAAATGGGGTGCCGTATGTCTTTAAAATTACATTATCTGCATTCACATCTAGACTTTTTTCGTGATAACCTGGGCAATGTGAGTGAAGAACATGGCGAAAGATTCCATCAAGATATTCAAACGATGGATAAAAGGTACTAGGGCCATTGGGATGCTTCCATGATGGGAGAATACATATGGTCGCTGATCAGAAAGGATAATGTTCATACGCGGAAGTCGCGTTCTTCAGTGCATTTTTAAGGAACGCACACTGCATAACGAGGCTTGTTATTCTCTTATCGGTTCTCCTCATGATATACAGGGTGTACATAAAGTCAGGATCTATTTTTATGAAATAATTATTTTTTCTATTTTTCTTTTCAGAAGCCCTTAGAATGAATACAGAAGAGCGTGTGGCAATAGTAATTTAGCGAATCGAGGGAAAGAAATACAATGACATCAGAGAGAAGTTTAGAAGGAGATTTCATAAGCCGGGGCCAATAGACAAGACAATACGAAAATTGGTGAACAAATTTAAACGAACGGGATCTGTAAATGATGAAGCAAGATCAGGACGACCGTGTATGTCAGATCTTACCGTGAATGCAATACGCGGAATTATGACTGAGGAGCCACGTACGTCCGTTCGTGCTGCATCACACAGACTCGGCCTCCCGACGTCATCTGTGCACAAAATTCTGAAAGTTAATTTGCAGAAGAAAAGCTATCATTTGCAGGTTTTACATGATTTACATGAGGAAGATTTCCCTCGACGAAGTGCTGTGTGTGCTGATCTCGTAGAACAAATCTGGAGTGATAATTTAATGGACAACATTCTCTTTAGTGATGAAGCCACTTTCCATACGTGTGGAAAAGTAAATCGCCATAACTGTCGAATTTGGGCAGATGAAAGACCGAATGATTTCGTCCAAAATTGGGAGAGAGACTCGCCTAAAGTTAATGTCTGGATGGGTTTAACAAAATCTAAGGTTTATGGTCCTTTTTTTCTTTGCTGAAGCTACAGTTACGGGGCTTATTTATCTGGACATGTTGCAGCAATTCCTTGAACCTCAGCTGATTGGGGATAGGATTGTTAGTACCGTCGTCTATCAACATGATGGTGCTCCTTGTCACTATGCCAAAATTGTTCAGGATTATCTAAATGGACGTTTACCAAATCGCTGGATCGGACGCGGAAGCAACAAACCTTGGCCAGTGAGATCACCAGATTTAACCCCTTTAGATTTCTTTGCATGGGGTTTTATCAAATCGCACGCCTATCAGACGAAGATTACGAGTCTTGAAAACTTACGTACACGTATACGAACTGCTGCAGATAACATAACCCCGCAAATGCTCCAGATAACATAACCCCGCAAATGCTCCAGAATGTGTTTAGAAATGCTGCGGAACGATTTGAGCTGTGCAGGGATACTGATGGGCGTCACGTCGAATCCTACTCTTAATTATTTAATAAATGTTACCACTTTATCATTTTATGATTGAATTCCATATAATTTCCAAGTGCTTCACAAAAATAGATCCTGACTTTATGTACACCCTGTATATTATATCCTTTGCACCATTTTGGGTTTGTCCAACAATTTTGGCTCAATAAATATTAATTTCCAATAGTGTTTTTATTTTCAGAAAATATTTATGTTAGCCTTCTTTATATACTTTGCCATATGAAAAATGTGATAACCTATATTTTTGAAACGGTTGATGATAGAGCAAAACCAATATCATTTTTGGAATCAGCGCCCCGAAATCATTAAGAAACGACAGAAAAATCACAATAAACAGAAAATGTTTCAAATTTTGTTACTCAGTGTAATATATTACACTGCCCAACACCAATTTTGCTGATTTAATTCTAACACCTGTTTTTAGGTAACTTTGGTGTGCTGATTTAAAAAATCACCTTAGTTTTTGCCTATCACGTCAGGTTTTCGAGCAATCAAATACGGATATTTTGGAGATATCGCATTTTGGCAGGGTTATGCCCAACTTTTTTTCTTTTCAAAAAATAAGTTTTTACATACTCAGAATCAGCATGGAAAAGTAAACAATTGTGCAGGGAGTGAACTTTAATATACAATGGTAATATTGACACATAAAGTGATTAAAAGTGTTTAAATAAGCAAAAAATGAATCCATGATCATGACGTCACGCTCACACCTGGGGAAATCACAGATACCCAAGATTTTAATATGTTGTACATGACCTTTAGATTTAATGCACAGATTTGCGTATTCCACAGATAAAATTTTTAACAGCAAAACAGCTGTTAACAGGTCTCAAAAATCAATTTTGATAAGCATCCTTCATGGATCACCCAAAATAGGCATATTGCATTGCACGAAAACCTGATGTGATGGACAAAATCTAAGGTGATTTTTTAAATCAGCACATCAATATTATCCAGAAACAGGTCTTAGAAGTAAATCAGCAGCAAAAAATTTTTTTTTGTTGGGCAGTGTTATAGATTGATATAAAAATATCTTATATGTTAAGATATATTTTGCTAGAGTAAATACCTAAACCATTTGACTGCATTTTACTGAAAACCCTCATATTAAATAACTATTTATTGCGAAATGGTAACTTCATAAGTGTCCGAAGGGCGGCTAAATCAGTATGGCCCTTGGCGCCAGGAAACCTAAATCCGCCCCTGATCAGTAAATAAGGTCTGCTCAACTAAAGCTTTTGTCAAACATGATGTGCCACAGGGCTCAGTTCTGGGTCCACTGTTATTCTTATTATACTGTATATAAATGACCTTCCACGTTCATCTGATATTTTGAACTTCATAATGTTTGCAGACGATACAATGTCTTTTTCTTGCAAAAATGTTAATTCAGATAAGAATATATTTCATTCAGAATTCATCAGTGTAATGAAATGGTTGACCACCAATAAACTCTTCCTAAATACCAGTGAAACAAATTTCATGATTTTTACTAATAAAAGAAATGTATATCTTGATGAACTTAATGTTAATGAAATCGCTATAAAGGAGTCTACTACAACAAAATTTCTTGGTGTAATGCTAGATAAGAATTTGCAATGGAGTGATCATGTAAATTATATCGCGAAAAAGATTTCAAGGAGCGTTGCTATAATGTTTAAACTTAGAAATGTAGTCCCGAACGAAAGAAGAATAGACCAATTAAAAAAGAAAGACAGTATTTTTGTACGAATGACGTCATGTAACGAAATCATTTTTCATAGGTCGTTCATCTACTGTAAGGCGGAGTTTCTTTAATTCTAAGATGTAACCTACAGAGCTTTGATCAGTTATGGTTCGCCTTCTTCCGGAAAAGAAGTTTTAGTCAAAGGCACAATTTGTCGAAATTAACACCGGAAAGTTTCCAAACATTTTAGCATTTTTCAATTTCATAATTAAGGCCAAAGTGGCCTTATTTTGTGGATGTAACGAACTTTCGTCTTAAATTTGGCGCGATTATTGTGATAAATTAGCGAGAATAAATCTAAAATTTCGTGCTGAAATATATTCTTCGGTGAACTTATTTCCAAGTAAAAACCTTACGCTTACATTGAACATTAATATATAATATATATATATATATATATATATATATATATATATATACACTCTTATACAGTATATATATATATATATAAGATCCTTATTTTTATTTTTAAAACTGTATTAAGTACTTGTCAGTTTATATTTTGAGCCGCATTAAAAAAAAACTGTGTACCTCATTTGAGACTCAAGTGAATAATTACTTATTTTAAAATTCTTCTTCTGAAGTCAATTTTTTTTAAATGAAATAAATGTGTGAAAATTAACTTTAAAATAAGTGAATTTTTTGTGTCAAATTTAAAATTTGTGAAAACTTATGAAATGGATTGTGTCCTTTCTATACGAAGGTACCTCTCAAATCTATTTCATCTCGTTAACCGAAAGGTTTAATAAAGTTGAAAAATAAAAACGAACTTCGAGGAAGCTGCAGATAATTGGGCGCAGAAATGAAAGGTCATCTGTATGCATCGATGATGCCCATCCTGAAAATGTGAACCCACCCGCAATAGGCTCAAAACAAACAGTAGTTGCACCACTGTATATATATACTGATGCCCCACAACATAGGGGGGTACTCCGAGTTGCTAGTGTGTTACGAAAACCTTCCTTTGTTCTTCATTAATGCGTATACTAAACTTTGTGCAGATTACTCCTGCCGTTTAGGCGTGTATACACGGATAGACAGACAGAATCAGGTGTATGTGTATGTGTGTGTGTGTGTATATATATATATTAGGGTGATGCAAAAGTGGGGGAGTAAAATTTTTTTGTTTCAAGTTTTTGAGATACCCTCTCATTTGGTTTGATTTGGTGGAAAAATGATCCTGGGGAAATTTCGGGTCAAAATTCGAATATTTGGAGGTCGCGCCCGCCATTTGAAAATTTGCTGATTTCCATGACACCCAGGAGGTACAGCAAGCGTCACGTTACTTTTTTTTTGAGTGGAAGTTCCCCAGGAGGCCTATCATACCACCTTCCTCTTTTCCATTTGTTCATAAAACAGATACAATACAATAGATATTTACAATAGATACATAGAATGGATATACTCCTAAATTTTACTGTTGCGTCAAAGATACGAGAGTTTTCTTAGTTTTGTCCGGAAGCTTCTTCCGATAATTTGATACAACTTGCAGTAGATATTGCTTCTGTTGTTCATCATTGGTAATTAATTTGTTATAATCTTCAATCAATTTCACTCCTCTTTCAGCAATATCATTAACAACTTTCATGTGATTCACTACGTTCTTTGCAACCCAATAACTCTCATCGAGAAGCCAATCTTCTACTGGTTTGCTCAAGAACGTTGAAGACAATCCGAGTATACTGAAGAAGGACTTTGTGTTAGCAGTTACAAAATCTTGAAGCTGCTTATTGTCAATAGTTTTGATGTCTATTTGTGTCTTCTTTGGAGGATCTGGCTCCGAAGATTTTGTAAGAGCCTCCTTCATTTTTCTTTTGGTGTCAAAGCTGACTTTATCATCAAAGAAAGCCAATGCGATCAACTCTTCTGAGAGATACCACAAATGATTCTTGAATTTTTCTAAAGCAGCATTTGCTAGTTGTTCATTTGTGCTTTTGTAGCTGTGAAGATTCTTGAGAAGACTCAGATCAATTCGTGGAGCACTTGCTGCGCAGGGTGCTGAAAACCAATGCTTAATATAAATTGAAACAGAAAACCAACAAATTTCTTTTAGATTTCTTTCTTCTATTGCTGTTATTTTGAACTGACTTTTGAACATAAAGATTTTCATCAAATAAATGACTTTCGCCATCCAACGGGCTCTATGATAAGCCCCAGGCTTCCTGAATTTTATTCCAGTCGTTGGAGTACCGCCAAGCAAGATGATTGTCAGTTCCAATAACTCTCTGTAATCGTTGCGAGGTTGATCTTCATTGATTTTTCTTGCTGCAAAGTTGATGATTTCCTCTTTTTCCTTTTGTGGATAATTTTCTAATTTATCGTATGAAGTTAGATTAATCTTATTCCAGTTTGTTTTGAATCTTTTGAATAACTGAATGTCAGGGCCTGATGAAGCCTGTAATGCAGGGGATACCACTGCTTCCAACATGATTTCAAGGATATGGTGTCGACAAGGACACCACAACAAATCTTTCTCTATTTTCTGTTCAATTAGGACACAAGCTCCGTTTTTACGACGTGTTCGATGCAGTTGTATCGAAACACGTGCCTTTTACCTTATCTATTAGATTCCAATCAATGATCGCCTGATGTACTGCATTTGCAGTATCCTTTCCTGTGCCATGATCTATTTTTGGCACTCCAAGCAGTTGATCTTCTCCACTGCCAGTGATTAGGACTGGCAACCGATCAACAACCTCATTCCCAGTAATGTCTTCGAGGAGTTTGCCATCCCAATGAACAATCAAGGGTTTGTCAGCTTGAAATTCTTCTTTCAAGTTTTCACTGAACTTCTTTCTTGATTTCTGTCTTGCCCTGCGAATCGATGAGTAGCTAACATTGTAATTTTCTGGATTTTCCAACATTTGCGATCGTTGGAATAATTATTAAAGAGGCTGATCGGTCGCTGATCTTAGCAACATCCAATGGGAAAGCAGATTTTCATTCATAATCTTGAATTTTTTTCTTGGAAGGCCTCTTTTGGATGTTGAGGGCTGTTCCAGATCTACTTCTTCTTCCGTAGATGCAGGTGAATCACTGCAGGAACTGCTGCTGCTTGCAAGAACAACTGTTTCATCAAATGCACTTGATTCACGTAACCTTTTCTTATCCATTTTTTCATGTCTCTTCGCAGCTTCCTTTCGACTTTTTTCTTCATCCTTATCAACTGCCATCATTTTACCCTTTCGACCTTCCCTTTGTAGCCGTAGAAACTCTCTATCTTCTTCGATAGTTATTAACTCGTTAGCATTTGCATGCGCAATATCAAAGAGTCCATCCAATTTTCCTTTCCATGTATTCTCTTTCTCTATTGAAAACTTCGATTTTTCCTTTGCTCTTCTTCAGCCCTTGCCACTCATCATACAGTTTATTTAATTTCTTCACAACATTACATTTCTGGGTTGTTGGTATTCCTGCTCTCTGCCACACTTCCAATACATCATTAACGGTTAAAGTTAATGCTTCTCTGACGGTTTCATTCTTGACATGTTTATAATTCATGAATAAGGAAATTACTTCTTTCTTTGATGGAAGCTTACTTTGATTCAATTTATCTATTTGTTGACCGATCAGCCAAATATCTGTTGAGCTTCTTGATCTCATTTTCGTCACAATTAAGATACAGGAAATAGAAGAGAAATTGAGGCGGAGAGATTCACTGATATAGCACCTCTCCCGGACACTGCCACAAGCACACTGCGATACCGATTTCCTTGAACGCTGTTTGCTCATATACGCATCACCTACCACTCTGCCTGCAGCAAACCTGCACAAAACCTGCAACCTGCAACAAACCTGCAACAAAAATAAGAACAAATTAAAAAAATTTGATTTTACTCTAATTTTTTGTAATTTTCAAATTTTCAATTGGCGGGCACGACCTCTGGATGTTATTTGTTTGACCTGGAATTTCTCACAGGGTGTTTTTGTGACAAATTGGAACAAATGAGGGGGTATCCCTAAAAATCCACGATGGTCATGATTTGTGCATCACCCTAATATATATATATATATATATATATATATATTGTCTAAAAAATAAATGTCTAAATCAGTGGCGTAGCTAGAAATATTTGGTGGGGGAGCAAAGACCCAAATTTTCCGACAAATGGGCGTGACAAAGATACCGTTTATCAATCATCTATCTCATCAAGCATAACAATTTACAGGCAATACAAAGAATCTATTAAGTGCGAGGAACACACACATGATAACACACCCGCATCAGTATTCAGTAATGTAATACAGAAGCAGAATACACTACAATTCAATGAAAGAAAATGATTCACAAGTTAAAAACACACAATGCACTCTGTGTAACAATGGACCAAAAAATTTGCAACGTTATACTGCCCAGCATAACAGAATGAAAAATAATAATGTGGCTACAACAACCATATATTGAAACACGTACAAATTAATTGGAGCCCTTCTTTTAAGTACAAATACAAAGGAAACAGAAAAGACAAAGGAAGTGTTATTCAAATTTTGGAAAAACAACTTAATAGTTAAAATTGAAATAGAGACCATTACCTTACTTTTCCATTATTGAAGATATTTCCTTGTTTTCTCCTTCAGAAAAGGTTGGGTCCGTCTGTCGGACAGACGCACTCGCACATCAAATTTTCAGTCAGTATCTAGTGAGAAAAAGTTGTGTACATCTAAATTGTTCAAACCTGAAAACATTTTGAACATCTGTATCATATCTCCCCTCATACAACGTCTCTCAAAACTAAACATACCTAATTCCTTTAATTTATCTCTGTATTCCAATCTTCTTAGGTTAGGGATAAACTTGTTTGCCCTACGTTGCACACCTTGAAGCATATCAATATCATGTCTAAGGTGAGAGGACCAAGCTTGAATGCAGTATTCTAAATGAAGTCTAACATAAGAATTATATAATTTACAGACGACTTCCTTACTCTTGTAACTAATAATATTCCTCTTAATAATACCTAACATTTTATTTGTTTTATTTCTAGCATCTAAGCACTGCTTAGAAAATTTTGGATCACTACAAATTATAACGCCAAGATCCCTTTCCTGTCTAACATCCTCCAACTAGGTCCCTTGCATCTCATAACTAAAGTTTTCACTATTTCTACCAAAACGCATGACTGCATTGTTTTAACATTAAATTCCATCTGCCACTTACTAGCACAAGCAACTAATCTATCGAGATCCTTTTGCAGTTTATAAGAATTTTCTAGATTTCTATATTTTAAAACCCATAAAAATATGAACGCCAACACTTGTCGAACGATGTACGAGAGAAATACACTCACCTCGAAGAGGCCGTGTAAAACATAACAGATTGGGGAGGGAGTAAAACGCCAATTACTCTCCTCAACTGACCAATTTTCACTTTTCTTTACTTTCCCGTCATTGTAAATTAATATTTTGTACAATTTACGTTCTCCATATTTTTAAATGTTATGGAAATCTAAACTACAATTTATTAACACTTTTCAATTTTTTACATAATAATGGATCATTTATTTAACAACTGAAAATCAAATTTTAGAAATGTGTAATAGAATAGTTACCCAAATTTCTGACTAACACATTCAGAGAAAACGTCTGAAATTAAGGACAGACAAATATATTAAACGAAACGATAAAATTTAACTGGTTTTTATTTAATTTTTTTTAATTAAAATTTACCATCATTTACTTTATTGTAGACTAATTTAATTAATTTTTTAAAATTACTTCAGAAATATTTAACTTCCTGTGCAGGGCTTTTCTGATTCATCTTCTTTCTTCAATGGACGTAAGTGCCTCTATAACCTCTTCCCAGTCTTTATTGAGACTCCTACACGCTTCTTCACGGACTGACCATCGAGTGTCTGATTAGCTATTTAGCGTTACATTTTCAGATTTGGTAAAATGATTTTGTAGTATTTCCCAACGGTGAGTGGAGGCAGTGAAGAACACGTAAAGATTTTGGAGAAGTTAGAAAGAAAAAATCAATGGCTTCCTTACAGCAACTTGCTGCACACTGTCCAATCAAATTTAATCAGTGTGCAGAGCAGGGTACATAAACTTCTACTGGGGACGCTTCTTTTATTCTGGCTTGCAAGCCAGAGTAAGTCCCTGACATATTGGGAGCGTTATCATACGACTGTCCTCTGCAGTTTGCAATGTCGAGATCATGCATTTTTAATATGCTGGAAACTGAGTTGAAAAGCTGTTCTGATTTGTGGCCTACGCTGGGAAGGAACGCCAAAAATCGCTCTAAGGGATGCCCATCTTCTTTTACGCATCTCAGAATAACTGCAAGTTCATCGACATGTGATATGTCTGGGGTGGAGTCCACAATAATGGAATAGTACTTCGCACATTTCACTTCCTCAGTTATTTGTTTGGTAACTTTGTCAGCCATTAGTTTGATGAATTGCTCACATGTAAACGAAGACAAGTATGAGGTATGACCTTTTCCTGGATTTTTGTATTTTGCAATATGTTCCGCCAGAAAAGGGTCAAATTCAGCAATAAGTTCCAAAGCCATTATAAAGTTTCCACTGTGGACAAAACCAAATTTCTCAATGTGGCCTCTAAAAGGTAAACCATGAGATGCCTGTGACCGGACCACTCCAACAACTCGTTGTAAAACATTCCTCCAATACTTCTTCTCCTCATCAATTTGATAGAAAAGTTGTCTGTCAATTCTTTCGAGAGTTGAACTTCTCATTTTCATAGCTAACATACATGACTTATGTTCAGAGGAATTTTCATGGCTTGTTAATGCTTCACTGCCAGTGCCATGCTTCCAGTCATCAAATCCTTTCTTACCAATTTTAGTAGTTCCACTAAATAACTGAGATGGAACGCAGAAAATTAAGCCTGTGCTCTCCGAATACATTAAATATGTTCTCTTCACCTTCTCTCCGTTGACAAGCTGTGTTTCAAATAAGGTTTTACAAAAATATCTAAATCGTTCACCAAAACGTCTCTTTGATTGAGAAAAGTTGATGTTTTCTAGGTCCTGATTTATGCCATGCTCTGACACATAATGACGTGTAGCATCATTAACTTCCCATAATGCTGGGTCTTGTCCAATGGAAATATTGTTGGAGGTAGTTGTGATGCTACGTACATCACAAGACTCAGTATGGGGTATGCAGAATTCTTGAACTTCTCTACGAGATAATCTAAAATTACTAAGACCTTCATTAACATTTTGATCTTCTTGGAAACCCTTAATCTCGGTACATTCCAATTCTTTTAAAAGAACATTCGGATTTGTTTCAACATTTTTGCTCTTTATGTCATATTTCTTGAAGAAAGTATCAATTTTCGCAGTTTTGTCAATGACATCTCGTTGTTTTTCAGCTTTCTGCAGAGCTCTTATACTCCGAGCCGCTTAGTCTTTTTCTCCCATCACTCATCTGAAAAAACAAATACATCTGAAATTAATTAAAAATATAAATAATATATTTTAAAATATATTATTAAAATTAATAAAATATATTATAATTATATATTTAAAAAAAATAGCTCATCCAGGCTGAGTAGGTCTCTAACAGCTAACTACATATCGGCAGTTAAGTTAACATAAAAAATTCAAAATTGTCTTAAAAACTGCCTTCTTCTTACCTTGTATAAATACCATTACTGTACTAAACTGAGATAAACACAATCTTGTCTTTAAATTTTAAATGTTGTCCAGTTTCAAAGTTCAAAGTTGCAAAATAGAAAAAATATAAATTCAATTTTATAGAGAAAACCTTAAACAAAATAATTGGCCAAATTTTGTCTTGATACTCTGGAAAGTGTAAACAATAAATCTGAAATAAAATAAAAATTAATAATTTATTAAAATTAATAAATAAATAAAGATATTAAAATTAATAAAATACATTTGGGCCAAGAACCAACTTTGAAATCGACTTCGTTCAAACGTAATGAGATTTTTTTTAAGTGGTACTAACTTTTCTCCGTTTTTTTAACTAAAAAAATAACAGAAATTTTGGATGTTTTTCCTACCTAAAAAGTGCTTTCTTGTTACCTTTCTTGTTACGACTTTTCCTCCAGAATTTTATTGCCCTCAAAATTTTGCCACACCCTAAAATTTGCCGCTCTGGGCCGTTGCCCATTTGTCCCATATGTAAATACACGCCTGGATCCAAGGGTCCAGAAATGTCCCAACGAAAAACCGGGTGGATGAGAGAGAGGACGAAATAACAAATAACAGCATACTAACGAACAACAATTTAATAACGAATAACAATACAAACAATATAATACGGAATGAAGACATAGATGAAAGAAAAGAAGTAAGTAAAAGTTGCGAGGTAGTCAAACTGTCCAACGAGCGAAATGATAAAAAGATAATAACTAAAAACGTAGAAAATAAACAGCCAAAGAAAAATAATGAAAATACCAAAATTAAGAACTTTGAAAATAATAAGAAAACAAGAAGTTGAAGCATAAAAAATATCGTATGTAAATACTATGCGAAAGGGAACTGCAGATATCGGAATGGGCAATAGGGCATATCATACTCTGGGTTCAGGGTTGAAATTTTGGAAAAACAAAGTGGCTAATATGTATTCCTATGTAGAAAATTAATTCTAAGATGGGTTTATTATTTGCTACTTTTCCGAAAAATTTCATTTTCATGGTCAAAATCGCGAATTTCTGATTTGAAAGCTGCCTAACGCAGCCTCAGGGCACCCAAACCAAAGCGCGCAGCTGTTCTGCATATGATTTAATCTAAAAGCTGCTTTTCTGACCTCATCCTTGCTTTTTTGCGTGTTTCATCACCTCTGGGTGCTGAAAAAATGTTTAGATTTCACGTAAAACTTAAGAATTTTAAGTTTTTCTTCAAAGAATAGGCGCGGCTCACCAGCTCTACTCTGATCGAGTAGTGAGAGACTTGCCACCTCCACGTGTAGGTTTACACGCCTGTTCTTCCTGGATCCCTGAAAAGCGTGGCCTCATAAGATCTTATGAGGACTTTCAGCTCTTATGAGCATTAACGATGGCTTCAGCCTCTTCATCAGCCACTCGAACCTGAAAAGCTCTTAAGTATGTCCTGCTTCGATCTGAACACTGGGAGCATTTCTCGATGGTCTATCCTGGCTCTCACCCACCCATCTCTCTTCTCGTGACCGTACACAGCTTGGGAAGCAGTTGAGACTTCCTGTACAGCTCTCTCGCAGGACTGAGTATGAACAGAGAAAGCGTCCACTTTGAGTGGAGTTTTCCTGAGATCCTCCAGCTCAGTCACGGTCATCTTGCAGGTGAAAATAGGCTCGTAAATATTCTCTGATTCCCAGTTGATGAGATCCTCAGGTGAAGTGGCGTGCAGATGGACTTTGGGATTTTTATGGCTCTCTGATGCTCATCCTCACTACACAGGAATGAAGCCAGGATGTTCTCAGGATGTGCGTGGGCAGCTCCTCTTATCACTGCAGCAGAGATGATGTTCCTGACCTCGGTAGTCTGGTTCCTCAGCAGCCTCAGGCTTGAAAAAACGTGTGCAGGACCAAATTTGAGGTGGTGCTTCACTTTGATGTCGTAGTACATTTTGAAGTACAAGTTAAGGCACAACTTCACGAGGACCTCGAGCCTCCTCAACACCTCCCCCTTCAGTCCGTGCTCTCTCATCCACAACAGCAAGATGGCCTGTGCAGTAGTGAGCCACCTGGATTGGTTCAGAGGTCCGCACTTGAGACCAGCCAACTGTGGATTGAGACTTCTAGACTTGATGGCTTTGAGCAGAAGATAGCAGTTGTGCTGGTCTGTGGAGAGAGATTTGACTATCTCTACTGGCAGCTCTATGATATCTTCAGTTCCTTCCACTGGTTTGAAGTTGAGTTGACCTCAAGTTCATTCACTTTCTCAAGAAGTTTTCCAATAGACCCACTGAAGCCTGACCGGGGAGTTACAGGGCCGTCCAGCTTGATGATTAAGTGCCTCAGGGGGAGCTCGTTCACATGGAGCTGACAGATCATCCAGTGGCACTTGCGACCCAGCATCTTCTCCAATAGGGCTATGGCGCCTCCAGACCACCCCGTGTTGGTGTTGGTAGAGTCTCCTCCAATCATTACAAGGCTCTCGTCAGCTCCGTGATCCAGAAGCCACTCATGCAGGCCCTGAGCCATCTTATGAGCAGGCTTTTCTCCTTCCTCAGGTTCCTCGGGAGTGAAATGGAAGAGGTACTTTCTTTGAGGCTCCCATGTGATAGTGTAATGCTCCTCGATCACTTTGCCAGGATGAAATTTCCCTGTCACTTCGTCATATTTCAACACCTTTGTGTTCATATCCTGCTTGCCATCAAAGAATATCCCGGAGATCTTATCCTCCTCTGACCTCTGCGTGAGAGCTTCAACTGATGAGGCCATTACTTCCTCCTTGGCCCTCCAGACTTTCATGCCATCTATGGCCAAGTAAGCCTTGTCTTTGGAAAGATGACCGCCCTTCATGAGGTCGTTCAGGAAGCCAGTGGCAACTGCAGCTGCCGGAACATTTGCCACCCTATACCTCAAAGCTGCTGAAGCTGTCCCTTGGATCTTCATGTAGTTTCGTGAAGCAAAAGTTGGAGTTTCGGCAGGTACTTCAGCGGGAACGTCCATAGGAGCTTCAGTAGCCTCAGCATTGCCAGAGGTTTCTTTTGCAGCTTCTTCCAAGTTTGGCTCTTCGTCCTCCTCAAAGTCTTTCATGAGAAGCTCCTCATTAGTAGCCTCCTCTTTCTTCTTCCTCTTCACAGCAGAAGCTTCTTCAGCCTCCTTCCTCTTCGCTGCTTTGGTCTGTCTCCTGCTGTCTTCGAAGTCTACAGAAGACATCTGGATTCCTGAAGCTTCGGAAGTCTTCACTCTCTGGTAGTACAGCCACTGAAGGTCCAGTTTAGGAATCTTCACCTCCAAAGGACAGTTACAGTTCACATGGGCCTTGAGGGAGCATCCTGAGCATCCACTCCCCTCTGAGCGCACAAGAAGATCTGATGCTTGCAAACGCAGACTTCACAGAGTTTATCCAGATCAGCCATCCTCTTCTCCTGGGTAGCAGACTTAACTCTCCCGTTCACAACGTCTGTCATTTCCTTCCATTTCAACAAGAGCTTATATGAGAGCGATTTTTCCGTGATTGTCACAGGCGGGGAGAACTTTACACTCGACTTCCTCCACTGAGTCATCACGAGTGAAGCCAGCTCGTCAGTCATCTCTCGGATAGGGTATTTAGACCTTTGGATGTCATGAATGAGGAACTTTTCCTCCTGCAGACGAATCCCTCTCTGAAGAACGGCTCTCCAAGTCGGCACCTCGCTGGGAATGAACTCCTTCCCCGGGCCCACAACATCCGAGAGCTTTAAACCTGACATTTTCTTGGTTTTGGGGGCAGATTCGGCCATCACGTCTAGTCGGTGCTTAGTCTCGCTTTTGTCCAATCTGGAACAAATTCATATCAGTATGTTTAGTGTTCTTTCGCCATAAATATAGACAAGGAATATAATTTTTGGTTATAATCAGGTTTGCCAACCGGCATTTTTAATTACCAAATTAACCTAAATTTGGTAATGAATATTTATTTTGGTAATAGAAAACTGAATTTGGCATTGCAAATTTAATTTAAAATTCGTAATAATGGTGCAACATAAGCTTAACCCTTTGATATTCAGTACAATTTAATTTTAGCGTAGGTTCATTTTTTTTACTTGAAATATGCATAGGAGGTATATATATATATATATATATATATATATATATATATATATCTATATATATATATATATATATATATATAAACATTTTTAGCAATCTTTTTTTGTAAGAACATTTCTAAATGAAATAATTTATGTGTCCATTAGTCAACAAAGGTCTAATAAGGTAATTAGTGGGTGGTAGTCAGTACTCTCTCTCTCTCTCTCTCATATATATATATATATATATATATATAATATATATATATATATAAAACAGTACATAAAAACAATCGTAATGAAAAATTCATTTCATGTATCCAATTGGACACGTGTTATTATAGACAGAAATTTATCCTATGAAAACTTTGTGTCCATTTCGAAACGAACTTTGAATAAAGTCTTTTCTTCACAGTTATTAAAAATATTACTTAAGCAAAGTAAACAGGGAGCTTCCTTAATACTTCTAGAATGAAATTATAGTCAAAACAAATATAATAATGGTGATTAAACTTAGGAAAATTACAAAAAACACTTACCGAAAAAAATGGCGTCCACTCACTTCCACTTCACAATTATAACTGGCGTAATTGCTCAGAGCCATCTATTGAGAGAATGTTGAACTTCGCCTTCTGCTTGTGCGTCCAAATGGTTACAAATATTCAAATGGAGTAGATTTTTTTTCTTATGTATGTATGTATTAAACCTGTGTAAGAGTTAAGCAAAATTAATGTGTCTAAATGGCAACAAATTACGACAAAGGGTTAAAAATATGAGGTTGTGTTCAATTGAATATTCGATATTTCAACATAGAACAGAAAACCTCAATTTTTTCAGATTCCATTACAGAGGTAAGAAATTGGGTAAAAGATCTACACTCTCCAACCCCAAATATTTTTCTCTGTGGTGATTTTAATTTCCCATTCATGAAATATAAAAGGATACGAAAAAATATATGTATACACCAGGGGGCACACGAGAAGACCAGGAGCAGGTAAAAATGCTACGAGCTCTAGCTGATGAATTTATGTTAACGCAAGAAATAACAGAAAACACAAGAAAAAACAACTGCCTAGATTTGGGATTCACAAACAACAGCAACCTAATTGATAATGTAGAAATTTCCCCAACTATGATATCGGACCACAACATCATTGAAATAACAACTAATATAAAGGCAACAGGAAAGGAAAGAACACGCACAATAGAAAGAAGCAAATTCGAAATTTTTAATTTTCACTCCAAAGATATAAACTGGGAAGCTGCTACATCCAGCATGGAAGTAATAGATTGGAAAACCATTTTTGAGGCCAAGACAACGGAGATAGTAATAACGAAACCAGCTAACTCAACTAAAATTCCTAACTTCCAGCACGCAGACTTTTGTAAATTTTGAAATAAATTGTCACACGTCAATTGGGAAAACGTAATGGGGAACTCCAACGCAAAACTAACGTGGGAATCGTTTGAAACAGTATTTAGGACTACAAATGAGGAATGTGTACCGTACAAAATTAAGCGTGCGAAAGTACACAACAAGCCCTTGAGGTTTACTTCTAGAGCAGGAGACATTATAAAGAGTAGAGATAGCACTTATAGGCTACATAAGTGCGATAAAAACAATTTGTGGTTATCTCCATAGCTCGTGACGGTAAAGAAAACCCCAAGCTATTCTTTCAATACGTCAACAATAGAAATCCAGTAAAAAGTGTCTTGGGGCTGTTGAAAAATGTTAACGGAGATCGTTTCTGAAAACAAGGAAATGGCTACCTTGCTAAACCAATTTTTTACGTCAGTTTTTACTAAAGAAGATGTAACGAATATCCCTACGGTCATAGACGTAATACCTTTTGATAATGGTAATATTTTGGATAATACTGTGGTTAATGAAGGGGAGGTAATGCGCTATATTGATAAAATGAAAATGCGTAAATCACCGGGGCCGGATCCCATATATCCCATACAACTAAAAGAATTAAAAGATAGCATTGTTGTGCCGCTAACAAAGATTTTTAATGCGTCTATTTCTGAGGGGTGCGTACCAGATAATTTCAAGTTAGCAAACGTAACACCTATCTTTAAGAAAGGCGATAAAGGTGCGGCTAGAAATTATAGGCCAATCAGTTTAGCGTCTGTTGTAGGTGAGCTACTGGAATCAATAATTAGGGATCGTATAGTCAAACACTTAGAATTGCATAACTTAGAAATACGCAGCACGGTTTTAGGCGAAACAAATCTTGCTTAACTAATCTTTTAGAATTTTTTCAAAGCGTGGTTGACGTTTACGATAGTCATCGGGCGGTTGATGTAGTGTATTTAGATTTTCAAAAAGCGTTTGACACCGTACCGCACAAAAGACTCATTGAGTAAACTAAGGCTCATGGAATCAGGGGTGTAGTAATAAATTGGATAGAAGAGTGGTTGCGAGGTAGGAAACAGAGGGTGGTCGTTGATGGAGCCGAGTCGTGTTGGGCTGGGTGGTAGGGTTGGGTGGTAGGGCGATTAATGACGAAGATAGAGGTAAAATCCAGGAAGATCTGAATAAAATCGTTGATTGGTCAGTCACATGGCAAATGAGATTTAATGTTGATAAGTGCAAAATTTTACATATAGGTTCCTCTAACGGTAATTTTGCATATAGTATGTCAGGGAAGGAGTTAACAAGCGTAGAGCAGGAAAAAGATTTAGGAGTTATAGTCACTGGTGATTTAAAAGTAGCGAAACAAAGTACAGTAGCGGTCAATAAAGCAAACAAAGTGTTAGGTTTTACAGCTCGGAATTTTGAGTACAAATCGCGCGATATTGTAGTTCCTCTTTATAAATCATTAGTTAGACCCCATTTGGAGTACGCGATCCAATTTTGGAATCCACATATGCGAAAAGATATAGACAAACTCGAAAGAGTTCAAAGATGAGCAACTAAGGGTTAAGTTATGAATGCGTGTATTTGAAACGTTAGCAATTTGTACCAGTAGTCCTTAAAGGCTTAAGGAGTTAAAATTGACTACACTCGAGACTACGAGGCTAAGGGGTGATCTAATCCAGGTTTTCAAAATTATGAATGGGTTCGATAACGTAGATAGAGATAGCTTTTTCGAAATATCTCAATATAATAGGACTAGAAATAACGGGTGTAAGTTGAAAAGTAGAAGGTTCGAGACAGCAGTTGCCAAAAACTTTTTTACGCATAGAATACTAAATACCTGGAATAGTTTGCCGGTAGAAGTAATTAGTAGCACGTCTATAAGCATGTTTAAAAATCTATTAGACACATATGTTGATAGATTGGGTATAGTTTAAGGTAGAAAAATTAAGGCTTTGTGGTTCGGAACACACGTAAAATTGTAGGTCCCCTCCGCCACCACGGAGGACATGCACAATACACAATTACGAACACAGTTAGGTAGACCAGCCGTGAGTGGATCCTAAGGTCTTTGTTGGTCTGAAACATTATAACTTTAGAGAAGACGTTAGAAATTGTGGAAAAACATGTCCCAAAAATACAACAAAGCGGAAAGAGAAGCAGGTTTGAGAGACTGTGATAGCGTGGGGTAGACACCCCAGTTAGGTTACTTAGGTTCTAGCAAACAATCAAAGGCACTTATCGGTCCGTTGAATTAGATATTCCTTTGGGAGCCTACCATTAGATTCCTGTGTCCCACAAACAGCCTGTCTAACTCTCTCTTACATTACCAATTTAGAAACTATAGACATTACCCCTAACTATACTTAAGTACGGACAACTTCCTACCCCATTTGTCACCTTAGAAACACCACCTAATTACACTCAGCACCAACAATTAGGTCAGATACGAAAAAACATCTCTAGGCTAGCAAAACAATACGAACAGCCGCGTTGGTTCGTTTATGCCTTGCTGTTGCCATTCAGTTTAGATTTAGTGATATTTCCCCTTTAGTGACTTTTAGACTATATACATATACACACACGTCACCTCAGACAAAAGAGGTCATTGTTCCGAAAGAGAAAAAGAGTGACTGCAAAATTAAAAGTAACTGTAAAGATAACAACATCAGATATACAGGGTGAGTCAAAAGTAGCGCCCGATTTCTGTCAGTTGATTGTTTGTTTGCCATTTGTATTACAGTGTACAAGAAGGTAGAAATAAATGAATGACATGTTTATCTAACCATTTATTCGGGGGAAAATTATTACGGAACTGTACCAAGCTGTTTTACTTGCAATTTTCAAAGTGCCCTCCCTCGTGATCGATGCACAATTGCAGCCGAAAAAACAGAAATCGGGCGCTACTTTTGACTCACCCTGTATATTAAATGATAAACTGCAAAGTATCGATGACGTCATACAGGAACCAATTGAGAAGCATACAGAAAAGACGACGACGACGCTATAGAAGCGATAAAGGCTAACTCAAAGTACTTCTATAATTGTGTAAAAAGATAGTCGAAAAACCATGCGACTATCGGACTTTTAAAAAACGAGAACAGTACTTTATCTGATGATCTGACAGAAGTATCTGACCTATTAAAGAGCTCAGTGCGAATCATCTTTCTGTATCCCAAAAACTGACAAATTGATATACGATAGAAACGCGTTCTTTGAAGAAGAATTACAGCGAGAAAGTATAACGGACTTTGACTTCACGACGGATGATATTACAGAAGCCATAGGGAAACTATAAACACACTCAGCGGCAGGACCGGATAAATGGAATGCCACACTGATCAAAAACTGCAATGCAATTGCTGAACCCCTATATAGGATATGGATACGATCACTAGATACGGGAGAAATACCGGGCATCCTGAAGAGCGCGAACATAGTCCCAATATATAAAGGAGGAGATCGATCCGAGGCCAAAAACTATAGGCCAGTGTTGCTTACATCTCATCTCACTAAAATATTTGAAGGAATAATTAGACAAAAAATCTATGACTTTTTTGGAAACTCGGAAAAAATTCAATCTTCATCAGAATCAGAGGTCCTCAGCTCAGCACCACAAGGAACAGTATTAGCTCCACTACTGTTCACAATCATGCTAACTGACATAGATGAGGACATTACCAGAGACAGCACAGTAACATCCTTTGCCGATGACACAAAGATCAGTAGAAAAATATGAAACCCAGAAGATACAGGATCTCTACAAACCGACATGAACAGAATCTACAAGTGGACGGACGGAAGACAATATGAAGTTTAACACTGAGAAATTTCAGCTGTTACGGTACGGAAAAAGAGAAGACCTGAAATCCATGGAATATTATACCCAAAATGGACAGGAAATTCAGAGAAATTTCAGAGCAAAAGATTTAGGGGTTTTAATGACAGATGATGCGAAATTTGAAACACAAAATAAGATAGCAGTAAACAGAGTAAAGAGAATAACGGGGCAGATATTGAGAACCTTTAAACAAAGGGATAGGAATGTAATGATTCCTCTACTGAAAACCCTGATCATACCCAAATTGGAATACTGCTCGGTCGTAACATCCCCATATAAAAAAGAAGACATAAGACAGCTAGAAGGGATCCAGAGAAGCTTCACAGCCAAGATCAAGGGGTGTAAAGAACTAAATTACTGGGAAAGGTTACGCGAACTAGACCTATATTCACTGGAAAGGAGGAGAGAGAGATACACTATTATTTACACTTGGAAAATACTGGAGAAACTAGTCCCTAATCTTACTCTGAACCCTGTAACTCCCCAAACAATGGTGGAAAGTAGAAAAGGTAAACTGTGTCGTGTTCCCAAATCAAAGGCGGGACAGGGAACATCCTTAACCCTGAAAGAAAATAGTTTTGGTGTGAGAGGACCAAAACTGTTTAATCAGGTGGCCAAAAACCTAGGAAACACGAAGGAAGTTGCAGTGGACATCTTCAAAAGAAGATTAGACGCCTGGCTCAGAAAAATCCCCGATAAGCCGGGCTATCTGGTTATCTGAAGTAGAGATCACAAGAAACCAACTCACTACTTCACCAGGCCAATTCGAGAGGAGGGGCGACAAGCTTGACTTTGGCTAAATGAGGAATCATCGCGCGGAACCTTTGTAAGGTATATACAGGGTGTTTCTAAAGTAACCATCTATTTTGGTGAAATAGGGGGATTTTAAACAATTGTTATATTGGCATAATGGTATGTGCATTGTTATACAAAATTCATGTATTTATAATATTTCAATTGCTTTACACGATTTTTTGTTAATTATTTTATTTTATTTTCAGACCCATATCATTGATGATGAATGTGCAAGAACGGGTTTATGTAGTAACATGCAGGATAAAAGGCATGAAGTGCAATGAAATTAGAGAAAGTTTGAGAGAAGGTTTCGTTAAACAGGCCCTAGAGACCAGGCTATTCGCGAATTAGTAAACAAATTTATGAGGACTGGATCTGTGCATGACGAGCGTAGATCTGGACGGCCAAGAAGATCTCACGAAAGAATCGAATCTGTTCAAGAAGCATTCGAAGAGGATCCACAATTATCGATTCGGAGGGCATCCTACAGATTAGAAATTCCACAAACAACGGTTTACAGAATTCTACGTTATGATTTAAAGAAAAAGCCATACCACATTCAAGTGTTCCACAAGTGTTCCCCTATTCTTTCAGGAATTTATTTTGAAATAGCATGTATTTTGTTTAAATATATATATATATTTTCATGTTTTAAAGGTGTTTTTTTATAATTCATATTATTTCGCAAAATAAATGGTTACTTTAGAAACACCCTGTATATATATATATATATATATTTCAACTTTTGAAATTACTTGCTCCCAACCCCTAATCTTCTTCCAATATATAAAAAAGTGCTCTGTGCAAAATTTCAGCTCAATTGGGCTATATTAAGGTGGCCCCCAAAGGCCCTAAAGTTTCAAAATTCACCGATAATTGGTATTTCTAATATAAAACCTTTATAATTCATTTGCAAACTTTGTTTGGGAAAATAATCACAAAGCATAATCGAAAGTGAATTTTATTTACAACAAATTTTGTTCATACCATTATTTATAATTAATAGCATTAATACCATTATTTTAAAATGGCAATAATAACATACTGACAACGATGTAATAAGTTACCAGATTTCACTGCTTCATTAGGCCAGTTTTGGTAGCATCTGGGTACTTTTTTCTGTGTTCACCGACAATCTGCACAATGTATTGCTTTACTTTTTCGTCCTTGGTTAGAATGTTCTGATATTCTTGTATTAGTTTCACTCCTCTCTCAGCTACGTCGTTAACCACTACAATGCTTTTCAATATCTCCAACCCACGTTGGAAGTTGGCATCATCTTTCCATGTAGATGGGCAGTTTTTAAGAAAATTTGTATTTATTGAAAATCTTGAGAAACATGTCTTCGATTCAGCTGAAATGAAGTCCGAGAATTCTTTTTCTTTTAAACGGTTGAGATCTTCACTGTTAACAATGTATCGTTTTATTCGGTTTTCTACATCGCTGTCTTCTGTAGTCATCATTATAGTAGCCATTTTTTGCTTAATGTCTAGTGGGACTTCATCATCAAAGAATGCGAATGCCGCAGTTTCTGTTGACAGATACCATAAATGGTTGGCGAATTTTTTCACGGCAGCACTACTAATTTCTGGATCTACTTCCTTATACTCGATTAATTTCAGTAAAAAATTGTAATCGAGATACGGAGCTTTCACAGCCAATGGTGCTAAGAACCAAGCTCGTAAATAGAGTCGAATAAGGAAAATGCATATTCTTCTGATTGAATCGTTCTCTTTTTTGGTCAGTTTAAATTGATCTTGGAATAAATATATTTTAAAGGCATAAATAGCCTTTGCCATCCACCGAGCATGGCTCACAGCTCCAGGAATACGAAATGAGACTCCTCGTCGGGAGGCACCGCCGAGGAAGATCACGGCCAATTCTAATAATTCGCGATAATAATCTCTATGCTGTTTCTGGCGTAACTGTTCTTGTAGAAATTCCAGCATACTGACACGGACATCTTCGGTGACATCTTCTATCCGACTACGGTATTTTTTATTGTCTATGGCCGACCACGTTTCCCTAAATCTTTTAAACAAAATCACATCTGGTCCAGAACTTGCACCCATTACTGCATCAAAACTACCTCTCAAGACTAATTCGAGGATGTGATGTCTACACGGAAGGTAGAGTAAATCACGATCAAACATTTTCTCAAGATTTGTACAGGCACCATTTATTCGGCCGGTGTTGCTTGCAGTTGTATCGAAACACAACGCCTGTATTTTTTCTTCTATGCCCCATTTTTCCACTGCTTGGTAAACGGCTACAGCTTGATCTTCTCCTTTAGATGTTGGAATTTCAGGTATACCTAATAATTGTTCTCTGCCGTGAAAAGTAACAATTATTGCTAGTCTATCAACCTTTTCCACGCCACATAAAGCTGGAAGTAGCTTGCCATCCCAGTGTAACACCAAAGCGTTGCAATCCGCTAGATTAAAATTTCCTTTAATTTCTGCTTGCCTCTGTTCCCTCAATTTTTTCCGTCGACGTTGAAACGAAGTGCGATTAATAATTAAGCTTTTAGTATTACAGTTGAAAGCTTCTGCTGCAGCCATTAAAAGATGAACCGCATTTCGGTCGTTGATTTTGCATCTGTCTAATGCTTCAGACAGACGTGGAGTGAAAAAATCTAGTGTACCTCTCGTACCCGAAGTACTTGGTTCACTCACTCTCATTGTATCACTTGAGCCTGGTTGTGTATCTTCAGCTGGATCATTAGAATGCTGGCTGTCTTCTTCATCTTCACTATCACTGCTTGACAATGATGGTAGGTGAACCATGACGTTTCGTTCCATTTCCTCGTAAGTTCTCTTTCTTCTCTCTGTTTCCTTTTCTATGCGTTCCTGGTTTTTTTCTTCACTCGCTTTAAATTTGCGATCAATGCCAGCCATGGAACCTGGTCGTCCTTTCTTACGCTGCAATAGTAAATATTGCTTATCCTCTTCGTTCTTAACGATGTTTAACGCATTCTCATGGGCAACATCAAATAAATCATCTAATTTATCGAGGAATTTCGCTCGTTTATTCGTTTCCACATCTGATTCTCTACTCAACCTCTTCTGTAAATCTCCCCATTCTTTATGCAGTGATTTAACTTTTTCAATACAATGATCAGTTCGTTTTGTGGGAATTCGTGCCTTTTCCCAAAAAACTAGAACTTCTTTTACAACTAAGGTCGCACTTCCTTTGATGGATAATTTAACTACACGTAAATTGAAGAAAAGAACACTGAGTACTTGTCGATTTGAAGGTAGTTTCGCTCCTACAATTTGGTTTGTTATGTTTCCGATGAGACTGCATTCGTAATCTTTCCGTAAACAGCGCGGAGGTTTTGAAGTGGACTTTAATGATGATGCCATTATATCACAACGTGAAATAACATTAATAGATATTCACTAAATGAAAGAGCGTACAGCAAAATAACCCGGAGCGAACTTAGAAAACTGCCTTACTGGCTCGAAGACTCGAACTGAAATGACTGAGCGGTGTTGAGGGACGCCGCTTATATAGGCCGCAGGCGCAGAACTTTCTAGAACCTTCCAGAAGCGGTTTTTTTACGCACTTATGATACTTTTCAATTTCCATGAATATCTCGTCCAATTTTGGTTTTAAGTAAATAATGGTTATAACTAAATTTATTGTAAATTGAATTCTCTTTCGATCATATTCTATATTCCTTTCGAATAAAACACTGTAAAGAAGATAAAAACGGTTTTATATGAAAAAATATCAATATTGTTAAAATCTGAAACTTTTGGGCCTTTGGGGGGCCATCTTAATATTGTCTGATTGAGCTGAAATTTTACACAGAGCATTTTTACATGGATTAGAACAACTTTGGAGGTTGGGAGATGAAAAATATTTCATTTCAGAAAATCACATACAACTAAGGGCCACCCTAATAAGTATATATATATATATATATATATATATATATATATATATATATATATATATATATATATGAGAGAGAGAGAGAGAATGGATAAAATAAGATAAAATAAAGATTAAAAAAAACAGGTGTAGTTAAAGCAAGACTGAAGAACCTGATGTTATATATGTATCCACGGAGAGATTGTAGATTTGAAAGTTATAAAATTACAGATTTATTAAAGCTTAAAGTTATATATATATATATATATATATATATATATATATATATATATATATATATATATATATATATAGTGGAACCTTGCTTAACGAGCATAATTCGTTCCCGAATTGTGCTCGTTATGCAAAATGCTCGTTAAACAAGGCAATTTTTTCCATAGGAATCAATGTAAAATATGATAATGCGTTCCATGCTTAAAAAATACTTAAAATAATATTTATAATGATATTTAAAGGCGTTTTTTAAATTATTATTGCATGAAATGAAAAGATTATTAATAAAAATTAACCCAAAAGAGAATGTAAATAATTAGTAAACGGTGAAATTTATAAATAACTTACGAAGAGAGAAGGTGCTCCTGACGCACGCAAAGGAAATGAAGAGACAGGGGAGGAGGAGAGGGTTATTGAGGGGAAGGAGGAGAATCGTCTTCGTTCAATGCAATAACATTCTCGACGAGCTCACAGTCACTAGCTTTAAATTTTTTAGAGGCACTTTCACTTTCTTTTGGATCCTTTTTCACGAGGAAACTGTCTAGAGACATTTGTTTTTGTCTACGCTTTAAATTTTGACGAAAATGCGTGATAACATTATCATTAAATAAATTTGTAGATCGCATAGTCACTGCCTTATTAGGATGATGCTTTTCAACGTATGATACAACAGATTCCCAAGATCTCAGCATCTCCCTTATTGCACTGGAGGGTTGTTGTTCTGCTACGGGCGTTTCTGGAGTGGAGTCACCCACACGTTGAACTTGGGGGTGGACATGCAGGAGGAGACTTGGGGGATAAAGAAAGCGAGTCAACGTAAGTAAGACGCTCGGATGGACTCCGCGACCTTACTGTATTTATTTTGCTTTTGCGTTGAAAAGATGTTATTTTATTTTTAAAATATTTTGCTCGTTAAGCAAAGTGTCGCTCGTTATGCAAGGTAATTTTCCCCCATTCTTTTGGCTCGTTATACGAATTTCTCGTTATACGAGGCACTCGTTAAGCAAGGTTCCACGTATATATATATATATATATATATATATATATATATATATATATATATATATATATAATTACACAGAATGGGGTAAAAATCGAAGTTCAATTTTCTTTCCTCCCAGGCTATAATCTGGTTTCTTTTAGCTAAAAAATATTTCATGTAAAATTTAAGGCAAATCGAATAACTTTTAGGGGTGGCTCAAAGCTGTTTTTTGTATACCATTATGCCCTTTATTAATATAGTGAATAATTAAAAGAAACATTATTTACAGATACTACATTAACTAATGATTATTTTTCTTTCAGATAGATTTATTAAATTTACAGGTTTTGCAATGTCAAATAAACGTACATTTTACTTAATGAAAAAGTCAGAGGAAACAATCACTGGAGCCAAGCTGCCTTCCCGTGGCCAGGTCCTCCGCATGTTCCTCCACCATCATCAAGTCTTGAAGAAGGAGATCAAACCTAGTTCAGAAGCTGTTTTTGAAGAAGTGCGTCTCTTCTGGGAGAGAGCCCGAATCCCTACTCAAAGGAAAGACCACATTCTTCACAAAATTCAGGCTCTACACTTGGAGTGGAAAGCGATTAAGAAGAATGCTGGGAGGAAAAGCAACTCTCAGTTAGAAAAAGAGAAAACCTTTCAGGAAGAAATGGAGAACCTATTTGATGTCGCCCATGCTGATGCCTTTACCTTAATCAAAAATGAAGAAGACCGGCAGTTCTTGATCCAACAAGGAAAGCGGGACGAGTGGGATCAATGGTCTCTGCAGATATGGTGACTGACAAGGCAGAAAAGAGAGCTGCTGAGAAGCAAATGAAATTGGTAAATAGGAAGCGGAAAGCTGAAGAAGAAAAATATGCTGCTTCACAGGAAGTTATGCTAGATCAGGGAAGTTCTTCTTCTGAGTCTTTATGTGAGTCAGAAAGAGAAGATGAAGATTACCTTATTAATCCCCCATCTACCAGCGGACCAACTCCACCAAAGAAAAAGGCAGCAAAGAATATCATATCTCCTGAATTGGCTGCTGCTCTGGACAGGACTGGCATCAGTGACAGGAGGGCCACCTTTGTATTAGCTGAAACTGCATCTAGCCTTGGTCAAGATCTTTCAACATCTCTCGTTCTTCAATCAAAAGGCACCGAGAGGCATCGAAGGCAAATAACCCATGCCATTAAAGCTAGCTTTAGTCCAAGTATTTTGATTGTCCACTGGGATGGGAAGTTGATCCCTAATCTACTTGCCAAGAATGAAAAGGTAGACAGACTCCCAGTCCTTGTCTCTTCAGTTGAATCAGGTGATTCAAAACTGCTTGGTGTTCCCAAACTACCAAGTGGAACAGGGGAAGCTCAATCAGCTGCAGTGTATAATCTTCTTTCCGAATGGAACATAGATAAGTCAATAATCGGAATGTTATCAGATACTACAGCATCAAATACAGGAACAAACAGGGGAGCATGCGTTCTTCTGGAACAGAAACTTGGTCGACCACTCTTCTATTTTGCCTGTAGGCATCATTGCATGGAAGTCATGTATGGAGGAGTGTTTGAAGCAGTCCATGGTTCATCTTCTGCCCCTGAGCCACTTTTGTTCAAAAGGTTCCAATCTATGTGGGACTACATTGATTTAAAAACCTTCTCTACATCACAGGATGATGATGAGATGAAGGAGCAAGTTGATCCTTTCAGAAATGAAATAATTGCCTTTGCCAAAGAACATCTGGCTACTGGAAATTTTCGAGATGACTATAAAGAGTTTTTGGAACTTACTTTGATCTTTCTTGGTGAAAAAATTGAAAGTTACACATTCAAACGTCCTGCTGGCACGCACTATGCAAGGTGGATGGCTAAAGTTATCTATGCCATCAAAATGTGGCTTTTTCGAAATCAAATCACCCTGACTCCTCGAGAGAAGGACCTGAAAACCCTTACCCTTTTTGGAGTCCTAATCTACTTAAAAAGCTGGATCACTGCTCCTATTCCATCACAAGCTCCGAAGAATGATCTGGATCTTATCCAAAAGTTAAAGGACTATCATGACCAGAAAGTGGCCAAAGCAGCTCTCAAGAAATTTGAAAACCACCTATGGTACTTATCAGAAGAGCTGGTGGCCCTTGCTCTCTTCGATCAAACTGTTGCACCAGACACCAAGGGAATCATGGTCCAGTGTATGAGGGAAAAGGAGGGGTCATTAGACTTCTCAAAGAGAAGAAGACTCAAGGAATGCAAAGCAACACTGAAATTAGAAACTCTTGCCACAAAGAATTCATTAAAGCTTCTTAAGGCCCTACCGATCAATATTAGTTTTCTTGATGATGACCCCAGCACCTGGGAGGAGAATGAAAACTTCCAAGAAGCTAAAAGAATCATAGGAAACATCAAAGTAGTTAATGATCATGCTGAAAGGGCAGTAGCTCTCATTCAGACCTTCAGCGGAACTCTGACGAAAGGAGAAGATCAACTCCAGTTTCTCTTAAGTGTGGTGGATGAGCACCGAAAGAGGTTTCCTGATTCTAACAAGTCCACAATCTTAGCTGGGCAACAATGAGTGGCCTGGTCAGCCATGATAATACCCATATATATGGGGGGGACCCAGAAGCCATGAATGTGGACTTCTGGGGGTAGTTGAGCCACCTCTAAATATTAACCGATTGAACCCAAATTTTGCTCAGAGAAGTCTTTTGGGAAAAGGAACCTAATGAAACCCTGGGAGGAAGAATTTAAAATACTTCCATTTTGTGGACCACCCTAATATATTATATATATATATATATATATATACACACATTCAACTGCAAAGAACACGCAGTATAAATAACGTAAAGAACGACGCTTGTATAGGAGATATTCCGCGCAAGACGAGAGAGAGAGAACGGAACAAATGAAAAAATGAGGTAACCACCCAGGTAACCACCCAGGTGGTTACCTCATTTTTTCATTTGTTCCGTTCTCTCTCTCTCGTCTTGCGCGGAATATCTCCTATACAAGCGTCGTTCTTTACGATATATATATATATATATATATATATATATATATATATATATATATAAGCAAACAACCACAAGGAAAAGGAAACACAAAGTCCGAGCGCTTTCGTGATATATTCACATTATCAAGGAAGAACAGAAAATAGACGGAGATTACAAAGTATTTGAGTTAAATAGACAAGCAAAAAATTCACAATTGGCACCTCAAATTAAAGGCCTTAAAGCCCTCTAAAGATTTTTTTCCCCCAAATTGATAACATAATCTGTAGGCAGCTAAATAACTGAATAAAAAATATATACTGTATAGATGAAATTAGACAAAATGCCTACAGATTATGTTATCAATTTGGGGGAAAAAAATCTTTAGAGGGCTTTAAGGCCTTTAATTTGAGGTGCCAATTGTGAATTTTTTGCTTGTCTATTTAACTCAAATACTTTGTAATCTCCGTCTATTTTCTGTTCTTCCTTGATAATGTGAATATATCACGAAAGCGCTCGGACTTTGTGTTTCCTTTTCCTTGTGGTTGTTCGCTTATTAATAAGGTCACGTGTTATTTTGTGATTCTAGTGCATATATATATTATATATATA
Organism: Bathynomus jamesi; assembly: GCA_023014485.1. NCBI lineage: Eukaryota > Metazoa > Arthropoda > Malacostraca > Isopoda > Cirolanidae > Bathynomus > Bathynomus jamesi. The sequence continues at coordinate 206,824 of JAJOZX010005661.1, forward strand.
TATATATATATAATATATATATATATATATATATATATATATTCGGGTGATTAAAAAATTGACCAAAAAAAATTTTTGGAATTTTTTTTCGGGCCACCTTCTGATTGTTTAATTTGGTAAAAAAGTAATGCATGCAAATTTTGAATTAAAAAAATTAATTTTTAGGGGTCGCTACCATAAGTTGAAAATCAGACACAAAATAAGAAATATATGCTGTTTCCACACCACCCCACCCTTGACGTAAAGCATACGGCGCGTTACCTCTTTTTTTAAGTGGAAGTTCCCCGGTAGGCCTATCATAACCACTCTACATTTTCAAATTGACAGTTCTTCTGTAATAATAATAAGCTTCCGTAATAATAATAACCTTTTATTCATTATATTTCACTGTTAATTTCTTAATGATGATATTGTCTTGTTTTTATTTGGAAGAGTAGCTCTATATTTCATTACCACTTGGAGGAGATACTGTTTCTGTTCTTCATCATTTGTGATTAGTTTTATTGTATTCATCGACTAATCTAACTCCTCTTTCTGCATTGTCATTAACAACTTGAATTTTTCTTATGACTTTTTACGTTGTTGTAGCAGTCATCTTCATTCCACTCTTCAGAGTTCTTATTAAGAAACGTTGATGGTAAACCAAGTCTATTAAAAAATGTTTTTGTATTTGCATTAACAAAGTCTTCCAGTTGTCTGTTTTCAATAACTTCAGGGTCAATAACCGCTTTTTTCTCTGGATTTGGTTCGGCGCCGTTTTGCAATGCTTGCTTCATTCGGTTTTTAGTTTGGTGTAGCACGTCATCATCAAAGAAAGCAAATGCTATTAACTCCTCGGAAAGATACCATAAATGATTCATCATTTTCTTCAGGGCAACAGCTGCAATGTGTTCATCTTTTAGTTTGTACAGTTGCAGTTTCTTCAACATCTCTAAATCGAGACGAGGAGCAAGAACTGAAACTGACGCTGTAAACCAGGATTTAACATATACGTGTACAGCAAAGAGGCAGATATCTCTAAGGCCTTTTTCTTCTCTAGGTGTTAATTTAAATTGTGTTTTAAACAACCAAATTTTCATGGCATAAATGACTTTTGCCATCCATCTTGCTCGGTGAGCACCAAGCTGGTCTTCTGAATGAAACTCCTCTCTTTGGTACTCCACCAAAGAAAATGATTGTCAGTTCCAGCAATTCTTTGTAATCGTCACGAGGTTGATGTTCTTCAAGTTGAGTGGTAGCAAACTCAATCACTTCTGCTTTTATATCAGTAATAGTGAGTATGGTATTTGGATCATCTAATGCTGTTCTGTAGTTTTTTGTCTAATTTTGACCATTTCATTCTAAATCGTTTGAAAATTGCAATATCAGGTCCTGATGATGCAGGCAATGAATGTGAAACAACAGCTTCTAATACTACAGTATTTCTAGTATGTGATGTCTGCAGACCAGCCACAGCATACGTTTGTTCATTTTCTGTTCTAGAAGAACACAGGCACCATTTCTACGACCTGTATTCAATGCTGTGGTGTCAAAACACGCATTTTATTTTGTCTGAGATATCCCAATCCAAACAAGCTTGGTGGACAGCATTTGCAGTTATTCTCCTGTGCTTGCAGTGATTTTTGGAACACCAAGAAGTTGGTCAATGCCATCTCCTGAAATCAGTATAGGGAGTCGTTCAACAACTTCTCGTCCTGTTATGTCTTCTATTAGTTTTCCGTCCCAATGAATGGTTAAAGGAACATCAGTTTTAAACTCTTTCTTTAAATTTTCTCCAAATTTTTTTTCGGAAATTTTTCTCTTGCTCTTCTTATAGATGAATAACTGACATTGAATTCTTCTGCATTTTTTCCAAGACCTTCAATCGTTGGTATCATCCCTAATGATGCACTTCTATTGCTCATTTTTGTTACATCAAGGGCTGCAAGCAATGTATCATCAAGCAATTTTTGTTTCTTTCGTACAATCTGTTTTGAGGTGGATGGTTCACTAGGATCAACCGTAAACTCTTCATCAGATGTTGTATTTTGTCTTTCAGCACCAGAACTGCTAGTTGAGTCCCTGAGAACTACAGTTTCTTCAAATCTCGACATTTCTCTCGCTTTTCTTATGTTTAATTGTTCTTCCTTTTTCTTAGCATACTTTTCTTTCTTTGCAAACTCTTTATCAATCCCATCCATTTTTCCTTTCGCCCCTGTTCTCGCTGGAGTTTTAGAAATAGCTTATCTTCTTCAATATCAATTAGCTTCATAGCATCTGCATATGCTATATCAAACTGGCTATCTAATTCTTGGTTCCATTTGGTTTGCTTATCTAATAGATTTTTTGATTGTTTCGCCTTATTCTCTTTATTTTTCTTTAATCCTTGCCATTCTTTGAACAGTTTCTCAATTTTGTCAACAACGTGCGACTTCTTTCTAGTTGGAATTCGTGCTCCTCCCCATACTGCCAACACATCATTTGCAGTAGACAAGCAGGCTTCTCGAATTGTTTGTTTTTTGTTTCTGTAAGCCATAAACAAAGCCATACTTTTTCGCTTTGATGGAAGAACTGTTGTTTTAAGTATATCTGATGGTTGTCTAATAAGCCAAACGTTAGTATCTTTTCTTGTGTGCATAGCAGTACCCCTGCTAGAAAATGGCGGGGGTTCCATGACGAGAGTCGACAGCAGAACCTCTTACACTCACGACAGTCAGACGACTACTGAATTATAGCTATACAGACAGTACAGTGTACAAGTGCTGGTTGCCCTCAATATTCGGTCACAACAGAGTGTAAATGGTTACAAGTGTGTTGTTTACTCAGCACTGGTAGCTCTATGTGCATTAACGCACTTATCACACGGAACAGATATTATAAGAAAAACGTCACAGTTCAAAACTCAATTTCCTGAAAGTAAACAGAAAAGTAAGAGTTTAGATTACGGTAGCGACCCCTAAAATACATTAGAATCACCTGAAATTTTGTATACATTACGTATTTACCAAATTAAAGATAATTAGAGGGTGGCCTGGAAAAAATCTAACAAACGATATTTTTTAATCACCCTAATGTATGTGTATATATATAATATATATATATATTTATATGCTACTCGGTGGCGTAGTTGCTAACTACGAATCCATCGGTCCCGGGTTCGAGACCCGGTGACGGCAGGCGGCACGCAGCGAAACCCAGTTGTTTATCCTTCCATACAATAAAAAAATTGGTTTTTAAATGGGGTACCCTGGGTAACCTACTGGTTAAGAGGCTGGGCTGCTTGTGGGGCGTGGCTCGGGTTCTACGTTAAACTGTAGGTCTAAAGTGGAGTGACAAGTTTGACCTTCGTCAGAATGAACAATTCAGACGGAAGCAAAACCAAGGTACGTACGAATCAACTTGTTCTACAAATCGTACATCGAGTTTCACAACTTTTAATTGTGTGACTTCAAGGACAGAAACAAGCATACCCAAAATGTTGTCGACAGTAGTGCGGGAATGCCGCACTGATAGACTACAATATGGATAATCTCAGAGACGTCAACCTTGAAGTATGAAAATCCGAGATATTTCTCAGTGTGCCCGATTTTGATAACTGGAAACATATCCCACATAAGGAGTTTGCGACATTCTCCCCCGATTTTATCATCATTATTATTAATAATAATAATGAGACTGTAAGATAGACTTAAAATCAGTGAGAGTTGACATGTCTGTAATCTGTCTTTTGTTAGAAAAACTAGAAGAGGAAGAGCCAGTTGTCCCAAGGCGATATGATGACTAAGCTGATTGATGCAGCATTGCTTGTATATATTAAGTTAAGGTGTATATATATCCATCTCATAATTGTAAGGTTAGTGAAAAATTCACTTAATTTAGAGCTATTTTTGGGCTCTTGTGGCATCATTGTTTGGGCACTTTTGTGGCATTTTTTGGGGGCACTGGCGCGCCCTTTCTACTCGTTTGTTGAATGCGACATTTACAGGGCGTGGTCTTATAGAGAGCTCTCTTGCAATTCAGTTTGGTTGTTTAGATACAAGACTGTTGCATCATGCAATGGTGCAGGTTGTGTTGTTGTTGCAAGGTTTAGAAAAGACCATAAATAGTGCCCCCATTGTTTTTATTTTAACTTTATGCAATTGAAGCCGAAGGTAGGCCCACATCGAGTCAGCAACCTTGAGGTAGGACCTAATAGGACCTCCAAGTCCGTAAGTTTCAGTCTATCTTAACTTGAGCTGTAGGTGAAGTGGCCCTTCAGGGCTCAGCTGAGATTTTGAACCCAATAAAATAAAAAATAACATTTGTACTGAACACTTCTAAAATAAGCTGCTATCTTCATACAATTACTATAAATTACCTGATGTATGCAGGTGATTTAGTTTCTATTTCTCCCATCTGTAAAAGGGGCTCACCACACCTCTGAAAGTTTGTGAATGGTATGGGAAAGATAATGACAAAATATAATCCTCCTAAAATTCGTATGATAATAAGAACAAGGTCTACAAGTATATAAAATTCCCCAATTTTCAATTGAGTGGTATGGTAGTCAAAAATGACTCAGACTAAATATCTTGGCCACATACTAACTGATAGTCTTTCAGATGACTGATATTCTAAAGCAATGTAGAAAATTATATGCTCAGGGGAATACTTTGACTAGAAAATTTTAGATATGTACATTAGACATTAAGATAACCTTGTTCAGAACTTTTTGTATCCCAATGTATACAGCTCGTTTGTGAGGGAACTACATATATAAAAAAAACTGCATATTGCCTATAATAATACTAAGTTTATTAAGAACTAGATTTATAAATGCTGTTCCTTCTAGTTCCACTATTTGTAGTCAATAAGATGTCTAACTGTGCAGTGCTGTACACAATTTTGTATCTACGAAGGCCACTCAATATATTTTGCCCCCACCTTTTTTTTTTTTTCCAAGTTTCTTTGTAAGTTCCAGAAATTTTGTACACAAGTACTGGCGTACATAGTCACTGCTCCAGACATTATTTATTTATTTAATTTTCTTCCAGATATGTTCATACACATAATCAGTCAATTCCCTGGTTAGTATTTTGTACATGGTTGGAAGACAATCCAATTGGTATATATTTGTTGGACAAGTACAAAATATAATGATGGGGTTATTTTACTTCCTTTGAAGCATCTACAGTCGTGAGATGGCGAGGGACCTAGGGCTTTACATGGGATCCAAACCACAAGTCACTACATAGCCTAGATCAGTGGTTCCCAACCTTTTTTAGGCGACGGCCCACTAGAGCTGATTTCAATAACTCATGGCCCACTTTACATGTTGCTAAGTTGGTATCATGTTTACATAAGGTTTAATAAGTACATTTTTGTTATTAACACTTATTAACATAGTGCTAAAAAACAAGCAAGTGGTTGGGAATTGGTCTAGATGCAACTACTAAATCAATGTCACTTAACTTTCCTGATCAACAGGAAGCAGTGTTGTAACATTGGATATGATGCAGCCCAAAAAATGTCATTGTGAGAAAGGTTAAATCAAAAAGAATTACGGGGAATGAATGTTAGCTCTACCATTGACCCTTTACCCAAATAGACAGACACAAATCAATGCAATACAAACAATTCATTCTAAAATACATCACCAAAGGTCTTGCTGGGAATCAAATGAAAAGCACTATATTTTCACTGAACCATGTTTATATAGAAATAGTTAAATGAATTGGAAGTAGTTCTGGAAGTACTTTTATACTCTGACATTTTTACTTAGTTGTAAAAATGTGATGTATATTATGGGTACAGTAATTCCTTACTTTACAGAAATTGAATTTGTTGCATTATTATGTGTATGTGTTACACTGTAGAGTTAAGATTTTGTTCTGTAGAAACTATCTCCAAATATATAATGGGAGTTCAATGGGAAAACAGGATTCAATATATGAAAATCTACTTATGGAAGGATTTTATGGAATGTAACTCTTCCGTAAAGTGAGGGATTACTGCGCTCATTTTGATACAAAACTATAATGACATCACATGTAAAGTTTAACTGATATTACATATTACTATTTTTATATTACATATATACAATAATTCAAGAATGATGCAATGATAAAAATATAGAGAAAACGGTTATTATATAGAAAAAGGTGCAACCCGAAGTATGATGTAAAAAACATTTTATTAGGTCAATTTCGATGTGCTGAAGCCAAATCTGTTAACCATTTGGTATGCAAATGCTTCAAATTAGAGTAAATGCTATTTATATTTTACTCTTATTTTGAAGCATTTGCCTAAAAAATGGCTAACAAATTAGGCTTAAACACATGAAAACTAACCTAACCTAAGAGTGAAATAATCAAATCAACTTACCTTTAACTTAAACATCTAGTAAAACATGGATTTGTGTCTGAACCCGAGTGGTCCTTTTCTGTAAAATTACCAGAATTTTTCATATTTGATTATTTTACTCTTAGGTTAGGTTAGGTTAGTTTTCATGTGCTTAAGCCTAATTTGTTAGCCATTTTTTAGGCAAATGCTTCAAAATAAGAGTAAAATATAAATAGCATTTACTCTTATTTGAAGCATTTGCACACCAAATGGTTAACAGATTTGGCTTCAGCACATCGAAATTGATCTAATAAAATGTTTTTTACATCATACTTCGGGTTGCGCCTTTTTCTATATAATAACCGAGAAAACATTTAATATTGGGTAATTAACCAATGTTTGAAAAAATATTTCTTTACAGAATCTTCCACCCAACATACACACAAAAAGAGTGTTCATTGGGCAGAACATTCTGAAAGTGAGCATTTGGTAAATGGCCTACACCCTAAACAGAAAGATTGACCTGGGACAAACAGTCTGGCTTAGAGTTTGCACAGACCTTCCTACCAAAACTCAAAATAGGCCATTATCATCAAATATAAATTTAATCAAAAAAATACAAAGTTATACACAGCTACAAGGACACTATCATATAATTATAGAAGCATTTTCAGTACAAGTAATGTAATTATAGTAATGCCAGCAGTAAACAACTGAATCAACTTACAAGCATTTCATTATATTCTCTTAATAATCAACAAATTACTATTTCTTTAGTCATAAATTTAGTGTGGGGCCAAAGCAGCTGCATCAGCCTAAGGCTGGCACTGGGGCCAAGCCAATATTCGAAGAACAACTATACAACACTAAGTCAAAGTAATGCTTACTATAATTATTTATATGGAGTTATGAAATGTAGGGCCTAATCCTGGCCTAAATATTTCCTACCATCACAATGTGTAACTCCTCAGATTTTGGTGATAATTTCTTCCCTTTGGTCATCCATTCAGAATCCATTCCACCCTAATATTTCTTGTTCCCTTAATTAATTTAATTAAGCATTCTGTTAGATGTTTTTTGTGATATTAATTTCTTAAGCCAGAATTTTTTGTTTTTTCTGGCCTAGTACTATACTTTTTTATTTTCCTATTAATCTCTGGTGTCATTATTTTTTCCATTTCCATTTGTTGATATCCTCACCTCCTCCCCTCCCTATTCTCAATTTGCATCTTCATTGTGTCAGACCTCACTCTCATGAATACTCTTCCAGAACTGCTTGACTAATTCTTTTTGAAGGGGTGTTGTAACTTCAGTTTATCCTATCTAAACTCCCTGTATAGGTTTGATAGGTCCTCTGCAAATGTCTTCTTTTTCCTTTGTGTTATTTGCCTTAGTTTATATTCTTTCTCTCTCTAGTATTCCTTTCTGCCTGTGGTGACCTAGTTTAATTATGGATGAAACTTTCAAGAGCACTTGAAGCTCATTTACTGTGCTGCATTGTAGAACATATCCCATATTTAAATGCTTTTTCTCATACACACTGTTTTCCTCAGTTGCTTTATATGCTTTTATGATTGAGTTTAATGACAAACTTTTGCTAAGAGTTGGACAAGTACCATTAGACTCAAATTTAGTCCCAAAGACACATTTCAAGGTGGTTAAAGTTTCTCAGATTGCATCTGTACTTCCAGTGTGGATGGTCTACCTGGTATCTGGTCCAAATACTGTGACAAGTTCTATTTTACTACACCTGTTGCTGGTGTTATATTTATTATATTATGTTACTTTTCTCTCTCTGCTCTGTTTATGCCAGTCACTTGGCACACTTGCATAAATGATATTTGCTTTTCTTTCCCTTTTATACTTTGATAATGTCAGACTTCACTGCCTATTTTCAATCAGTCCTCCTCCTCCTCCTGCAATCACTCCGTCATGAAATATGTTGTCTCATTTCCTGTAGTTGGTTGGACTCGCGTTTCAGGATTGTTTATTAGCTGCTATGCCACTATTTTTGCAAATCTCCCAGTGTAGTAAACTACATATTCTGTTGTTTCTCTTTGTTTAGTGGTCATTTGTCAGGAGGCAGGGCCGGATCATGGGTTCGGTGGCCCCAGGGCACATTACGTAAGGGGCCCCCCCAAATTTTTTAGTTACGCCACTGTGTGGATTTAATTGACTAAGTGTCCCAGTTTGAGGAAAGAAAATTATGGTAAGCCTTATTAAATATATATTAATTAAATATAATTATTAAATATATATTAATTAAATTATTACAAAATATTAACTTATTAGACATTTAAAAAATTAATGAATAGTAATTGAACAATGTTAACACAACTATCAGTGATAATTTATCAAAAATACTCATTAACACTAAAAAGAAGTGCCCAGCAGAACCATAATCACATGTAGATTGGGTAATTATATAGAAAATGGCGCAACCCGAAGTATGATGTAAAAAACATTTTATTAGGTAAATTTCGATGTGCTGAAGCCAAATCTGTTAACCATTTGATGTGCAAATGCTTCAAATTAGAGTAAATGTTATTTATATTTTACTCTTATTTTGAAGCATTTGCCTAAAAAATGGCTAACAAGCACATGAAAACTAACCTAACCTAAGAGTAAAATAATCAAATCAACTTACCTTTAAAATTGATGTTTATCACAACGTATGTTGCAATTATAACCACACATTGGGCACGACAACTCAGAAAGCAAAACACCATGTTTTTGGAAAAATAGAATTGCTTCTTCATCATTTTCATAAAACTTTACAATAGCTTCAATGTATCTAACAGAACACCCTTCACACTCCATTGCTATACCAACATTAAAAGGGCGCATTTTAAAAGGGTTATAAAATTGCTTCTGTTAAGAACTACTTTGACTCGCGGAGCAAAATTATTGGAACCAAAACATAAATGATGGGCAAATGAATGAACTTCAAAAATTTGTAATTTTATTTATAATCTGTAAAAATGTAATTTGCACACCAAATGGTTAACAGATTTGGCTTCAGCACATCGAAATTGACCTAATAAAATGTTTTTTACATCATACTTCGGGTTGTGCCATTTTCTATATAATAACCGTAGATTGAACTAAGCAATGTTGCCAATTATTATTATTACTGAAACTCTGCAAAATTACAACAAAAATCTTAAAAGACTGAACTTGATTTGAAATCCACAATTTGTAATATAAAGTTTGATAAAAATATTTTCAAATCTTAACCCTTTTTTTTTTTTTAAATAAGCTAAAATAAAACATAAGCCATTGCCCAAATTTTCAAGCTATTGGCCACAAAAAGCTACAAATAGCTTGAAAAAAAAAAAAAAAGGCAATCTGGCAACACTGCTCATCCAAAAAGTCTACCAATATACCACTGATATCTATCATCCACTGTATGTTTATATTTTTGTTGGGGGGCCCGATTAAAAAAAAATCATCGGGGAGCCCAGGGCAAATGCCCACTGTGCCCCCCCTCCTTGATCCAGACCTGTCAGGAGGGTTTGGTACCCTTATATTAGGTGGCTGACAATTTATTTGTTGGTGGAAGAAACAACACTTCTCATTGTTGGAGACCCCTCACGTTTTTAAATCAATTTGTGTAGCGAGTTTGATCTTATGCTCCTATTATCATCCTCTATCAAATTTCAATTCCTCTTTTTAGCCATTCCAGTGACTTATCTTTGTCTATGCAATGCTTATTGATACAAGTTAATCCTGAGCACTCTTTCAAGATGTTACGTTTATCTTATGCCTCAATTTGTACTTCACCATTTGCTATTGATGCTTTAATATCCTCCAGATAGTTCTTTAAGATTTTCATTATTCCTACAGCTTCAGTTCTGACAGGTATTATATCTAATACATGGGGACTCCAGTTGTTCTTAATACTGTTTTTTCATAAAGGTTGATATTCTCTCTCTCTCTTTTTTTCTCTCATTAATTCCATAATCATTTGGAACACTTGCATCTATTATCAAAGGTGGGGTTGTTGTTTTTCCATATGACTACGTCTGGTTTCATTGCTCTGTTTTCTGTGTGTTCCCTGTGAATATGGTGGTGTCATAGAAAATGGTAATCTCTTCATTTCCTATAATTGGTTGTGGGTTATGATCCCACCTTTTCAGTCACCTTTTGGTGACTGGGATCTGGTGCTTTTTGCATTGGCACCAATGGATGAGCCTACATATCTCATTATGTCTGTATAATATCCATCCTCCACAAGTTTTTGTACACCCCAACACTAAGTGCTCCATACTCTCTACTTACCTGTTAGCAAAACTGGCATTTATCATTAAGTAAAATGCCAGCCATCTTTTTAAATTCATTTGTGTATAGTGCTTCATCTTAAGCATCCATCACAATTTACTCTCCATCAAAACCTAAGGTGCTTCTATATAACCATTAAAGCATTCTCTCTTTATCAATGTAATCTTTTTCTATTTCTGCTGCAAATTTGCCTGCTCTGGCACTGTGCCTCAACTGCTTGACTTTTTCATTTTGTTCATCTACGGTAAACTCTCCAACTCTCTTGTGCTATTACTTTTGCTATTATAGGTGATTGTCTCTTTGGTATTTATGTCACTTCATGAATGTTAGTTGGTGAAAAGTGTTTTGCTAGTTGGGTGATTGAAGGTTTTGGTTATGATTCTTGTCATGATGTTTTTGTACAAGGTTTATATGGGGATTGTTGGCACTAATAAGGTATTGGTCTGTACTAACTATGGTGGATCTGTGCATTTGCTTAATCAATTAATCTATCTTGTTCTTGCCATTTTCTTCAATTCCTAGATACTTCTAGGTGGCATCTTCTCCTGGATCTCCACTTATAACATTTTCAGCTAATTCTAGGTTTTCTGCTCTCACCTTCTTTCCTTTCCTAATAATGCACTTTGAACACTTGTCAAAACTAAACTGTATCTATGTAAATATATCTTATCTCTAATTAGAATCTCTTCCAAAATATTCTTTCTGCCCTATCTGGGATGAACTTTAAAATGGCACACAATCCTGATGGTGTTCCTCAAGTTGTTCTCAAGAATGAACTGTGCTTCTGCACTGATACCCTGCCTAGGCAAACTCTTTCATCTTTGTTTCTCATCTGGGACTTCTTCCTACTGGAAGCCTGTTCCAAACAAGAGTAACTGCTCTCAACCCTCCAACTATCATCCAAATGCTTTGATTCTTTCCTTTCTAAATTTTTAATCTATCCTTAATAAGATGCTTAAACACCTCTCTTCTCACAATCTTCTTTTAGATCATCAATATGGATTCCATAAGGGATACTCCAATGGTGAGCTTCTTGCAATATATCTCTGACTGTTGGTCATCTTCCTTCAAAGAGGGGCTTCTAGTATGACTCCAGCTGGGTTTGATCTGGTGGATCATGGACTGCTATTCTCTCTCTAATAAGATTTTGGTAATAGCCTCTAGAGTTGGATAAAAATTGTTTGTTGTGGTTTTTTCATGTCAATCTGCTTTTGTTTATTCCTAATCCTATTGGCTATGGCTGGGATTTCTCCCTCCAACTCCAGCGCCTTGTCACATAGTTGATTATCTCTCAAGTTATACTTTCTCTTTATTTTCCCTATTTGTTTTTTTGAGTTTTCCTTGTTGCGGGGATGTTTGGAAATATTGTTTTATTTGGTTCAGTTCATGCCTGGCTTGTGTAAGTTGTTTAGTTAATTTAACTTTCCAGGGAGGTTTTGATTTGCACTTGCAGTTTTCACTGGGGGCTTTGGTATGAAATTTGGGACCAGTTTCCTTTGCATATATAGGCGAGCAGCATAATTTACCTGATTTATTTCAGTAAGGTCTGTGTTGACTGGGATCAGACATGGGGTAATAGACTATTACTAAATTTTTCAATTGATAGTAATAATAATATAATTTTTTGGCTGTAATAGTAATAGAAGGCAAAGTAATAGATAATAGTCTATTACTTTTCTATTACAGTGGCAATGGACATATTGTGTGAACAAAGAACTGAAAAAATGAACTAAATCTACTCTAAACTAAAATAAACATGTGAACTAATATTATGGAAATGTTTCCTTCAATAAAGTAAAATTTATCAAGACCTACATTCTCTGAAATTGTAATGATTTGGTTGAAAACAAATATTTGTTAACACAATGCTTCTAATTGCATATAAATAAACATAAAGATCCTTTTCAAATGAGTGAAGTACTCCACATACAAAAGTAAGAGGAAGAGATGAAAATTAAGGTAATAGTAATAGAAGGAATCAAAAGTTAAGTAACAGAAACCCAGTAATTGACCCCATGTCTGACTGGGACTCTTATATTAATTGCTACATTTACTCTACATAATAGTTGTTTAAACTGCCTGTTTTTACCAAGTTTGATCAGTTGGGGCCAGTTTTCCATATTCATGGTTTTAACAATTTCAATTAGATTTGCCAATTCCATCTCTATTTTTATTTGCTGTAGATCTATATCTTCATGTCATGGTGGTGAATCAGAGGGTCCAAGTGAACTGGGTGGTGAATCAGAGGGTCCAGGTGAACTGGGTGGTGAATCAGAGGGTCCAGGTGAACTGGGTGGTGAATCAGAGGGTCCAGGTGAACTGGGTGGTGAATCAGAGGGTCCAGGTGAACTGGGTGGTGAATCAGAGGGTCCAGGTGAACTGGGTGGTGAATCAGAGGGTCTAGGTGAACTGGGTGGTGAATCAGAGGGTCCAGGTGAACTGGGTGGTGATCCACCCAATTCCTATCTGGTGGTTTGGATTGGTTAGAGATTGTTGGCTGGTTTGCTGCCTGCTTTGTGTATCCAGTGAGCTATCCAATGAATCATCATTATCATCATTATCATCATTTTGTGCTGTATCAGGACCCTGGAATAGTGGAATAGGGTTCATTATTGGGCTGGTTTCACTGAGGATAAGCTTATCTATTTCAACATTCATGTATTCTATTTCTTGTCCACTAAATACTTTCTGGGCTCTGAAGTTGTGGTTTTGAGTAGTCAATCTTGTTGCTGGAGTCTCTCTCTTACATGGACAAAAGTGGAAGAAGATCTCTCTCCATTCCCTCGTGATGTCCTTTTGTCTCTCATGCTTCTGTCTGGTATACTTTGTAGCCCATATGAGTGTCCATTTCTCTTCTCTTGTCCACAATCTTTTAATTTTTTCCTCTCTTTCTTCTCCTTCTCTGGCAATATAGTCCTTAATTGCTTCTGTAGGCGCTTTGTTTAATATTACTAATTTCCTCCTCTGTAAGGTACTTATGTGCTTGTGAGGCTAATGATTGTAATTTCATGATGATATTTTTCTAATCTTCAGGTAGGATGGATTTCCTACTTTGTTCCGCTAGGATTATGTTCTTTTCTCTGCTCCATTTCTCAAAGCATGAGTATTCGGAGCAGTGGAAAATTATCTTTTCTCCAATAGTCCATTTTACTGTGTCACACCTACATAGGTTTCTTTATGGGGCCATTTTCTGTTGGAATTGCTGGGGTCCAGGGTCAATACTTTGGTGGTTTCTTTTCTGGGACTGAAAAAAGTTGCACCATTGCTCTCCTCACCCACCCTGGTGCATAAGCAGGTTGAGGGGCCTTTTTATCCTGAGTGACATCCTGCCAGTATAAGTTTTCTTTAGTAGACATTATGTCCTATTCTTGTTTGTAGAAAGTTACATACAGGTGGGAGGTGTTTCCAGACTACCCGCACCTGTCCCTTATTTTTAGTCACCTTTTATGACACTGGGGCTATGTGGGAAGAATTCTTTCCATCCCCTATTCCTTATCCAGTATGAACTCTTAAATGCTTTTGAAGACTACTTTTGCATGCTACAGTGTAAGAACAAATATCACATTTAAAAGGTTTTTCTCCAGTATGAACTCGTAAATGGTATTCAAGACTACATTTCTGTGCTGCAGTGTAAGAACAAATACCACATTTAAAAGGTTTTTCTCCAGTATGAACTCTTAAATGCACTTGAAGACGACTTTTGCATGCTGCAGTGTAAGAACAAATATCACATTTAAAAGGTTTTTCTCCAGAATGAACTCTTAAATGCTGTTGAAGAGTAGTTCTCTGTGCTGCAGTGTAAGAACAAATATCACATTTAAAAGGTTTTTCTCCAGTATGAACTCTTACATGGTATTCAAGACTACTTTTCTTTGTTGCAGTGTAAGAACAAATATCACATTTAAAAGGTTTTTCTCCAGTATGAACTCTTAAATGGTATTCAAGACTACTTTTGCATGCTGCAGTGTAAGAACAAATATCACATTTAAAAGGTTTTTCTCCAGTATGAACTCTTAAATGCTTTTGAAGACTATCTCTGCGTGCTGCAGTGTAAAAACAAATATCACATTTAAAAGGTTTTTCTCCAGTATGAACTCTTAAATGCTGTTGAATAGTAGTTCTCTGTGCTGCAGTGTAAGAACAAATATCACATTTAAAAGGTTTTTCTCCAGTATGAACTCTTAAATGGTATTCAAGACTACTTTTCTGTGCTGCAGTGTAAGAACAAATATCACATTTAAAAGGTTTTTCTCCGGTATGAACTCTTAAATGCTGTTGAAGACTATTTCTGCGTGCTGCAGTGTAAGAACAAATATCACATTTAAAAGGTTTTTCTCCAGTATGAACTCTTAAATGCACTTGAAGAAGACTTTTGCATGCTGCAGTGTAAGAACAAATATCACATTCAAAAGGTTTTTCTCCAGTATGAACTCTTAAATGCACTCGAAGACTACTTTTGCATGCTGCAGTGTAAGAACAAATATCACATTTAAAAGATTTTTCTCTTTCTCCAGTATGAACTCTTAAATGACTTCTAAGATTTTTCTTCAAGTTTGTCTGATAAGTGCAAATATAACACTTGAATATAAGCTTTTTGATGAGTTGGTGTTTGTGGTTTCCATTATGTTCAAAATTAAGTAAAGACTTGGTTGTTTTAAGTTCTAATTTTGCTATTGGGTTCTGCTTTGCTTTGGAATGCTGCAAACAATTTATATAAAATTAGTTTAGTTGAACATTTTGTTTTAAGCCAATAACTCGGCTAAAACCATAATATTTATGGTTCATATTTTTCCTGCTACAGAGAATGCAAAGAAACTCATCATTGATCAAAATACAAATAATTTTTTAATTCTGCAGTGTACTGTGTTGTTTCTATACCACTCTTTTATTATTAGTTTTTATTCATTGGTTTTTTGATTAATATATTCTTGAATAATTCATGGATGATTAGTTCTACATCAGCTAATTTCTAAGAATTTCTACACCATAAAGTGATCTTCTTGTACTGTAAAGGATTTGCAGACAACCTATACTTTGTCTTGTCTATGTGTGCAAACCATTTAAGGGCTGGTTTGATAAGCACTTGTATCTGTGAGGCTCAAGTCTGCCCACTCCTACCACAACTGGGAGGTACTGATGCCCCTGAGCTTCTGAGGCTTAAATTTGCCTTACATTTACTAGTATGGCAAAATATATTAACCCTCTTTCATACAAATTTAAAAAATTGTCTATATTGATTAAAATCATTTTGGCACTAAAATTCCTAACATTGTCTAAATCAGTGCTCTTCAACCTGGGCGGTACCACCCACTAGTGGCTCAAGGATCTCATTAATCTAAAGGTAATTGCAATTAATTTTATTGTTTTATGCAGGGTATATAACTTTTAGTTTGAGTTTTTGCATTTTTAATTTTGGTGGGCAATACAGAGATTCAAAAGTTACAAAAGTGGGTGGTAAGCATAAAAAGGTTGAAGAGCACTGGTCTAAATGCTGTGAAAGTAAAATTTAGTTTATTAATATCTGGTTCAGAGAATATACAGAACAGTCAGTGAACTATTTAGTTTAATAAAGTAAGCTTCAAATGGGAACAAGTTTTCTTACGAAAAAGAAAAATGAAACTTTATTTGTTCCTTAAACCCCGAGTTCAAACTAATTTCAGTCAACCAAAACCATATGAATAACAATAATGATTTGGGGGTTTGTTTAACCTCAATAGTAATACTGAAGGTCCTATAATGAAAGGAATAAAGTTTTTTAGGCCCTGTCCATTATCCTACAAAGGTAAACCCATAGAAACCACCTTAATCACTGAAATCTGAGCTCAGAGTTAAGAGCCAAACCTATATCCTTCAGATTAACAGTCCATGCCTTTTAATGATGCAAGGGGGAGGGGGCCAAAGGTGAATGCCTGTAAAATACTCTCCCCCTTCCCTCAGAAGGGAGTGCCAAAATCAAAGTCCAGAGTTTCTGCAATGTTTGGACACATGAAACATCAAAAACTGAAGGTCAAAGATATGGGCAAAGATGGACTGAGGAAGGTTGTTCCAGAGTTGACCAGTTGAGTAGATGAAAGATTGAGAATACTGATTAACCCTTGTGTCACTCTGCATGGGTTCACTCTGCCCGCACAGGAGCAAATGAGACTCCCCTCTGTACAGAGCCAGCAAATGAGTGGGGATGAAGAAACTGCAGAGTCAGCACAACACACAACCTCTAGGAAGTGTTTTACAGAGGTCTTTCCAGGAAAGATCACAAGGAAACACCAAGAATGTTACAGAAGAGGAAGGATTGAGTTGTGTATTGTTGAAGGTAAGGAGATAGTTTTGTGGAAGATTGTGATGAGTGGACAAGTGAAAGAACTGAGTTTTTGAGGCACTGAAAGCCACAAGGATTTTTCTGTCTCAGTCAGAGATAGCAGAAAGATCAGAAGTCAACAGTGTGTCATAGCTGATTCATGCAAAGCATGGAGGAATTGTTATGAGGGACACATTTTGAAGTGGGTGGAGAAATTAAAAGTGGAATCACTGGCATAGGAGTGGAAAGGATAGGAAGTACAACTTAAAAGATCATTAGTTAATAAATAAAAGGAAGTGTGTGACAGAACAGGCCTCTGAAGAAAACCACTATTAATAGACTATGAAGAAGAACAGTGGTCATTCAAAAACTTTAGAAAAGCAAGAAATCAAAGCAATTGGATGATAGATAGAGGGTTCAGAGAGGTCACCCTTCTTTGAAACAGGCTGAATGAAATGTAGCAGATCAAAGATAAAGAGGAAATAGTTTGCCTAGGCAGGGTGTAAGCACAGAAGCACAGTTCTTCAGAACAACAGAAGGGACCCTTCAGGACTGTCCACCTTCTTACAGTTGAGCCCAGATAGGGCAGAGAAAACATCTTTGAAAGGCATTCTAATTTCAAGCATAATTAAAGTCAGCTGGGAGAGGGGAGGAGACTAGGCTACTCTAACTGATTGGCAAATAGTTATATGCATACATCAATTCTGATTAAAGTGGCTTAATCAAATATTTTCATCAAGAACTAATTCTCAAACAGTAATTGCATGTCCTCTGTTTTACTAGATTTACAACTCTCTGCCAAAATAACACATTCATTTCACTGTTCTGGACCTTGCTTATCAGTTAAAACTTTGGACCCCCAGTCTTCATTCATCTTCACTTCCATCATATTATTAGAATCTTATGAGGTAAACTGTAGCCAGAGCAAGATTTTCATTTAATATCCAGTTATAGTTTCATACTTTAGAAAAGGGCTGCAGCTCCTGCTTTCCAGTGCCATACCCAGATGTCCAGTACATCCCTACTCCATTCATCTTTGCTTCATCATGTAATCAAACTCATTATTGAGACTTATTGCAAGAATCAAAGTTGTTATAATCAACTATGTAAAATAGAAAATAGTAAAATCACTCTATTCTCATATTCATTTTCATTTCAAATAATTTCTTGACAAAGTAAACTCATAAATATTTCAATTCCAAATATCAAATGCATTTTGTCATTAATTAGGCCTATATTATAATATTTAAAGAATAATTTTCACCTTTCTGACTTCTACTTTACTATTTGACTACTGTTAGTACTGTGTCACTAGACTTCTTTCAAATAAACTGAGAAAACGTTTTCATCTTACCTGTTTATTTAAAGGTTTAGCATCAGTCCTCAGTTTATGGTCATTAATGTTCAGTTTTCTAAGCTTAACCAGTGGGTATTTGGAACACTGAATTCTTCTGAACAGAATTTGCCTACTCAATAACACATTACAATCTTGTTTATGATTCTCAACTTTTGAAATTTCCTCTAAATTTGAATCATAAAGTTTGAGGCTTTCTTTCTGACATGACTCTTCAGATCCCTGAAACAAATTTTTTTGAATACATTACATGTAAATATTTGATAGAGACAAAAAATAATTGTAAATTTTTATAATTTTATAAAACTACAGAAGTAAAAAGTTTTATCACAAGCAGGGATGGGAAACCGAATTGAACTGGAATCGATAAACTGCTAAAACCAATATTATTTTAGGAACTGAAATTGAAAAAAATTCTAACTAAAATCAAAATTCAAACTGAAATTGAAAAACAATCAAAAACTAAAATCTGAATTCGAATAGATTAAAACTAACAATTTTGCATTTCAGTTTTGAGGAGCATTTGGATTGTGAAAAAAATATAAATAACATGAATTATTTTCCTTTTTTTTGAGACTTAACATTTGTATGGATTTCAAATATCCATTTATCCTTTAATTCGATGTGGAATGGCTTTTAGTTCCATTAGTGTGGAATGACTTTTTCTATTTTCAGATTGATTTTAAGTCCTCAAAGAAACAATTTGTTGCCCAAACGCATTGACACTATTTTAATTGTTCACCCTAATTTTAACATGTAATTTTATGAAGTATTTGTATTTTGTATATAATAAACAGAGGTGCATTTAATTGTTTTATTCCCCCTTCTAATACTATTATTTATATATTTTATACATGTCATGTGCTTCAAAATTTAAAAAGTGTATGAATTAATAAAACATTTTGAATTGAAAGTTTTTTGCTAAATAAAACTATGTGAAAGAAATGAAGTGAGTAAGTAAAGAGAAAAAAAAGATGTTTCATGCTGATTCAGTTGGCTATAGATGCTTGTGTGTTTAATCATACAAAAGTAAAGATAGTTACTAAAGCAAATTCTCTTTGAAAAACAGAAATTGAATGCAAACACAAATATAAAATTAAATCTGAATTTGTCAATAGGGTACCCCACCAAAAATAATATAAATAGTACAAAGAAATTCTTAAAGAAATCTGAAAAAAAAAACGAATAAAAATTTTAATTGAAATGAACAAAAAAATATAAAACTTGAATTGAAAAATAAAATTAAAAAATAATTAAAAACTTAAATCGAAAACTGGACTTAAAAATTTATCAGTTTCCCATCCGTGATCACAAGAAATCTTCCAAAAGTTATTTCATCACAAGTAGGGTGTCTAGATTTTTGCTTGGAAAAACCAGGACAGGGACAGAACCATGAATTTGAAAAGGACGGAGGTGGAGTGCAGATATAATTATGTCTGAAATATATGCCAAGTGAAATGAGGCTCACAATTTGTGGATTTGTGGAAGCATTGTAAGCTCCCCCAATGGGGTCCAGGGTGGAGCTCCAGAATTTTGGGCTGTTTTTAGCATAAGAAACACCTTTTTCAAGACCACTAATTTAACATGCCTAAATATTTCTAGATGAAATTACGTGTTGATAAAATATACCTTTTTAACAGAGTAAATAAATACTAAATATAATAATATACACCTTGTAGTTTCACATTCACATAGTATATAATTATTAACTCTTAAAATATGTAAAAGTGAAACAAAATATTTTATCAAATCACCACTCTTATGAAGAGATAAACACCAACCCCTACTCAGTAACATCGAAATACCAACTAACTCCATAACTCGCGTGAGCCATCACTCATATTTAACTCACTCATTCTCAAAACTTATGAAACCCAATGACAGACAAGTCATTTTTTTGTCCTGAAAACTTTTTTCTAAAGATCAGGACAGCTCTCTGAAAACTGGGACATATGGACACCCTAATTACAAGACACTCAGATTCAGGTTTTATATGAGAATGAGTGATTAGTTAACTAATTGCAGCATCAATATCACTGATACCAAATATACCCTTACTTAGAGAATAAAAGAGAAAAATTAAATTCCATAAAACTGAGACAAATGACAAATGGTAAAATGAGAAATGAATAACAGAAATATAATGAATGAAGCAAAAGTGAAAATGGGCAAATATTGTGGCTTAAAAAGATAAATATGAGAGATTGACAGCCTTCTGAGCATCTAAACAAACTTAAAAACTCGCTACTGGGATAATACAATCCTGCTATCCTCATCTCAGTACTCGGCGAGATGATGCCATTATAAGTTTCTAAGAGTGGGATACTCAATCTACAAATGGAGCACAGTCAAGAGAACTATACAATCTCTACAGTAGATCTAAGGGCTTCTCTGACAAATACTATTGGGTAAGACAGATATGGTCAATTCAAAAGTATGCAAGTGGAGTTTCCTTCCATCAGGACATACAAGGGTAACCCCAGGGGCAGCTGTAGCCTCATCTTCACAAATTGCAGTTAATTGGGATTAACATTTACATACATTTCCACTTTACTGGTTTGCATCTTTATTCCCAGTAATGGGTACACTGGGTAGGTACTACCCAACAAAACTCAACCCACCATCCATGACAACCATTTCAAAAGTACCACTTTAAAATATCTAAAAATATGAGATAAAGATAACACTGGCCAACAAAATGAAACTTTTTTTTTCATCACAAACATGATCACACTTTTCTTAATGCATTTTTCACGCTGATTTTGAATCTGGTTTTATTTTTTTCTAGCACGTATAGTTATATTGATACACTGGTTTTTATATTTTTAAGTTTTTGATATTGCTATAAGAAAATTTATGGATGTATAGATCACACTTAGGAATGCTAAACAACAAATACATCATATACTGTACCTTATTCAATGTACTTATAAATAAAGAATATATACATTATTTTATTAAAAGCGCTGTGAGTGTGATTTCCTTTTGTAAATTTGGCCTGGATTGTCACGATACAGCATCCAACAATGGTCCGCCATCATGCTTTCATTCCAATATTCTTGGTAGCGCTTCTCCATCATCTGAATATCTTGATGGAAGGTTTTCAGGAAAGAAATCTAAGTGGGAATGCAGGAAGTGAATTTTTAACGACATTCGACACTCCATTTCTTTGAAAGCATCAAGGAGGTTCTTCACTCCATCCTTATACGCAGGTGACTTGTTGCTTCCAAGAAAGTTTTCACATATCCATTTGAATGCCAGCCAAGCCTTCAATTCCAGCGGACTTAGGACTTTTTCAAATTCAGTGTCATTCAAAACCTCCCTTATTTGTGGCCCAACAAAAATTCCTTCCTTCAATTTTGCTGCAGTAACCTTCGGAAATTTCCTTGAAAGGTATTGGAACCCTTCAGAATTGACTTTACCCATTACTTTAACAAAATTCTTCATTAAACCAAGTTTAATGTGAAGAGGTGGCAGATAGATCTTTTGGGGATCCACTAAAGGGACAGACTGGACATTGCTTATCCCTGGGACATATGTATACCTAAGTGGCCAGTCACTTTTGGTGTAATGTTCTATAGTGGCGTGACTGTCCCACAGGCAAAGGAAACAACAAAATTTTGTGAATCCTGACTGCATACCCATAAGCATTCCTATAACTTTTAGATCTCCAAAAACATTCCATTGATGACTGTCGTATTTGATTGCCTTAAGTAGTATATCCATATTGTCATATGTCTCTTTTAGATGGACGGAATGGGCAATGGGGATGGATGGCATTATATTACCATTATGCAAAAGAACTGCTTTCAGGCTTCTCTGCGATGAATCAATAAAGAGGCGCCACTCAGATGCCACATACATCTGAGATATGGCCGTAAATAGTCCATTGATGTCATGGCAATAAGAGAGAGGACCGTCTACTGAAAAGAATGCTATTAATTCAAAATTCCACTTTTGGTAGTAACTAAAACGAACATTGTTCTCAAGTAAATTGTTCTCCTTTAGTCTTGAGGCGAGAAGCTCTGATTTCTCTTTAGACAGCGATAAGTCTCTAACAAGATCATTCAACTGTCCTTGGGTTAACTTTTTAGGCTCTAAATGTCTACCTTCAAGTGTACTCTGGTTCTGTAGATGGTCCAGAAACGCCAGTTGCACCTTCATCACTTTCCATGTCATCTATGATAGAATCTAGCCTATCACTTGGGGGAATTGGAATGGGCAATGTTTCATCATGTTTTACTGGTCTACGTGCTGAATCCAAGTTTGGATATACAATCTGGTGTTTGTTCTTGGCAGAAAACCCCATTAAGTTCACACTACAAAAATAACAGTCTTCATGATGATCTCTCGGCTCCCTCCATATCATGGGTATGGCAAATGGCATTGAAGCTTTCTTTTTGTTAAGCCAATCACATAATCCATTTGAACAGCCAGAACAGATTTGATGTGGCGCCCATGGTTTATCTTGGTCACCTAGATGGCAACCAAAGTATAGCTTGTATATTTTCTTAATGTCGGTTCTAATACTTCGTTGCTGTGTTTTAGTTGTGAACTGGCGGCATATGAAACAGAACTTGTCGGGGTCATTCTTACATTGTCGAGGCATGTTGACTGACCTGAGCAAACTATAAATTAAAAAAAAATGTACACCAACAAGAAGTTCTTGGACTGGACTGATCTTTTGACACACAAAGCACGGCATTGTTGCCTGAATCACAATGCTGCTAGACATAAAAGCTCACACCTGAAATACATAAGATGTATAATTAAGATAATTGAAATAAATAAGATGAATAAACTAAAAAAACAAAATAAAATAAACACAATCAAATATTGAAATATTAGTATTTTGCCTATTTAAAATGGTTAAATCTGTGTAGTTATATATACACTATATGATCAAAAGTATTCGGACACCCCGGAAAATCCGCATTTCTGCAAATATCACCTTTGCCGAAAGGTATGCTGGGAAAAAGCGTGGCGAAACTATAATGCTGAGGTGTTCTGTTAAGTTATCAGAAACTGTTGTGAAGCCATGCCGCGTGGACGTGAACTCTCCGAGTTCCAACGTGGACTCATCATCGGATGTTATTTAAGTAATGTTTCTATACGAAACATTGCAGCCAAACAGGATATACCAAAGTTGACTGTAGCGGATGTTATCATGAGATGGAAGCACGACGGTGCAACTAACGCGAAAAAACGTTCCGGACGACCACGCAAACTGACGGAACGTGATAGAAGAAGTCTGGTACGACATGTCAAGAAGTCCCGCACGTCCTGTGCCGCTTCCATCGCTGAGGAGGTAGGAAGAGCATCCGGTACCTCCGTTAGTACTGTAACTATCCGCAGAGAGATGCACAGACTCGGTTATTATGGTAGAGCAGCTGTACACAAGCCACTGATTACAAAAGTTAATGCCACGCATCGTTTGGCCTGGTGTGTCTCCCGTCGTTCCTGGACCGTGGAGGACTGGAAAACTGTTCTTTGGAGCGACGAGTCGCGGTATTCACTCTTCCAGTTTGATGGGCGTGTTTGGGTGTGGCGACAGCCCGGAGAACAGCTTCTTCCTGTGTATGTCCAACGGTGAAGTTCGGTGGAGGGTCCATCATGGTATGGGGTTGTTTTTCCTGGCTAGGGCTCGGCCCGTTGGTTGTTATACCCACTACCATGAACGCTGACGTTTATCTCGACGTTCTGGACAATTCGGCCCTCCCTACACTGTGGCAATACTACGGAGATGGCCATTGTTTGTTTCAACAGGATCGAGCTCCCTGCCATACTGCAAGGCGTGTGCAGGACTGGTTTCGTGAAAATAAGGTGGATTTGTTAGACTGGCCTGCTCAGAGCCCCGATCTCAACCCAATCGAGCACATGTGGGACGAACTGGAGCGACGGATACGAAACCGCACACCACGCCCGGCTTCAATTGCATCTCTTGCATCAGCTCTGCAAGAGGAATGGCGAGCCATTCCTGCACAGACTTACCGAAAACTGGTGAAAAGTATGCCTCGACGTGTTGACGCTGTAATAAAAGCAAAGGGTGGACCTACTGGTTACTAAATGCCATAATAAAACCATTTTTCCCAAAACCATGCGGTGTCCGAATACTTTTGATCATATAGTGTATATGCCTTCATCTTGAAAACTATACATGCTAGAAAAAATCTGTATGCAGTTTTGGAATCAGTGTGAAAAATGCTATCCAGCCACCACAAATTTTACTCTGATGAAAAATCTTTGTTGACCAGTGTAATTAGACTCCAAAATTAATATTTTAAATTTATAACTATGTTTGTATAAAGTTAAAAAGTTCTTATGACAATTATAACCAGTTAGTACTTAGCTTTTTGCTTTGTTGTTCAGAAGTTCAAGTAACACTTTACAATCATTCCTTCACAAACACCTTCATTTGAATAAACCAATCTATGACCAGACTTAAGTCAATAAGAATATTTTTATTACTAAATGAACATGACTTACCTATTCATTGGATCAATTACTCTTCAATAAATGGAAATACAATCATAACTGTCTGTTACTCATTTGTTTACATGTAATCCCTACACATTCCAAATCATAATTTTAACTTTATACAGGGTGTCCCAGAATTAACTATCTATTTCAATGAAATCGGACAATTTTTTTAAAAACACACTTTTATTTATGTTTATCATATTTAATATGTATTAAAAATATATAAATTTCTAAATTTTTTTCATAATTTTATTTTCATAATTTTTTCATTATCTGGTCCAATGAAAGACCGTCTGAAGTCATAGAATGGCAAAGAGACTCTCCAAAAGTTAACGTGTGGCTTGGAATGACCAAATCCAAAATTTATGGCCCATTCTTCTTTGCGGAAGCAACTGTAACAGGTACCGTCTACCTTGATATGCTTCAGCAGTTTCTCGAACCACAGCTTCTTGATGATGGCATTCTTGATAATGTTGTGTTTCAACAAGATGGAGCACCATGTCATTATGCTCTAATTGTTCGAGAATACCTCAACAGACGCCTTCCGAATCGGTGGATTGGACGTGGAGGACCTCGACCTTGGCCTCCGCATTCTCCGGATTTGATACCCCTGGATTTCTTTGCATGGGGTTTCATAAAAACAAAGGTTTATCGCCAAAAGATCAATAGTTTAGCTGAACTTAAAGAATGCATCCAGTTGGCAGTGCGGGAGATAACACCTGAAATGCTTCAAAATGTGTTTCGCAGCGCTGAGGATAGATTTGAAATTTGCAGAGATACAGACGGTGCACATGTTGAAACTTCTCAATAAAGTTTTGACTTATGATTTATAAATCTATTTGTTTTTGTATCATAATTTAGTAATAAACACAAAATTATGTCAGTTTTTATTAAATTTGTCCGATTTCATTGAAATAGATAGTTAATTCTGGGACACCCTGTATGTGATCCCATTTGCTGTTCAAATCATAACTTAACTAAATTGTAACTCTCCCTATGTGATCCAATCACTAGCCAAAGCATAACTCCACTTTTAAAAAAAACTCCAAATCTTATCATTCTTTAGTCTTCTTTTTCTTTATATGGTCTCAAGTTGTAAATTTCTAGAAGGAAAAAAAAACAGTCAGCAACCATGGCCTAGTTACCAGTATCAGCTCTTAGTGATGACATACCACATTGTTGTTATTTCCTTTTATTTACATTCTTTGGTTCTAATCTAGCAATGACTTACTTACATAGTTCACTAATTCTATAGTGAGTACAACATTGTATTCTAAGTTAGCTTCCTTTTTATTTGTACGAGGAACTATTATGTACTTCATTGATCTTACATCTTAGTTCTATTAATTATTAAGAAACATAACAGGTCTTTCTACACCAGAAGGAACAGATATTAGTTTTATTCTGAGACAGTGCAACAAATGAATAGCAAAGCAAAAGAATTTAAGAAAGTCTAAATTTACAGAGTCAGACAAAGTTTTTTTCAAGCAGTTCAAGCAGCAGCACAGTGAAGATAAATCACTTTCTGGACTGCTTATTATGAAGAAAGCGAAGCAGTTTTATGATTTTATGGAAATTGATGAATGATATGAATTCCCTGTTGGGTGGCTTAATCAGTTTAAGGTTAGACATGGTATTCACAAGCTTGCCATTGCAGGAGAAGGGTTCTGCTGACTCTGAAACTGTTACCAAGTATGATGACATTTTTGAAAAACTAATTCAGGAATGTAACCTTAATGCAGAACAAATATTCAATATGGATGAGACTCCACTATTTTGGCAGTATTTGTGGTGTTATAGTATATTTATTAAAGTAAATATTATTTTCATATATTCAACAGCAATTCTTTTTATTATGTGGGTCATTCCATGTCAGTTCAACGAAATTTTGGGTTGAAAAAACGTGACCCATCACCAATTTTTTTGAAAATTGGCACACTTATAGATCTCTGTGAGAAAAACAGAATGACACTTGTTTCAACACTCTAGGTCATATGGTTCCGGAGATATGGCTCCTCGAATTTTGTAAAAAAAAGGTCAATTTCTAAGGTCATACCATATTTCAACATGAAATAGCTCAGCTCTATTGCACTTACAGAGACCATTTAAGCACTATTTTAAAGCATTTAAGCAGATCTACAACTTTGTTTATATTCATATTTCACCTCAGTGGTCAAAAATAAAGTTGATCTTATTTTTAACCTTTGACCTTGTGTAGGTCATTTGATGCCATAACCAATTTTTTTTCTCCTTTCACCCAATTTTGGGTACACATGTCTACCTTAACCTAAAACAAGATTTTTAGTGTTGATTAAGTTAGTATAGATGCTACAGCCATTTCTGAGCTAGAGTGTTGAGAAAAGTACCATTAGATTTGTCTCACTCAGATCTATAATGTCTGCTATTTTTAAGACAATTTATCTTTTAATATGTATATTAAAGTAACCTATTCCTTTATTGGTATTATTATAGTATTACACCTGTCTAACATCCAGCAATTATTATATGTTCATTAAAGTAGATTTTTTAATTCTAAGACACTTTCCTTCTATAGCGTTTCCGTCGCAAATGCTTCATTTTCGAGATATAAACATTTTTTTGGTGTGTATCTAGTGTGTTTTCGTACGTTCGTTTGTGTGTTCATACGTTTGTTTGTGTGTTCGTACGTTCGTTTGTGTGTTCGTTACATGTCTGCCCAATCACTGAGCTCCATCCATTTCGAATTTGAATTACTTTCGTACCAGAATGGAACACTCATTCCACTCATTCAGAAGTACATTAGGCCTGGCTCTGTGATTTATAGTGATTCCTGGGCTGCCTACAAGACTATAAGTGATTTAGGTTAGGTTAGGTCAATTTTGAAGGTGAAATTTATGTTTTTCCTATGGTTTTTGATGTGTTTTAAACGAATCTGACCTTCAAAACGTTGGAAATGACTCATTTTCGATTGCCGGCTAGGGGGAGGGGGGGTATCTCAAAAACGAGTCATTTCCGACGGTTTTGAAGGTCAGATTCGTTCAAAGCACATCAAAAACCATAGGAAAAACATAAATTTCACCCCCAAAGGGAGACGGGTGTAATACTATAAATTTACCCCCTTAATTTTTACCAATTGACTTATAAGAACCGATTCTTGTCTAGCTGGGGGAACCATGAAAAAAGAGGCATCAACATAACTTTACCTAATAACTACCTTTTTTAAATATATTTACAATATATTTTATGGAAACCATTATTGTTACATTTATAATAAAGTATTTGTATATGCCTTT
Organism: Bathynomus jamesi; assembly: GCA_023014485.1. Taxonomy (NCBI): domain Eukaryota; kingdom Metazoa; phylum Arthropoda; class Malacostraca; order Isopoda; family Cirolanidae; genus Bathynomus; species Bathynomus jamesi. The sequence goes on from JAJOZX010005661.1 coordinate 234,806, forward strand.
CAAGGTAATTATTTATCCTACCAAAGATTTGACCGTAGACAAAAACTGAGATCATTATTCAACAGCAAACAGTAAGAAAGAAAAACCTATAATAAGAGACCTAAGTCAATTACTTTGGCAGCAGTTTCACTATTCAGACATTTCCCCAAATGTGGATTAGGAGTTGAAAGCACTCCCTTCTTCCTCACCAAACTCTTTGCTTGCCTAGCCATGTAATCTGAGCACTTAAATTCTTCTCTGATCTTTACTCGTGTCCGTCTTTTTGGTAGGATAGTAAGAATTGTCAGTTTTTCACTTCGACTTGTCACTTGATTAAATTTCTCTTTTAGTTGTTGAAGAATCTCCAGTTCTGTATCATCTGAGTCACTGCATGAAATTGGTTGTTTAGTTGCAAGTTCAAGCTTTCTTTTCATAACTCCTACTTTCCTCAACTTTCTCTTTGCATAACCAGTGCTGTCAGAGAGTTTACATGGTTTTATTGGGGTCTCCTCAAGTGTGGCCAATGAAGTATTGAATTTACTAAGTTCATACTACATTTCAACTATATCTCCAATGGTTTCTAGCTCAGATGGGGCACTTGATGAGGTGGATGGTGATTTTTCAAGTGGTTCATATTCAGGCATTGGAGATGGATGATTTGCTAGTATATTTCGACAGGTTGCACATGCTTTATGATTATTTGTTAGTTTCAATTCAGGATTTTGATCAATCAAATTTTTAGTCAATGCACAAATCCTTTTTTCACTTTTCCTTTGTGTTTTCCAAATGGGTCACAACAGAATCTGCCCATATTCAAACTGCTGAAACCCATGTTTATCTAAAAAAAAAAAAAAAAAAAAATGTATGTAGCTTAAAAGCCAGGGTTGCGTTCAATTACACAAAATGGAAACAATTACAATTTTTTTTATTTTTCTTCAAATTAATTACAGTTAGTATTATACTTCACAATTTCAAGATCAATTGCAATTACAATTATAATTACACAAATATAACTATCTATTCTATATATCTAAGTATAACTAAATAAACTATCAAAGGTTTATTTTCATTGGATGATGTATGACTGCCAGATCTAGGGGTATAATTTTTAACAATTGACATTAATTGATCAATTACATCAGTTATAGCTCAAAAATCAATTACAATTACCTTTATTTTTATTTTATTTTGAATCAATTACAATTAATGGAAATTAGGATCAATTAATTAAAAATACAATTATAATTATTCATTGTATCCACCCTGTTAGAAGCTATTTTTGCTTAGATGGCACAAATAAAATTTGGGACCTACTGATCTTGTTTCAGAGGTCTACAACAAGAAAAAAATGTGCAGTTTCATTTACAGATTGGAATAAATACAGATGCCAAAAAAATCCTTGCTCCAAGGTTTAAATAAGCTTATTTTCACATGGGTACATACTGTTGTACACAATGAATAAATACACAAAGTTAAGTAATTCTATTAAAACTCCTGTAACTCTTAAAACTGAACTTATTCTATAGGGTAGTACCTATAGCCTAGTATAAGGTACTTATATACGTACATAGCTTTACCTTTAAACAGGATAGCAGGTTTGAAGTTCTTCATACTTTTGAATGTCCATATAAATTAATTAATTATGTAATTTAAATTACCTATATTATATAATTCTCTGAAATATACAAAAAAAAAGTTTTTATAATAGGGCCGGATACTTATTTGACCAAATAACTGGGTTAGGTTAGGTTAGATAATTACTGATTTTTTTGAAAATTAGCAGACATTATATATCTCAGTAAGAAAAATCTAATGGTATTTTTCTCAACACTCTAGCTCAAACAGTTCCAAAGATAGGGTGCTCTAAAGTTTGGTGGAAAAAGGTACTTGGTCAAAATGGAGGTGGGTATGGTCCACTGAAATGGCTGTAGCATCTGTACTAACCTAATCAACACTAAAAATCTTGTTTTAGGTTAAGGTAGACATGTGTACCCAAAATTGGGTGAAAGAAAAAAATTGGTTGTGACATCAAATGACCTACACAAGGTCAAAGGTAAAAAATAAGATCAACTTTTTTTTTTATAACTGCGGTAAAATATGAATAGAAACGAAGTTGTAGATCTGCTTGAAAGCTTTAAAATGGTATGAAAATAAAAACCCACTCTAATAGACAGAGTTTATTTCCACGACAGTTTCGACGCCCACCCGAGGAGGATGCCAGTGGGCGTCGAAACTGTCGTGGAAATAAACTCTGTCTATTAGAGTGGGTTTTTATTTTCATATTTTGACCTTCACGTAGAAAAAAGTGAAGTTTTTTTGCATCTTTAAAATGGTGTTTAAATGGTCTCTGTAAGTGCAATAGGAGCCGAGATATTTTATGTTGAAATATGGTATGACCTCGGAAATTGACCTTTTTTTTACAAAATTCGAAGAGCCATATCTCTGGAACCATATGACCTAGTGTTGAAACCAGAGTCATTCTGTTTTTCTCACAGAGATCTATAAGTGTGCCAATTTTCAGAAAAATCGGTGATGGTCACGTTTTTTTTCGCCATTGAACTGACATGGAATGACCCAATTTAGGGCATATCATACTTTTCCGAGTCTGAATTTCACTGGCTAATATGTATTTTTATGTAAAATTTAATGCTAAGAGGGGTTTCTTTTCTGCAACTTTTCCCAAAAATTGTGTTATCATGTTCAAAATTGCGGTTTTCTGTTCTATGTTGAAATACTGAATATTCAATTGACCACCACCTCATATTTTTAACCCTGTCATAATTTGTTGCCATTTAGACACATTAACTTTGCCTAACCCTTACACAGGTTTAATACATACATACATAAGAAAAAAAATCTACACCATTTGAATCTGTAACCATTTGGACGCAGAAAGCGAAGTTCAACATTCTCTCAATAGATAGCTCTGAGCAATTACGCCAGTTATAATTGTGAAGTAGAAGTAAATGGATGCCATTTTTTTTGGTAAGTGTTTTATGTAATTTTCCTAAGTTTAATCACCATTATTATATTTGTTATGACTATAATTTCATTCTAGAAGTATTAAGGAAGCTCCCTGTTTACTTTGCTTAAGTAATATTTTTAATAACTGTGAAGAAAAGACTTTATTCAAAGTTTGTTTCGAAAAGGACACAAAATTTTCATAGGGAAAATTTCTGTCTATAATAACACGTATGTCCAATTGGATACATGAAAGGAATTTTTCATTACGATTTTTTTAATGTAGTTATATATATATATATAAAATTATATGAGAGAGAGAGAGAGAGAGAGAGAGAGAGAGAGAGAGAGTTACAAGGAGTTACAAGGAAAAGAAGTACCTCAAAAGGCCTTGCGGCCCATACCGAGGAGGTACCAATGGCAACGGGTGCCACGGAAAATTTTCTACACACTCAAATAGTGTGCAAAATTTGGTCTAACCTTTTCTTGAACTGATCCACAGAGGAACTGTTCACAACTTCCGAAGGTAACCTGTTCCATGTGTCACAGATCTTATACGTAAAGTAATTCCCACACACACTAGTCCTAAACCGTTTCAAATCCAACTTCCAACCATTGTTGCGAGTTGGGTTATCATTTAAACTAAACATACTTCTAAAATCGACATCGTTGAACCCTCGTAAGAGCTTGAAAACCTCGATCAGTTGACCGCGCAGCCTCCGAGTTTCAAGCGAAAACAAGTTCAGGGCGCGTAACCGTCGATTGTAGCCCATATGCCTAACGGAAGGGATTAACTTTGTGGCCCTCGCCTGCACTCGCTCCAGCCTCTCAATATCTTTCCTGAGGGTGGGCGACCAGAACTGCACAGCATACTCCAGGTACGGCCGAACAAGGGAATTGTACAGTGAGAGCACAATCTCCTTGTTCCGAAACTGAAATTGCCTCCTGATATAACCCAATAGTTTCTGGGCTTTCTTTTCCACCTCTACACACTGTTTCGTAAACTTAAGGTCGCTGCTAATTAGCACACCCAAGTCCTTTTCTAAATCAGTCACCTCGATATTACTGCCCAACATCGAGTAGTCCGACTTGGGATTGGCGTAGCCAATGTGCATCACTTGCATTTACCCAAGTTAAACGGCATTTGCCATTTTTCGGACCACTCTCCTATCCTACCTAGGTCCGCACGCAGTTCCTCGATCGCTTCGGGCGTCCCAACATTGGCCCCAAGCTTGGTGTCATCAGCGAATTTGGCGATCCGACTGACGATGCCACCGTCGATATCATTTATGTAAATGGTAAACAACAGCGGCCCCAAAACGGAACCCTGAGGAACCCCACTAGTGACCGAGGCCCAACCCGAACTAGAGAGAGAGAGAGAGAGAGAGAGAGAGAGAGAGAGAGAGAGAGAGAGAGAGAGAGAGAGAGAGAGAGAGAGAGAGAGACCACCCACTAATTACCTTATTAGACCTTTGTTGACTAATGGACACACAAATTATTTCATTTAGAAATGTTCTTACAAAAAAGAGATTGCTAAAAATGGTTATATACACACCTCCTATGCATATTTCAAGTAAAAAAAATGAACCTACGCTAAAATTAAATTGTACTGAATGACAAAGGGTTAAGCTTATGTTACACCATTATTACAAATTTTAAATTTAATTTGCAATGCCAAATTCAGTTTTCTATTACCAAAATAAATATTCATCACCAAATTTAGGTTAATTTGGTAATTAAAAATGCCACTTGGCAACCCTGATTATAACCCAAAATTATATTCCTTGTCTATATTTATGGCGAAAGAACACTAAACATACTGATATGAATTTGTTACAGATTGGACAAGAGCAAGAATAAGTACTGACTAGACATGATGGCTGAATCTGCCCCCAAAACCAGGAAAATGTCAGGTTCAAAGCTCTCAGATGTTGTGGGCCTGGGGAAGGAGTTCATTCCCAGCGAGGTGCCGACTTGGAGAGCCGTTTTTCAGAGAGGGATTCATCTGCAGGAGGAAAAGTTCCACATTCATGATATCCAAAGGTCTAAATACCCTATCCGAGAGATGACTGATGAGCTGGCTTCACTCGTGATAACTCAGTGGAGGAAGTCAAATGTAAAGTTCTCCCCATCTGTGACAATCACGGAAAAATATCTCTCATATAAGATCTTGTTGAAATGGAAGGAGATGACAGACATTGTGAACAGAAGAGTTAAGTCTGCTACCCAGGAGAAGAGGATGGCTGATCTGGATAAACTCTGTGAAGTCTGTGTTTGCAAGCATCAGATCTTCTTGTGCAGCTCAGAGGGGAGTGGATGCTCAGGATGCTCCCTCAAGGCCCATGTGAACTGTAACTGTCCTTTGGAGGTGAAGATTCCTAAACTGGACCTTCAGTGGTTGTACTACCAGAGAGTGAAGACTTCCGAAGCTTCAGGAATCCAGATGTCTTCTGTAGACTTTGAAGACAGCAGGAGACAGATCAAAGCAGCAAAGAGGAAGGAGGCTGAAGAAGCTTCTGCTATGAAGAAGAAGAAGAGGCAGCTACTAATGAGGAGCTTCTCATGAAAGACTTTGAGGAGGACAAAGAGCCAAACTTGGAAGCTGCAAAAGAAGCCTCTGGTAATGCTGAGGCTACTGAAGCTCTTATGGATATTCCCACTGAAGTACCTGCTGAAACTCCAACTTCTGCTACACAAAGATCCAAGGGACAGCTTCAGCAGCTTTGAGGTACAGGGTGACAAATGTTCTGGCAGCTGCAGTTGCCACTGACTTCCTGAACAACCTCATGAAGGGCGGTCATCTTTCCAAAGACAAGGCTTACTTGGCCATAGATGGCATGAAAGTCTGGAGGGCCAAGGAGGAAGTAATGGCCTCATCAGTTGAAACTCTCATGCAGAGGTCAGAGGAGGAGAAGATCTCTGATATTCTTTGATGGCAAGCAGGATAGGAACACAAAGGTGTTGCAATATGACAAAGTGACAGGGAGATTTCATCCTGGCAAAGTGATCGAGGAGCATTACACTATCACGTGGGAGCCTCAAGGAAAGTACCTCTTCCATTTCACTCCCGAGGAACCTGCGGAAGGAGAAAAGCCTACTCATAAGATCACTCAGGGCTTGCATGAGTGGCTTCTGGATCACGGTGCTGATGAGAGCCTTGTAATGATTGGAGGAGACTCTACCAACACAAGGTGGTCTGGAGGTGCCATAGCCCTATTGGAGAAGATGCTGGGTCACAAGTACCACTGGATGATCTGTCAGCAGGATAGGAACACAAAGGTATTGAAATATGACAAAGTGATCGAGGAGCATTACACTATCACGTGGGAGCCTCAAAGAAAGTACCTCTTCCATTTCACTCCCGAGGAACCTGCGGAAGGAGAAAAGCCTGCTCATAAGATCACTCAGGGCTTGCATGAGTGGCTTTTGGATCACGGTGCTGACGAGAGCCTTGTAATGATTGGAGGAGACTTGACCAACACCAACACAGGGTGGTCTGGAGGTGCCATAGCCCTATTGGAGAAGATGCTGGGTCACAAGTGCCACTGGATGATCTGTCAGCTCCATGTGAATGAGCTCCCCCTGAGGCACTTAATCATCATGCTGGATGGCCCTGTAACTCCCCAGTCAGGCTTCAGTGGGCCTATTGGAAAACTTCTTGAGAAAGTGAATGAACTTGAGGTCAACTTCAACTTCAAACTAGTGGAAGGAACTGAAGATATCATAGAGCTGCCAGTAGAGATAGTCAAATCTCTCTCCACAGACCAACACAACTGCTATCTTCTGATCAAAGCCATCAAGTCTGGAAGTCTCAATCCACAGTTGGCTGGTCTCAAGTGCGGACCTCTGAACCAATCCAGGTGGCTCACTACTGCACAGGCCATCTTGCTGTTGTGGATGAGGGAGCATGGACTGAAGGGGGAGGTGTTGAGGAGGCTCGAGGTCCTCGTGAAGTTCTGCCTTAACTTCTACTTCAAAATGTACTATGACATCAAAGTGAAGCACCACCTCAAATTTGGTCCTGCACACGTTTTTTCAAGCCTGAGGCTGCTGAGGAACCAGACTACCGAGGTCAGGAACATCATCTCTGCTGCAGTGATAAGAGGAGCTTACCACACACATCCTGAGAACATCCTGGCTTCATTCCTGTGCAGTGAGGATGAGCATCAGAGAGCTTTTGCTGTGAGCCAGATAGAGAAGATCAGAGAAGGAAGAGACTTTGGTGACAGGACATTGAGGCCACATAAAAATCCAAAAGTCAATCTGCAAGCCACTTCACCTGAGGATCTCATTAACTGAGAATCAGAAAATATTTACGAGCCTATTTTCACCTGCAAGATGACCTTGAATGAGCTCGAGGATCTCAGGAAAAAACCACTCAAAGTGGATACTTTCTCTGTTCATACTCAGTCATGCAAGAGAGCTGTACAGCAAGTCTCAACTGCTTTCCAAGCTGTGTACAGTCACGAGAAGAGAGATGGGTGGGTGAGAGCCAGGATAGACTAGGGATGTGCCGGATACCATTATCCAGCAGGATATCCGGCTGGATAACAGCTATTATCCGGTATCCTGTATCCGGCCAGATAGATGTCAGTATCCGGCCGGATAGCTGGATATTTATGATAGTCTTTTTTGTAATGGGAATACCATCTGGGCCTGCTCCTTTCCAATCTTAGCTTGCATAGCCTTTAGCTAGCAAAAGTTGAATATAGTTGTACAAAAATCTAAAATTAAAATAATTGATAAATAAGCATGTACCACTACTAGTATGTAACTATATTAACACTGCTAAAAAGGCAAAATGTTTGGTCCAGCTAAAAGTGTGACGCATAGCTAAGATCCCAGCTTCCCTTACTTTTTAATTTTTATTTTTATTTTTTATTTTTATATTGCAAATTACAATATGAAAAAATATGAATTAGCAAAACCTTTTATTAAGATTTGAGATATAAAAATAAAACATATAGCCTAATCAAATATACCAGTAAGGTAAGTGAAATTATTAAAATAGCAAACCTTAAAAAGTAAAAACTCACATTAAACAATAAAAATTAATACTATGTTCAAGACACTAGATTCACAAGTTTAAATCAAATTTTCGTCCATTGTGATGGATAAAAAGAAGCATCTCCCCTCGCTTTGGTAGCAAAGTACTTCTTTTTTCTTCAAAAATATTTCCGTATTTGGAAAACATTCTTTCTAAGAAAACTGAAGATGCTGGTGTCACTAGCCATTTTAGAGCAATTTTCTTGAGAGATGGAAAGGATTCTTCATTTTTCCAAATTTCAAGTGGAGATAGTCATCTGTCTGATATGGTTTTTTTTGCATATTGCTCAATTTCCTCTGCTATTTCTGCGAATGAAGCCATCTTGCGGCTTTTTTAAAACTTTTTCTAACCAGGTATCTTTTCTGAATTTTCTTGTGTTAGTTCCCTGAAACAAGCAGAGAGTGGATCATCATCAAACTTTGCCTTTTTTTCTTCCCGTTGAGGAGGAAGAATAATTAGAATCGTCGCTGCTGTGAGCCTGTTCTTCAAAATATTTATCTCTAATTTTCTCTAGGTTATTTCATTTATTTCTTCAATTAACCATGTCTTAATATTTTCCTTTTGTTGATCTTTGAAAAACAAAAATTTAAATCGTGGATCAATGACAGTTGCTAGAGCATACTTCCGATTTGTTAAGACATTTAGACACTTTCTTTTTTCACTGCTTTCATTGGCAAAAAATTGTGACTGCAATGACTTCAACAGTTCATCTTTTGTAGTTTGGACTCCTTGATCATCCTGGCCAATTTTTGAAAGAAACCTTTCAAGCGCGCACATGTTTGGGATAACAGTAGAGAGTAAACTATATTCTGTACTCATTTCTTGGGTGAGTTTAAAAAATGGCTGTAAAAGCTTTAAAAGATTTTCAATCAAGTGCCACTCATTAGATGAAATAACAAGTAATTCACTATGATCAGCAAGGTATATTTAAACTGATTTTTTCAACTTAACCATACGTTCTAGCATCAAATAAGATGAGTTCCAGCATGTTAAAACATCTTGTACCAATAGAAGAGGAACATGACCCTGTTGTGTTTGGAGAGCTTTAAATTCAGAAGTAGCCAGTGGGGAGTGGTTAAAATGTGTCACTAAACGTCAACACTGCCAAAAGATCTTTTATAGATCATTGAGCCATTAATGCATCATTCACCACTAGCTGTAGCAAATGAATTGAACAGTGAACAGAAGGTATTTCCGCAAGGTCACATCCCAAAGCTATGTTAGAAGCTTCATCTCTGACCAATATATTATGCCTTGATCTGTCAATATTCCATGATTGCCACATAGATTGCAATTTGTCCGCTATATTAATTCCTGTATGCGATCCTGAAAAATGAGCTAAATGCAATACTGCATTACAATGAGTGTAGTCATTCATGATCCAATGACCTGACAAGGAAATGAATGATTCATTTGAAGAAGAGCAGGTCCAAATATCGGAAGTGAAGCTAATGTATTTCCCTTCTTTCAATTTATTCATAACAATTTCTTTGAGTTCTTCATAGATTTTGGGTATGACTTTTTCTGAAAAATATGTTCGATTTGGTAGCAAATACCTTGGCTGTACGTGGGCCATCAGTCCTATAAAGCCATCTTGTTCAACTAAACTAAAAGGATGGTTGTCCAATGCCATCATTAATCCTATCTTTTTATGTAAAGCTTGAAGCTTTTGAGTAATTTATATCCCATATTTTTTTAAAGGAAAAACTTTCTTCTAACGTGAGTTGCTTTTCCATGGCAACTAATTTTTTCTACTTCGGAGCCATTGAGGTGGTCGCTATAGGTTGATTTTGATTTTCAGATGATTTGTTAAGTTGAGACACTTCTTTATATTCTTTTGAATGCAGCATCTTTGCATGATTGTGCAAAGGTTTTGTGCTATAGCACCTAGCACCCAATTTCTCTGATCCCCTTTTAATCTGTTTGGAACATAGGGAGCAAATAGCTATCATTGGATTAGTCTCATGTATTGTAAATATTTTCCAAATAAAACTAGCCATTTTAGGGGGTAAATAATGTTAAAATATTGCTGTAAGCCTGTAACTAATACTAACTAGCTATATAGCTATATGATTTAGGCAATGAAACAATCCTGAAAAGGATAAAATATAGGTAATTAGTAAAGTTATTGAAAGATAGCTATAATTTACATCAAATAGTGATTAAAATTTGATAGTATAGTCAATTAGTCAAGTAATAGCTAAATAATAATATATAAAAAATTATGAATTATTTGAATGATATTATCCGGTATCCGGCCAAATATTTTTTTTGATTATCTGGCTATCCGGTATCTGGCCGGATAGTAAAAAATACTATCCGGCACACCCCTAGGATAGACCTTCGAGAAATGCTCCCAGTGTTCAGATCGAAGCAGGACATATAGTCATCTGGGGTGAAAAAAAACAATTTGCCTTAACTTAGGCCTACAGACTTTATTATTAGGGATGGACACAAACTTGTATGTTCACATTATAAAGGCCAGGTGTCATAATAACATGGCAATAGAATTTTTTTTCCTGCAAAATATTTAATTGGTAAAATAAAAAAAACTGAATTGTTTTTCACCCCATGGAAAGGGGTGAAAACGAACTGTGCTTGGGGTGAAAAAAAATATAGCATTAACTCTGGTATATGGTCCTCAAAACATACAATATTGGTGTCAATGGAATTACAGATATAATAAACCCTTTGTTGCATAACCCTTTTGCAACATTGAACTACATTTGCAATTGCATTTCAACATTCCTGCACACACCCATTTTGCGCCCATACTAATTCATAAAACATATGTTCTTTTTAACTCCCTCTCCTCTCCCCCTTTGCAGCAATGATGTTGCATAAACCTTGCAACATTGGTGTTGCATGACCCCCTTCATCGCATAACCCTTTTGCACCACTGAACATTTGCAATTGCATTTCAACATTCCTGCACACACCCATTTTGTGCCCATACTACTAAATAAAATGTAGGTTCTTTTTAACCCCAAAGAGGCTTCAACTGCATGGGGTTAAAAAAAAACAGCTTCACAAGGCTTATGCCACAGACAATGTTTTATTTCTCCTCATGCATTACAAGATACACATCTTCACACTTTTCAATGCAAAATATTCTATAGTGAAAAATAATTCAGTGCCAAGCAAATAAAAAATAAATGCAAAAAAGTTTTCTTTACATATTTTTGACACTTTTTTTTCCGGTGCTCATTTCTTGGAAATGAACAAACATAAAAACATTATTTTACCAACACTTTTGAAGGATATAGTGGGCTACCTGAAAAAAATTTCTTAAAAATTTTCTTTATATTAAAAATTATTTTAAGGGGCCTGTTCGTTTTCACCCCAACATACCCTATGTTTTTTTTCACCCCAGATGACTATACTTAAGAGCTTTTCAGGTTCGAGTGGCTGATGAAGAGGCTGAAGCCATCGTTAATGCTCATAAGAGCTGAAAGTCCTCATAAGATCTTATGAGGCCACGCTTTTCAGGGATCCAGGAAGAACAGGCGTGTAAACCTACACGTGGAGGTGGCAAGTCTCCCACTACTCAATCAGAGTAGAGCTGGTGAGCGGCACCTATTCTTTGAAGAAAAACTTAAAATTCTTAAGTTTTACGTGAAATCTAAACATTTTTTCAGCACCCAGAGGTTTTGAAACATGCAAGAAAGCAAGGATGAGGTCAGAAAAGCAGCTTTTAGACTAAATCATATGCAGAACAGCTGCGCGCTTTGGTTTGGGTGCCCTGAGGCTGCGTTAGGCAGCCTTCAAATCGGAAAATTGCGATTTTGATCATGAAAATGAGATTTTTCGGAAAAGTTGCAAATAATAAACCCATCTTAGAATTAATTTTTTCATAGGAATACATATTAGCCACTATTTTTCCAAAATTTCAACCCTGAACCCAGAGTATGATATGCCCTAATGACCCATGTACCTTTGGTTACCTTTTGCCCAAATTGTTCATTCTGATGAAGGTTAAGCTTTTCACTCCACCTTACACCTACAGTTTAACATGGAATCCGAACTACACCCCACCAGCAGTGCAGCATCTTAACCACTAGGCCATGCAGGGTACCCATTTATCTACCAACCACTCTCCTTGTTTGGAAGGATGAACAGCTGGGTTTTGCTGTGTGCCAGCTGCAGTCACCATGTCTCAAACCCAGGGCCAATGGATTCATAGTCAGCAACACTAACCACTGCACCACTGAGGAATATGTACATTACAATTGCCATTTTTCCATTCCCCTGAAAAATCTATTAATCCTAAAAGTGCTTGGTCCAGACCCCTTTTGGTATAATGCGATTTTGTCTACTCCCAACTTAACATTAACCAATTATTGTAAATTTATATGGTTATCAGAGGTATCACTATGTAACATTCCTAAATGAATCAACCTTGTAGGAAAACCATTCAAACCTATTTAATTTTAACAGTGGGACCCTAATACAAGCAAATAGGAAAGTTCTCCTAAGGAATTATTTCAAAATTAAATTTATAAAGGACTGAAAAGGTAACATACAAATTCACTTTGTCATCGCATAATATCAATATACCTTGCTTTTCAAATTCAAAGCATCTTCAAGATATAAGACTTTAGTAAGTTATTAAAAATCAATGAAAATATGAAAGCCATATAATTTCTGATTCTTTATGTGGTAGTGACATCTTATTAATGTAGCATGCACTGTAAAATCTAAAACTTCATTTTATAAGGCTTTTATACAACTTTTGATGTATTTCCAAGTATAGACTGCAGACTATCTACCTTTTTCATACCAGCCAATTGTAGAAAAGGGATACTGCAAAATAAGGATGATTAGATTTCATACACAACTCTCTACTAACATTTTCATACAGAGTTGCTAGACAATAATATATAGTGCCCCTCACTACTGTGGTGGAAAATAACTACAAGAACTAGACAGATAAATATCATAATGGCTTACTTTAACAATGGTATACTCAAGCAAACCAACACAATATATACCCTAACATTGAGTTCATTATCTGTGAAATCTTTTTCTTCTCTACTAGAAAGAACTATCATCCATTCATCTTTGATCCAATCACTCTGAATATGGTTTCCTTTTCATCACATTCAATACATATTTCCTAGGCCCCTATATAAATTTATTCCTACATTTAAGAAAACTGCCTTATAATCTATTGATGCTTTGAAAATGAGTTCATCAATTTAATGCTTTCATAAATATATTAATAAATAAAATACCAACCTTACTGAACAATTTCTATTCATCAAAAGAATCAAATGAACTTCAAAATGGTCATATTTTATTTTTCTTGTTGCATGAGTGGCAAACACACTTACACTGTATAAGAAAAACAATTTTTCATAACTATTTCTTACCTCCCATTCATCACAGATATTTCCATGGCCAACTGTATCTGCTTTGCAATAATTTGCTTCATAGGAATCAACTTCTTCTTTAATATCAACCTCATCTTTAATGTTCCAATAAATTTCTCTCAGATCACACTCACTTTCATCTTTTTTCAGTTTGAAACTCATGACATCAAATAAGTGATGGAAAAAAATTTCCTCAACAAGTCTCTCTTTAGTTAACAGTTCATTACACTGATGGACACGAAATATTCTCCTGAAAATAATAAAACACCCCCCATATAGAGTGAATGTTGTTATAATCCTTGAGGGCTTTTGGCCTATACTGATAAAATCATGATGGATTTTACTGAACAATTTCAAATAAGAAAGCTCTTATTTTGCTTTTTGGTTTATTTCAAAGAAGTATTGTATACCTGAACTAATTTAGGAACGGTTTTAACACATGAAGACAAAGTTCTGTGCAAAGCTAACAGCACCAAATCTATTATAAAAATAAAAATGGGATTTACAACATTAAGACAGAAGAAGAGGCTGTTTCATATTATAACCAATAAACCTACCTACATAGGTCTATAGTTTACCCTTTAAGCCAATAGTCATGGCTGGGGTTTTAATTACCATTTTAATTTTCAAACATGAAATTAAAAACTTTTAGCCATCTCAAAAGGAATAAAAAACAGTATTCAGAATCTGTAAAATCTGACACCCAAACTTTTAAAATTCTGAAAGCTTACTTTCAAGCAATATTTAAAATATAATGCTTGTAAATATGTGAAAGTGTACAAGAAAAATTTATACTTGAATTATGAAACTGTATACAGAAATCCCCCATGTTAATGACCTTCACATTAGCTGAAACTTCACTTGGACAGACTAAATCGCTGTCTGGTTATTAACATTCAGTTTAATGTAATACAGGTTGTTAAAGTGAAGATTTCCGCTGAAAATGTCTGTTTGCATCACCAAACTTCACTTTAGCAGACTCCAAGTCGTTAAAGTGAAGGTGATGCCACTGGAATATTATTGGAACCAGCCCTCGGATGAGGTTGCAGTCAGTTGTTTCCTGTTGTATTGCATGGGCACTGGTGGCAAGTGGTCATGTATGTGCATGTTATGTGTTGAATGTGGAGATTCGAGGGCTATACATGTGTAACTGTACTGAAGTATTTTGGTTACGGAAAACCCCATTTTAACATCTCGTAGTCCAGTAAAGTGGGGACTCATCCGTACTTCACTTTAACATTCCCCAATATGTTAAAGTGGGGGTTTTCCATACTTCACTTTAGCGGAAATTTCACTTTAGCAACCACACGCTCCCCCCAAAGTGCATATTAATGTGAGGGTCTACTGTACATGTATCTGGAGTTTTAAGGTGTCAGTTATAATGACAATGATGCTTATGTATATTGTATAAGGGCTGGGCAGGTCACCAGTGAAAAATTTCACTGAAGACTATGCACTGCTTAATGCTACAGTATTCACATGTACACAAATAAAAATGGGATAGAACAACCAAAGTTCAAATTTTCAAAAATTTGGGGAGGGAAACTTCCAACACAAACACTACATAAAAATGCATGCCACATATGAGACAGACTATGCTGCAGATCCAGTGAACTTCAGAATCCTAAGGCTACTAGCCAGGGCAAAACTGCTCTGTATATATGAAAATTTATCAGTAACTTTGTTCGTACATGTGACTGATTTAAAAAAATTAAAAAAATGGAGAAAAATCCAAGTTTAAGTTTGTCAACTTGCAAAATGCCATAACTTTTGAAACAATAATGACATTTGATTGATTTTGACCATATGTGCAAATCCATAATCTGCTCCCTGACTCATCCAGGGGATAGGGGAAGGGTAGGGGAACATAGTAGTATAAATAACTATACTGGTGCTTGGCAGGTTGTGCTCTGGAGCCTCTCAAATATAAAATAAATATAAACATTAATAATCATGAAAAAGAATCCCACATAATTTAAGCAGCCTGTAAGCAACAGAAAAACAAGCATGCACAACAAGCAAATCGAGTTAATACAATAACTAGTTACAAATAATGCTAAACAATCTACAGGATGAGTCAAAAGACCAGAAACATAGGAAGGATAGGAAAATTTTATTGCAAAAAGATATATGTTACAAGTCATTATAAGATGTGCTCTATATGTTCTCCTTTCAATTCCAGTCATTTCTGCACTGTTTACTCACTCAACCTGGACTCTTTCTAGGACATTGGGCTGGATTGCAGCACATGCTTCTCTAATGTGCTGCTTCAAGTGCACTGTGTCCCAGATCTTCAGACCATACACAATGGGTTTGAGATGTCCCCAGAAGTGAAAGTCCAGCAGTATCAGGTCAGGGGACTGGGGAGGCCACTCCACTGGACCATGATGACCAAGCCAACACCCTGGAAATTATTGTAATAACAATTTCCAATTATTTCCTATGTTTCTGGACTTTTGACTCACCCTCTATATCCAATTATCCTAATGAGCGACTAAAATGACAGAATTAGGTTAAATGCAAGTGAAAGGTACTCAGGCAGGCATTGTAAGCTGGAGCAATAATTAAAACTCTGGTGTCTAATCCTAATCTAGCTTAATTGCTGTTCAACAAAGTTTTTTTCCTTTTGATAAATGTGGTTGATTCTTGCATTCATTTTTATGCTGATTACAAAAATGAAAGCATATTTTGTCACTCACAGTTTTTGAGGGATTAGCAATTTAAAACTGAGACAGAGATAGTCATTTATTTTGTATAAAATCTTGATATTATGCATATTATTATTTATATTTATATGTTTATATATAATATAGTCATTTATTTTGTATAAAATCTTGATATTATGCATATTATTATTTATATTTATATGTTTATATATAATATGTACAGAGTGAATCAAAAGTCTAGAAATGGAGGAACTGTTTTTTAATGCAAATATATATATATATATATATATATTTGCATTGAAAAGCATAATTCCTATTTCCAGACTTTTGACTCACCCTCTATATATTTAAGTATTCTGCATATATATATATATATATATATATATATATATATATATATATATAATATATATATATATATATATACACACCGGGTGTCCAAGAATTATCTACATTTTTTGGCTGTTATTAAAAGTCAACCATGAAGTGTAGAAATTCCAGTGTTGTCCCATTTTACAGAGAATCTCATTAAGTTTTTTCTGATACCACGTTTTGACAAGTTTTTTAGAAATGTACGCGGGTGACAGACATTGATGATTTAAAAGCAAGAATCACAGCTGCTATTGAGCAAATTGATGTGGATATGCTGCAGTGTACATGGCAACATTTGGAGTATCGATTGGATGTTTTGCGAATCACTAATGGTGCACATATCGAATGTTTGTAACAATGTTACTTTAATAAAAGAAACTTTTGAAAATACAGATTCTAAATAATCTTGTTTAAGAATTTTACGTGTGTTATCAAGAATTTTATTAAAAGATGTAATTGTACAGATAATGTTTGGACACACTGGAATTTCTAAAAAACTTGTCACAACTTGGTATCAGAAAAAACTTAATGAGATTCTCTGTAAAATGGGACAACACTGGAATTTCTACACTTCATGGTTGACTTTTAATAACAGCCAAAAATTGTACAGATAATTCTCGGACACCCTGTATATATATATATATATATATATATATATATATATATATATATATATATATATATATATATAATATCACCATGTCTTGGACATTTCTGGGTGGAGCAAATATGACTATGGTGACAAACTGATTGGTGATTGGTAGAAAAATAGTACAAGTCAGTTGAGTCTACTGCAGCTGCTTCTCATCAAATTAGACAAGCACATACCTGTTAAGCCATTCACATTGTTTGTCATGCATTAGAATTGTGCATTCATGCTAATCTCTCAGTCAGTTTCATGCATTGCTACCCACCAGTTTACTGATTAAGTGCATTTAGCTATTCATTTTGTTTTGATATATGTTTGGTGGAAAAATAGCATTTTTGTGGTATAAACGAAAGAATGTCTTGTAAGTGTGCAAACAGCCCTGACAGTTTTTGTTTTTGTGTGGAAAATTTACAAGAAAATCTCAAAAGCATGGTTTCACTCCTTTAATTAAGAAGGCATATGAACTTTATTTTGGTTGCAAAGTAGGAGATCAAGGCAAAATCTGGGTTCCCATATATGTTGTGTTTCTTCTGCAAGATCTCTGAAGGTGGTTAACAGGTACTCATTCTTCTATGCCTTTTGCAGTTCCAATGGTATGGAGTGAACAAAGAGACCACTTGACTGACTGCTACTTCTGTTTAACCCTTATCCACTGGGTATAAGGAAAATTCTCAGTCAGAATTAAATGATCTTGTTAGAGAGTTGAATCCATCTAAAAATCAGGCTGAGCTCTTAGGTTCTAGATTAAGAGGTTAAAATTTCTTGCAAAAGATTAAAAATGTCATCATTCTGTAAGTGACAGACACACTTTACATCATTTTTCTGTATAAAAAGTGATTTAGTGTATTGGAATGATGTGAATACTCTCATGGAGGCACTTGGTCAAGAGCACTATCCTAAGGAATGGAGGCTTTTTCTCAATTCATCAAAGTTGAGTTTGAAAACTGTACTATTGCACAATTGGTAATGTCTATCCTTCATTTCTAACTGCACATAAAGTTCATATGAAGGAATCATATGACAATATATAGTTACTGTTGAAACAATGACTATGATAAACACTCCTGGCATATCTGTGGTGATCTCAAAGTGATTGCACTTCTCCTCAGCTTACAGTTAGGACACACAAAGTTCTCCTGTTTTCTCTGCAAGTGGGACAGCCAAGTTAAGGGGAGCTATTATACACAGAAAAAGAGGCCATTTTGACCAAATTTGGTTCCAGGACAGAAAAATTTTGCCCATCAACCCCTAGTAGTTCCAGCAAAAGTTTTCTTATCACCTCTCCATATCAAACTTGGTTTGATGAAAAATTTTGTAAAAGCCATGAATAGAGATTGATGTGGATTTCTATACCTAAAACAGAAGTTCCTAAGACTCAGCAAGATGAAAATCAAAGAAAGCATTTTTGTGGGACCACAGATCAGAGAAGTGACGAAAGACAGTGCATTTGAGGAGTCTTTGAATGAGGTTGAAAGAACAGCATGGAAAGCTTTTAAAGAAATGACTACAAATTTCTTCAGCAGTGTCAAATCGGAAAATTGTGTTTCCCTGGTGGAGCAAATGCTTAGTGCTTACCAAGCAATAGGGTGTAACATGTCTGGGAAAATGCATTTCCTGCACTCCCACCTGGACTTCTTCCCATCAAACCTGGGCACTGTCAGTGATGAGCATTGTGAAAGATTTTATCAGGATATGTCAACCATGGAAAAGCAGCACCAAGAAAGATATAGCCCCAGTATGGTGCCTGACAACTGTGTTGGACACTTGTAAAAGAAATCCCTAGTACTAGTTATAAGCAAAAATCAGCTGCAAAAACATTTTAGGCAAGATACTCTTCTTCTTTGTAGAATTAAATATACCAAAAGAGTAAGAAAATCTGTCAATTTTCATTTGCATTTCCTTCAAAATTGGTTGGTGATAGAAAAAATCTATTTTCAAATTTGTAATCAGTGTAAAAAAGTATAATGGAATCACAAATTCATTCAAAGGAGGAAAAAAGTTCTATTTTGTTGTTCAGCAATATTAAATTACCTTTTTCCCCTCTTCACAAAGTCCAAATAATTGTTATTTTCCACATAATGATGATATTTACTGGATAAGAAAGAAGGGTATAATTTATGATATGTCAAGTCCAAATATCCACCTGGCATTAAAATTGTTTACTTTTTCCAGCCAAAGGAAATCAAACTAGTGGAGCCCTGAGATGAATTTACAATAATGCCTGGACTTCAGTTTGTGTACATATTGCATAAATATGATACAGCTGTCTGTAAATACAAAACAGCACTGTCAAGTCAGTGTTCATCTAAACATTCATGTTAAATGATGTCTTTTTTGAAGTTTTGTTGAACTGTACTTATACTTGGAAAAAATAAGGTTTGTTTTTTTTGTTTTGTTCTTTTGGCAGGAAGGAGGGGCCAAGGGAAAATGCCTGCAAAAGGACACCCCAAAGAGAAGAGAGCCAAAATCAAGGGCAAGGGTTTTGGAGATAACCAGACACTGCATTTAAAGGATTAGAGGTCATAGACAGGAGGAAAGATGGATTGAGGAAGATTGTTCCAGAGTTCACCAGTTGAGTGGATGAAAGATTGAAAATACCAATTAACCCTTGCATTAGACAGCTGGACAGAAAAGGGATGAGAATATGTTCAAAGTCTGGTACTGCATGCTCTCCTTAAAGAAGGCGGCATACAGCTATACAGTTCAGAAGAGCAGTGTCCATTATAATAGCAATAGTAAGAGAGAGGCAACATTGCAATGAAGAAAGAGGGATTGAAGACAGTCATTAAAAGTTGGGAAATTGACGAGATGAAAAGCCTTTGATTCCACCCAATGAAGTAGGGCTGTGGGGGTTGAAACACTCCACACACGAGAAGCATACTTCATACAGGGGCAGAGAAGACAGAGACAGCAACTGAGTGGGGTTGAAGAAACTGCACAGACAGTACAGCACACCAAACCTCTTAGAAGCTGTCATGGAAAGATATGATCTTTCTAGGAAAGATGATGAGAAAAGGAAATTCCAAAAATGTGATAAGAGGAGGAAGGATGGAGTTGTGTATTGTTGAAGGTAAGGAAATAGTTGTGTGGAAGATTGTGACAAATAGGCAGATGGAGGAATTGAGTGTTTGAGGCATTGAAAGCCACAAGGTTTTCTCTGCCCCAATCACAGATGGCAGAAAGATCAGAGGTCAGCTGTAGTATAGCTGTCCTACTCAAACCATGGAGTGACTGTTGAGAAGGGTGCTTTGTAAAGGAGGTGGAGAAGTCAATAGTAGAATCATTAGCATAGGAGTAAATATGACAGGAAGTAAGACTTAATAGATCATTGAGAAATAAAAGGAAAAAAGTGGGTGACAGGACAGAACCCTGAGGAACACCACTATTAATAGCTTAAGGAGAAGAACAGTGGCCATCTACAACTACAGCAAGATCAGCCAGAAAGGAAATTAGAGAAGAAGGCACAGAGAGAGAATGATAGAAATGGAAGGAGAGCAGTTTGGAAAAAGATTTGAGCCAGACTAGCATCATTTAAATCTAATAACACTACCTTTAGATGCTAAAACAGTTCTCTCTCTATGAAAATAAAAACCCACTCTAATAGACATTGTTTATTTCCGCAACAGTTTCGACACCCACTGGCATCATCCTTGGGTATCCACCTGAGGAGGATGCCAGTGGGCATGTCAAAACTGTTGTGGAAATAAACTCTGTCTATTAGAGTGGGTTTTTATTTTCATATTTTGACCTTCACGTAGAAAAAAATGAAGTTTTTTGCAGTTCTCTCTCTCTTTCCACTGATGGATCTTTATAGTTATTTCTAGCAAGCTTTATCTTACTTTGTCTTTTACTCTTCCAAATCAAACCATTTTACGCATTTCTTAATTGCCAATAGTTATTAAGTTCACAGTTACTCCTGCTTTTAAATTCACTGAATGTCCTTCTCTCGTTTTATTATTTTAGCCATTTCCCAATTCCACCACAAAATTTTCCTAATTTTGTCATTCCTAATAATTCTGAAGGAATACACCTACATTGTATATCCTCTAAAATTTCTTTGAACCAAGACCATATCTCAATAGCATTTTTTAGGGGTGCACCAATTAATTGGTATCCGTACCTGGCATGCTGATTATTTTCTTAATATTGGCCGATTAATCGGTATCAGCAAGCTTGGCTTTGGTAGCACTGACTGGGGCGAATTGAGTCACCAAATGGGAAATGATTTTTTTGCTGATGCGACATTCTTAAAACTATAATTAAAATTGTTTCTAGTTTTTACCACTAAATCACAAAACTTTAACCTTTTGTCTCTCTTTTTTTAAATCTAGCAGTTGGGAATATCAAAATCATTTTACACTGAGTTGCATGTATAGAAGACAAAATGTTTTGCAAAAAACTACCTTATTTCAACCAAAATAAACTTCATTAACCAAACATAAATGATTAAGACAACACCGAAATGAAGCTTTATTGAAAAGACACATCCTGGTAAAAACAATCAAATTCTTCAAAGTAGCTAGCTATGGTAGCTATCTTCATATAAAAATATTTTCCTTAAAATAACTAAAAATTAACTTTTTAAAAATGGTTTATTTATTCAATATATTCCTTACAGCTGCTTGAAGTATTGGAAATTTTTTTTTTTATTTTAAAAATTTCATGTTACAATGAATTAATGCCGATTGTTCCCCATGTTCAGCATTAATTTTTTCTCTTGGATTCATAGATATTTCCTCCTGTGCTGAACAATCTTTCACATAAACTGAAGAGGGAGGAGCGCACAGATATTGTTTGACCATTTTGCAGAGTGTAGTTAGCTGTTGTTCATTTTCTGTTGATTTCTTTCCATGTTTGCCCATATCATAATTGTTCCACCAATGAAATGGACATTCTTTGCTGTTGCAGGAAGTGATAGGTAGAAATCAACTACTTCTTTCCTGAAATAAATAGAAAATACATCCAATCATGCAGTGTTACATTACATTACATAAATAATTTAAATATAAAGTCACCTAAAAAAAATGTTGCTAACCATTTTATCTTTTTGTCTTTAATAAGTTGTTTGTGGATTGATTTTGACTTTTTTGTAACCCTTTTTGACTGTTCCAAGTTGCTTTCCCCTTCTTCAAAAAATTTATATATATCATCTTGCATTCTTAGCTTTTTTAAGGGTGAACCTGAGGTTGTCAACTCAGCATCTGATCCAGAAGCAGTAGAACCAGAGTCTGAAAACTATGAGTCAGTTAAACTTGTGCTGTATTCTGTAATTTAAGTATAGCTATTAAAGTTCATACAACACTGGTAACTGTATGTCATAAAATCTAATGATTTTTTTTTTTTTGAGATTTTAGTTTAAATCTGAAAAAAATCAACTTTGCCAATAAGAATAAATCACTTTAGTGCACCAATTTACTTTGTAATTTAAAAAATAAGGAAATAGATGAACTAATTTTGAAGGAACATTAGATCTATTTATTTTAAATAACAATGAACAGGTATTTTGGCTAATGAAAATAACTACTGATTGAGTTAAAAAGTTAATATCCTAAACCCTAGAATCAATTTTTTAAAAAAAATTATGAAAATAAAATTGTAATCTGGGAAAATAAGAATAAAATATAAATATTATTTGACTTACCATCAGTTTTTGGTTTAGCAAATTTGTCTGAAGCATTATATAGTTCTGTTAGGGCCCTCTCCTTGTCGTCTGATGTAACAAAATATTTCATTTTGAACCGTGGATCGAGTACTGTTGCTAGGATTAGTTTAGATTCTTCTTTATACCATACTTGTTAAATCTTTCTTTAAAACTACCTCTGACTTCCTCAAGAATGGTTTGAATACCTTTGACATTTGTCACAGCAAAATCCAGATATTTTTCCATTAATACAATAAAAGGAATGACTTGAGAAATTAATGCCTCTGCAAAGCTCATCTCTTTGGTCGCTACTTCAAACTGTTTGAGAACCATGACCAGTGTTTCGGCAAGCTCCCATTGGTCATCTGTTAAGCAAGTATGCTTTTTCCCTACACACTATAGGATTATTGCTTTCTTTTGCTCAACAATGCGTGCTAGCATATAATAGGTGCTATTCCACCTAGTTGATACGTCTTGGATGATAGCATGCTGTGGTAATTTAATTTCATTTCATATTTCCTTTAAAGCATCTCATGCTGAACTAGTGATGGAAATGAGTTGCCAAATTTCGTACAACCGCAAACATGTCCTTTATGCTTCTTTGTTCTTTAATAACTTTATCTTTTATGCATAATTGAAGTGTATGTATAACACAACAAAATGAGGAGTTTCTAGGCCACTTTCTCTAATAGCAACTTTCATATTTGCCGCATTATCGGTTACGATCATCCGTATCTTTTCCTTATTGATGTTCCATTTTTTGAGGGACTCTGTTAAAAACTTTGCTATTTTAACTCCAGTATGTGAGCCTTCAAAATGGGACATTTGTAGAACAGCTTGCTCAAGTCCAAACTCCTCATTTATCCAGTGGGCTGTTAAGCTATAAAACGAATGCAGACTATGACTAGCCATCCATCCATCTGTAGTCAGGCTGACATATGACACATTATCAAGCTTGGTACGTAGAGTAGTTTCCAATTTTTGGTAAATGAAGGGGATGACACTTTCTGAAAAATGCTTTCTCGATGGTATAGTGTATCTAGGCTCAAGATGGCTTATCAAATTTTTAAAGCCAATGTCTTCTACAACTGAATAAGGTTGCAGATCGTAGCAGATCATTTCTCCAATCTTCAAAGTAATAACTCTAGCTCTATTATCATTGATTGCCCATTTCTTTTTCTTTTCCAGTAGATTCTCCAATGATGGTTGTAACAGTTTTATCTTGACTTGTTAACTTGCTGTCTGATGATTGTAGTTCATGTACTTCTGGTTCTACATGTTCAAATTCTGATATAGTTTCTTCTAATGATTTCCTATTGGAGGGGCCTGGTTTTTCCAATGAAACTATCTCAGTTTTTTTATCTTTATTTGATGATTCGTCACTTGGAGAGTCAGTAACTTTCTTTGACACAAAAGTGGACATGAGTATGCTTTGACTTGTTAGTGATGTTTTTTTACTGGATGCTGTTGCTTGTTGAGAGCTTCAAGTTTGTTAAAAAGAGGTTTGTGCTGAGACTTAAGATGGCTTCTGAGGTTTGATGTAGTCATTTTGTGTGTTTCCTTTCCTCCTCTGGATATAAGCACACCACATACTTTACACTTTGCTTTGCTATTATCTTCTGAACAGATGGCAAAAAAATCCCAAATTGGGCTGGTTTTGGAAGATTTAGACATAGCTCATATTAGTGTTGTAAAATTCTCGGGAATAATCTTTGGGAGAATATTCTCTGAACCGAGAATTTTTGATAATTTTCTTTTATAGAATATTTGAGGGGGTATTCAACTATTCTGATACAACTTAACTTCAGTTCCTGTCAAAATGGAGAAATTCTAAGTCAGAAGTGAATGATAGGATGAGTGAAGAAATAAATAAACTAACTAATTTATATTAGTACTGTATTTTAGTAACTATATATCAGAACATATTTATTAGCTATTGTTATGGTTCCCGTTATACAGTACAGGTAAAACCGTAGCGATATGTATATTGAAATATAAAAGACAAACCGGAAAACACCCAATTATATCATACCACAATCACAACTGCCATTATAAGAACTAGATTGCCAATTCCTCATAACACATATCACTAACTCTCACAGCTATATCAGTATGTACGGTATTTTAGTAACTACGGTATATCAAAATATATTTTAGTAACTATATCAGTAATTATTTAAGTAACTGCAATAGTATGTATTTTAGTATCTATACCAGTATGTATGTAGGCTATGTATTGACTTTTTATTAAACCTAATGTAAATTTCCCCTACCTTATCAAGGTTTCCCTGTTCCCTTAAGGAACAAGAAAATCATGTGTAGATGCTTGCTTTATTTGCTATAATGTTATAAAATAGGGTACTATATTTTTGTTGTAAATAACCAAATAATATTAAAAAAACAAAACTAATATTCAATCTTAAATGTATAAATTTAAAAACAAATTTGAAATAATTTTGAATGATTCAAGCTGATCAAGCAGTTATAAATAATGCTAAGCTTAAGAAAACCAGTTTAATAACACTTTCAATTTGTTATTCAAATTATTATCCAAAATGGCAAAAAAAAATACTTCAAAAAGAACTACCTGGCCTACCATAAAAGGCTCAACAGACAATATCACAATCACATGTAGATACTTGCTTTTGCTATACACAACCACACCTAACCAAGGAAATAATTTGCCATCCTTTATATAGGTACTATTTTCTCCCAAATCTGGAGTATTCCAGAATGTTCTGGAATCGTCTAGAATATTCTAAGACATTCTAAAAAGTTCCATAAGGTTCTGAAATATTCTAGAATTCTATAAAAAGCTGTAAAACAATCTAAAACTCTCTTAAAACTAAGAAAAAAGAAAATTCTCGAATATCATCAGTGCATAATATTTTGGAGTATCAATAAAAAACTTTTATTAAAAAACAAAAAACCAAGCTCACATCGCTAATTAAGTAATAAGTTTTTATTATAGTAAATAAAAGTAAATAATAATTAATATAATATTGATTAATATACATTACATTGGGTTATACTTATAATTTTTCTAAATTGATGCCGAGTAATCGGTATCGGCAAAATTGAGGTATCGGTGCATCACTAGCATTTTTATTGGCAAATTCATTATCTTGCTTTACTGAGCTAAAACAACTCCCTCAACTTACTATAGTCACCCTTTGAGAAGCAAGGAACTAGATGGTCATCATAGACTAGATTCCTATTTGGTTCCATCTTAAAATGTGTGACAATGATCACCATTCCCTAATGACTCTCCTACTGCAAGTTCTCTAATACAGGCGACTACTGAGCTCGACCAACTTGAGAATTTGACCATTATACATTTAACCTCAATTCAACTTCTGACTGGTTTAAGCATGCTTATTTGACCAAGCCAAGTTGGGGAGGCAACAACTTAGAAGTGGATGAGGCAGATGTCAATGAGTTAGTTGCATTTCATGCAGAGGAGTTGATTAACAAAGACCTTATCAAATTGCAACAATCCAGCAAGAGCAGGAAAGATAATGATGATGATGGTTATGGTTTCTCCAACTCAACCTAAGGGCTTGTCTTTAAAAGACTTTAGTGAGATCTTCAAGAGTCTGGATAACCTCAAACTTAATTGAAGAAAAGGACCCTAATGCTGAAAGGAATTCATTGGTGTGAAGAGCTTTTCACAAGGACATAGCCTGTTATAGGGTCTTTTACAGGGATGTGGTCAAATACGTATTTGTATTTACAAATACACAAAAATGGATATTTGCATCTGTATTTGTATTTGAGAATTTAAAAAGCTGCATATTTGTATTTGAATTTGTATTTGAGCCTTTTATTTGCCGTATTTGCTTCAAATACAGTCAAATACACTAATGTAATATAACTGTGCATATAACTACAAATTGATATGAACAGTAAAAATCAAACATTGAGAAATATGAATTTATTTTCTTTAATTATGCAAAAGTGCAGAAATATCAAGAAGTATGAAATAATTTTCTCTAATAAAAATAATAAACAAGAGGAATTTGTTACTTTTCTTGCCTTGGTGTGAAAATGAAGTCTACTTTGATAAGAGCCAAAGTACTGCAATGTTAAGTTTTATACAATAAGTACTATACCAGTATTGTCTTACTTGAGGGGTAGCCGAAGTCAAGTAAATATTATCGTTTATATTTAGGATGAAATTGGTACGAAATTTGCAAATACAGTAAAAATTGCATTTGCATTTTATTTGTATTTGAAGCTTCATATTTGTATTTATATTTGGATTTGGGGATTTATAAATTCGAATATTTGTATCTGTATTTGAATTTGGCCGTAAAAAAAATAGTGTATTTGTATCTATATTTGTATTTGGGCAATTGTATTTGACCCCATCCCTGGTCTTTTATGAACAAAAGAGGAAGGATGCAGCTCAACCAGGCACATGCAGAGAGGGGGAACTACAGGGGCTTGAGCCCTCCCATTTGCCCCTTCATGCCTCACAAGTACCCTTTTTTTTTTTTTAAAAAAGTGGAGACTTTTTTTTTTGAGGGGTGGAGGAGATGGTGCCCTTTTTGTTAACTTTCAGGCCCCCCCATCTGAAGTCTCCTGTGCACAGGCCTGACTTCAAGTGAAGCTGGATATCCTTGAAGAAGCTTGACAGACCACAGCCAGTAGAAGCAGGGGTGTGCTGGGACTGGTTTGGTCTGGTTTGTCCAAACCAGCATGATTGAGAAGGTAAATTTATATGTAAATTTTTTTAATTTTTTCAGGATTTTATAGAAAAATATAGGTAGTATCACAAGCAGCAGTCATTTCAATATTTATTTATTTTTTGATGAAAAATTAGTTTATTTTTAGATAATTATGTTATTAGTGAGTATAAAGAATATGTTAAATAATTTCTGCCAAACTGTTACAAAATGCTGTTTGGAAAAGCTAAAATGCGTTGGCTTCTGGGGCTTTTCCCCAGACCTGCTAGGAGAGCTACTGCTCACCCCAGACCCCCTAGCTTAATGACTCATGCCACTGGCACTCGCTGATTTACACCCCTATCTGTATCAGAACTGGTTGTTAAGAAATTGGCAGCACACCCCTGAAAAGAAGTGCTTCAACATCCGTTGCAAAGTCTCCTTCAAAATCCCCAGCCCATAGCCCTTCCAATTCGCCAGCCAAGAGCCCCTCTTCTTCCAACTAAAATCTTCCAACTTCTCATAATTAATAAACCAAGTCCAGTGAGCCCAGTTCAAAAAGATTTAAGGGAAGAAAATATTTTTAATCGCATTGTTTCTTTAGTCTTAAGTTGTTTTACGCTTTTTATTTAATGATTTAAAATTGCTTTCTTAACACTTTAGTAATGTTATTTTATCTTTATATAACATAAGAGGAGACATTTTTTTCCCCAATATGCTGGAACATATCCCCCAATTATAACATGCAAGTCTATGGCAAAATGGCATTTTTAGGAATGCATCCCAGTCAAATCTCAGATGCCTGTAACCTCATAATATTGGATACAACCAAATCCAAGATTGCTTGATCCCTACTTGGTTTCTCTACAAATTGCATTAGAAAGCTATGATTACAGCATTCAATGAAGAGGATACTTTCCTTATTAATTCTTTTTTAAAAGTCCCAGTCTATATGAGGCAAGATGAATCTCCCACAATTAATGTTTAATCAGTAGAATCTTTATTTATTTCTTGAACTATACTATCATCAACTATGTGTATTTCATTTGAAGTTCTGTAAAAATGCACCTACCCAAATAGGCACACCTAAAGCAAAAACACCCCTTGTGTAATTTCTTTATTTATGGTCAGATTTTTATGAAATTTTCAATATAGAGGTTTTCAAGGCAGACATTGGAATAACACACATTTTTTTTAAAAACTTTAAAAATTTTTTTTACATTTTCTCTAAAAAAAAAAAAGAAAAAAGAAAAAAAAGGGGGCATACAGTTGACCTAACTGGGCCTTCAGTGCTATTCTGATGTCCTCCATTGAAGGCCCAGTTAGGTCAACTATATGCCCTTGACAATTGGTTAGGTTAAGTTATTTTCATTAGTTTTAATGAAAATATCACTACTTAACCTAACCAATTGTCAAGGGCATACAGTTGACCTATCCGAGCCTTCAATGAGTATACAGGTTGACCTAACTGGACCTTCACTGGGCATACAGTTGACATAACTGAGCCTTCAATGGTCGACATCAGAATAACTGTCAACTGTCATCAGTATGCCCAGGAGTTTTTTTTTTTTAGAAAAATTGTTTAAAAATTTTCACATTTTTTTTCCTATTTCTTGGTATTTGAAAACGTCTATATTGAAAATTTCCTAAAAATCTGACCATAAATGAAGAAATTACACAGGGGTGCTTTTGCTTTAGGTGTGCCCCAAAATGTACTCTTTGATATTTGATGCATAAATATCACTCCAAATTGATTCCACCCTGTTATCTAATTAATATTATCATCCTGAACTAAAATTAAATCATTCTTAATGTATACAACCAAACCACCCTTGCCTCTTCATTCTCTGATAAATATACATTGTACAATCATTTATCTCATACTCTCTTATACTGTCACTACTGTACTGCATCACTAATCCAAGCCTCTAATACATACAGTATATCAGATAATCCAAACTATATTTCATTTGGAAAACATGAACCCATTCAGGCCTATTGAGGTTATCCAAGTCATGAGCTATATTTTATAATAAAATTGTACAAAATATCAATCTCAAGTCAGCTAATTAACACACAACTATTTACAGTGTTACCAAAGTAGCCTACATAACTTGGTTGCAGTATGTTGCATACCTTCAAGCATATCAATTATAAAGTGTAAGTTAAGGGGACTAAGCTTGAATGCAGTATTATAAGTGAGGCCTAACATAAGAATTATATAATTTACTGATCACTTCTTCACTCTTGTAACTAACATTTCTCTTAATAATACCTAGCATTTTATTTTATTTCTACCCTCCAAGGACTGCTTACAAAACTTTACATTAACACTAACTTTCATCCATGTGTTGTCTTACTGGTGAGAGCTTTACTTATGTTAGTAATAGTTGGTACACCACCTCATGGTTGGATCATTGTATGTGTACAGTGCTGTACACCTGATGCAAACAAGCAGTTCTGAATATGGCAATTTTGTACTCCTATGCAGTTCTGACCATATGCCCCTTTTAATTGAGTTTGACATTAATTGTATTCCAATGCTGTTCATAGGTAAATGATACCTGTAAAGTGAAGTTAGACTGGTCGAGAGTTGATGATGAGGGCAAACAACAGTATTGTAATAAGTCTGATTTATTGCTAAGCAGAGCAGGGCACTTGCGGTTTTTTTTGGTACTGCGGTACTACTGTGTTGGTCGGTACCGCAGAAAGTACCGCGGGAAATTTGAATGCGGTAGCGGTACTGCTGTACTTTCAGCGATCCTTTGCGTTATGTGGTACCGGTTTGGTAGTGCGGTAGTAGTACCGCAGTACTGCAGTACCGCAAAAAAATGCAAAAAAAACGCAAGTGCCCAGCTCTGTTGCTAAGTAATATCCTCCCAATGATGCTCCAGTTTGTCAAGATGTAAACTGCACAACTCAAACACATTTTGGAATTTAAAGACATGTATGAACAAACTGTTTCCTCTCTCAATAATACTAGCTTAGACTTAAATACCTTTAGGGAAAAAACTATACATGTAGAACCTGGCTGGAATGATTATGTGGCTGAATGTCATAATGCATCCAGAGATGCTATTTTAATGTGGTTTACACAAGTGAAACCAAGGCAAGGCCCTGTATTACAACAAAAACAGAAGGCTAATGCCAGGTTCAAGTATGCATTATGGTATATAAAAAATCATTAGGATGAGTTAATTAGGGATGCTCTGGCAAGAAAGCATGTCAGCAAGAATTCAAGAGACTTTTGGGAAGAATTAAAAACAAAATAGTGCAATGTCTCTCCTGGTTAATACTGAAAATGTAACTGGGACTGAGAATATAGTTAAATTATGGAAGGAACACTACATTATTCAACTCTGTACATAAGACCAAATAATATTAATGGTGATGCTACCTATAGTCCAGATATAAGTTATTGTATTTTTGAGACTAAACAGGCCATAAAAATGTTTACATTATAACAAATCATGTGGTATTGATGGTATTGATGGTATTTCTGCTGAGCATCTGAAATTTAGTAATGACAGATTAGTGCCTCCATTTGCTTTGTGCTTTACAGGTTTACTGATACAGGGTGTTTTGCCAGATACAATGTTATCCATTGTTTTAGTGCCACTACTAAAAGATAAAGGGTCAAATCAATAGTAAAGATAACTATAAGCCAATAGTTTTGGCAAGTATTATGTCTAAGGTGTTTGAATATTTACTCATTAATAGACTTGAATGTTACCAGTATACAAGTAACAAGTAACCCAACCCAAGGGTAAGGCAAGCCAGCCTTGTTCTCGGCTGGTCCCAAGTCCAGATAAATGGGGAGGGTTGGCGTCAGGAAAGGCATCCGGCCATAAAAACCCTAGCCAAAACCACAATGATGAGTCTTCAACACGAAAATGCGATGACAGCTAGGGCGTACCCCATAGGGGACGTACAGAGACCTCACCCGACCTCTGTGGTGAGGCGAGGGCTACCGCACCAAGAGCGGGTGCGGCTAACGAAGCGAGTTCGGGTGGACCTGAGAATTGCAATGCTGAATGTTGGAAGCATGACTGGCAGAGGAAGAGAGATTATGGAGTTGATGAAGAAGAGGAGAGTTGGGGTGTTGTGTGTACAAGAAACACGCTG
The DNA here is from genome assembly GCA_023014485.1 of Bathynomus jamesi. Taxonomy (NCBI): domain Eukaryota; kingdom Metazoa; phylum Arthropoda; class Malacostraca; order Isopoda; family Cirolanidae; genus Bathynomus; species Bathynomus jamesi. The sequence goes on from JAJOZX010005661.1 coordinate 266,285, forward strand.
GAAGGGGAACAAAGCAAGAGAACTCAGTGAGGGATATAAATTCTTCTACAGTGGGGCATCGGTTGAGGGAAGGAATGGTGTGGGTATTGTATTGGCGAAGGAATTGAAGGATAGCATAGTGGAAGTAAAGTGAAGAGGAGATAGACTGGTGACTTTGAGAATGAATTATGGGGAATATGTACTCAATATAATCAGTGCATATGCGCCCCAAAGTGGATGTCCAGACGACGTTAAGGAAGCATTCTGGAGGTTATTGGAGGAAGAAATGGAGAGTATTGCTGAGGATGAACAAGTGGTGTTGGACGGGGATATGAATGGACACGTTGGTGATCATAGCGATGGAGTGGTCAGAGTGCACAGTGGTCATGGCTATGGAGAGGCAAACGTGGATGGTGAGAGTGTTGGATATGGCTGTATCGTTTGATCTAGCAATTGTAAATACGTTTTTCAGAAAGAGGGAGGAGCATGTTATTATGTACAAGAGTGGAGGCAGAACATCGCAAATTGATTTCATACTGTATAGGAGGGCGCAATTGGCCAAGGTGAGGGACTGCAAAGTTATTCCAGGAGACCATGTGATGCCACAACACCGGTTGGTAGTCATGGATGTGATGTTGAAAAGAGGAAGAAAGACCCGAGGAACAACAGTGAGGAGAATTAGGTGGTACAAACTGAGAGAGGAGGGGAAGAAATGGGAATTTAGAGAGAGAGTGTTGAGTGAAATCCATGTTGATGAACAGAATGTACAGGATTGGTGGGTACATAATGCGAATGTCATGAGAACGGCAGGTAGAGACATATTGGGGGAAATATCAGGTAAAGTGTGGGAAGATAAGGAAGGATGGTGGTGGAGTGATGGGATCCAAAAAGCACTACGAAGTAAGAGAGAAACAAAGAAGTTATGGGAAGAATCGAGGAGTGAAGAGTGTAAGGTGATATACAGGGTGTCCCAGAATTAACTATCTATTTCAATGAAATCGGACAAATTTAATAAAAACTGACATAATTTTGTGTTTATTACTAAATTATGATACAAAAACAAATAGATTTATAAATCATAAGTCAAAACTTTATTGAGAAGTTTCAACATGTGCACCGTCTGTATCTCTGCAAATTTCAAATCTATCCTCAGCGCTGCGAAACACATTTTGAAGCATTTCAGGTATTATCTCCCGCACTGCCAACTGGATGTATTCTTTAAGTTCAGCTAAACTATTGATCTTTTGGCGATAAACCTTTGTTTTTATGAAACCCCATGCAAAGAAATCCAGGGGTGTCAAATCTGGAGAATGTGGAGGCCAAGGTCGAGGTCCTCCACGTCCAATCCACCGATTCGGAAGGCGTCTGTTGAGGTATTCTCAAACAATTAGAGCATAATGACATGGTGCTCCATCTTGTTGAAACACAACATTATCAAGAATGCCATCATCAAGAAGCTGTGGTTCAAGAAACTGCTGAAGCATATCAAGGTAGACGGTACCTGTTACAGTTGCTTCCGCAAAGAAGAATGGGCCATAAATTTTGGATTTGGTCATTCCAAGCCACACATTAACTTTTGGAGAGTCTCTTGCCATTCTATGACTTCAGACAGTCTTTCATTGGACCAGATATGACAGTTGTGTCGATTGACTTTACCACACGTGTGGAAAGTTGCCTCATCACTGAATAAGATGTTATCCAATAAACTTTCATTTTTGATTTGATCCATAATTTCTGCACACCTTGCTGCTTGATTTGGATAATCCTCTTCATTTAGGGCATGCAGTACTTGAATGTGATAAGCCTTTTTCATCAGTGTCGAACGCAAGATTCTATGAACTGTTGTCTTGGATATGTTGAGTCTTCGACTGGCCTCCCTAACCGAAGTTGTTGGTTCATCCTCAAACAATTGTCGTACCTGTTCGGTACTGTTACGTGCTGTCCTTGGGCATCCTCTTCCCACCTCGTCGTGTACGGATCCAGTTCTTTTAAATTTGTTCACAAGTTCACGAATCGCTTTGTCTGTAGGACCGGTTCTGTGGAATCTTCTTGTAAATTTTTCTCTGATTTCATTACACTGCATTCCTTTGATACGGGATGTTACAACAAAGATGCGTTCTTGTGTATTCATTATTAATAGGGTTCTGAAAGAGAATGAAAATAAAACTATGAAAAACTATGAAAAAATTATGAAAATAAAATTATGAAAAAAATTTAGAAATTTATACATTTTTAACACATATTAAACATGATAAACATAAATAAAAGTGTGTTTTTAAAAAATTTGTCCGATTTCATTGAAATAGATAGTTAATTCTGGGACACCCTGTATAAAGAAGCAAAGGAACAGGCAAAGAGAGCAGTGGCGAGAGCAAAGGCGGAGGCATATTGGCAGATGTATGAGGATTTAGAGGATTGTGAAGGACAAAAGAAAATATACAGATTGGCTAAGAGCAGAAATAGAGCGACAAAGACTTTACACAGGTAAAACAAATTAAGGGAAGGGAGGGGGCGGTGCTGCAAAGAGATGAAGAGATAAAGGATAGATGGAAGGAATATTTTGAGGAATTATTAAATAAAGAAAACCCAAGATCTTTCTATGAGGATGGATTACCAAATGTAGCTATGCCAGAACAAGTGGGGAGGATGGAAGTGAGTTGTGCTCTGAATAGGATGAAAAATAACAAAGCGACTGGCCCAGACGAGATACCAGCTGAGGCATGGAAGGCACTGGGAGATGAGGGGGTGGATCTGGTGTGGGATCTAATGCAGAAGTTGTTTGACCAGGAGGTGATTCCGGATGAGTGGCGGACCAGCATCATAGTGCCTATATTCAAAGAGAAGGGAGATGTACATTGTAAAAGATTGCACAAATTATAGAGGGATCAAGCTAATATCACATACAATGAAGATATGGGAGCAAATAGTGGAGAGTAGGTTGCGAGACGAAGCGGAAGTGTCAGTGGAACAGTTTGGATTTATGCCGGGAAGGAGAATGACAGATGCAGTTTTTGCATTGACACAGTTGGCAGAGAGGGGCAGAAGGCGTTGCACATGGTTTTTATTGACTTGGAGAAGGCATATGATAGGATACCATGGCAGGAAGTTTGGAGATGCTAAGGAAAAGATGGTACCGGAAGTATGTTAAACTGATCAAGGGAATGTACAGGGGAGTAACAACTAAGGTGAGGAGTAGTGTGGGTGTGTCAGAGAGCTTTGGGGTGGAAATTGGTCTGCACCAAGGATCAGCTTTGAGCCCCTTCCTTTTCAATGTGGTATTAGATGTGTTGACAGACAGGATTAGAGGGGAGGTGCCGTGGTGCATGATGTATGCAGACGATGTTGTGTTGAGTGGGGAGACGAAAGAGGAGGTGGAGCAGCAGTTGGAAAATTGGAGAGAGGCATTGGAAAGTAGGGGGATGAGAATTAGCCGAAAGAAGACCAAATATATGAGATGTGATGTGCAGCAGGACCGAGGAGGGGAAGTGACATTGAGTGGAGAGCGTGTTAAGACGGTGGAGTATTTTAAATACTTGGGGTCAACAGTGGATGCAGAGGGGGGAGCAGAGAGAGAGATAAACTGTAGAATACAGTTGGGGTGGAAGAACTGGAGGGACATATCAGGGGTGCTCTGTGATAAGAGAGTCCCAGTGAAACTGAAGGGAAAGGTATTCAAAACAGTGGTGAGGCTGGCAATGTTGTATGGAATGGAGACTGTGCCAATGAAGAAGAGCAATGAAAGAAAAATCGATGTGGCTGAAATGAAGATGTTGAGATGGATGTGTGGAGTGACAAGGAGGGATAGGGTCAGAAATGAGCATATAAGGGGAACAGTGAAGGTGGCGGAAGCATCTAAGAAGGTGCAGGAAGCCAGGCTGAGGTGGTATGGACACGTCAGGAGAAGAGAGGAGTAGTATGTGGGGCGCAGAGTGCTGGAGATGGAGTTGCTGGGATGAAGAAGAAGAGGAAGACCGAAGATGAGATGGAGGGACTGTGTGGTGGCGGACATCAGGGAGAAGGACTTGGAGGAGGACGCAGTATACGACAGAGGAGAGTGGAGAAGATGAACCAAAAACAGCGACCCCATGTAAAGATGGGATAATAAGCTGCGGAAGAAGTAGTACTTACCTGTATACTAGTGATAACTTGTATACAGTTTCAAAAAGAAACAATACTGATGTGTGTGTGGTATGCCTTGAAGGAGATGGTCTGTAAATACTAGATGCTAATGTATTTTTGGGTTTCCTGGATGCCTCTAAGGCATTTCATCATATTATAATCACAACAAATTGTTAATGAAACTTGTAAATTGTAATGTACCTGGTTACTTGTTCTGTACATTAATATTCTGGTATAATCAATTAATCACCAAACAATGATTGCAGCCATGTAGCCAAGACTTCCCAAGTTGGGGGGTGAGACAAAACTGTAGAAAGGCAGACCTTTTGGTGCAACAACCTACTCAATGTGGAGGGGATTTAGAATAGTTAAGTTTAGAGTATTTTAAAGTAGTTTATGAAGTTTAAAAAAAATGCAAACAAATGCAAGTGTTTATTTATGAAATGATGTTGTACATTATAATATCACATAATAAGTTATAAACTAGTTACAAAAGTAGACCTTTTCTATCAAGGAGGGGTCCCCCCCCAGCTATGGGCCTGGATTGTAAGGTGGGGTGGGGTTAATTCAGAGCCATTCTCTGCGACCAATGGTGTCAGGCAGGGGGGTATTACCCCCCCTAATTACTCACTGTTTATGTGGATAATCTATCTGTTGTACTGAACACTTGAAAAATAGGCTACTATCTTGGTACAGTGATTGTTAATCATCTGGTGTATGCAGATAATCTAGTTTTTATTTCTCCATCTGTAAAGGGGCTCACCACACTTTCGAAAGTTTGTGAAAGGTATGGGAAGGATAACGACAAAATATAATCCTGCTAAAAGTCATATTATGATTATGAGAACCAAGGCCTACAAGTATATGAAATTTCCTTAATTTCAATTGAATGGTATGGTGCCAGAGGTTCCAGCCAATTGATTTATTTCAGTACAGGTAAACCTGGCTTCCTTATGAGAAAATTTCAGGATCCTTTGGAGCATATCATAAAAGTTCTTAGCACCATCTGTGCATCAATACTACTTGATCTGGAACCAACTTGGAAAACAGACCAAGATACAAAACTCTGCAAGTGTGACCAGAACTTTGGAAGGCTTCCTTTGAAATGTATAAAATATGAGAATTCTACATGCTGTAGTCAACCACCTTGAATGACAGATTGGTCCAACTTCAAGGAACTCAAGATCAGGATTGACACAGCCAAGCATAACAGCCATACAGATTCTGTAAGCATAAAACTGATAAGTGCTGAGGTCCTCCAGTACTTCGTTAGGAATAACTGGAAATTTTGAATTCCTAATTGGCTTGAATGAAATCATATCCCACTGAGATACATTTCCATCAAGTTCAACACCTATCTTTCCTGAAAATGAGTCTGGGCTCTTTGTTGATCCATCAGGAGTAACAAAGACGTGACAAAGGGGGAGCTCATTTCAGTGTAGTAAGCAAATGCCCCACTGCAAAGGTCTACCAAGCAGTTCTTCCAGGCATCTGATAGCTCCACCATTTAAAATGGTCATTGTATTAGTCCCATCAGATCCTATCATGGCAAGTTTGGTTTGTAATTCAGTGTCTTTGAGGGCCTTGTATATTTCTGTTGCAATAGTTGACCTTTTGCCATTACTTTGAGCCACTCTGAGAGGTAGAAATAACCTGAAATAGTATTCAGAAATTAGAAACAATTTCTTAGATATTTCAGGATCAATATCTATTTTTCAATTTCTATATCCAAAATGCATCTTAAGTATTTTGAGTAATATCTGTTACAGAATGCAAACTAAAGATCAAAATTTTAAATCTTACAGGTTCTCCTACAATTACATAGTGCTCTTCTAGCTCAGTTCTTCTGTAATATTTGCCATTCACTTCAACTGTCACCATTGTTGAATCTTTGTGACCATCCACATAAATAGCATCCACCAATTCAAAAAATTTAACCTCCTCTTTTCTTATGACTTTACGATATTTTTACATTCTCTTCTCAACTTGTTCCTGCAAAGTTCATAGTGCAAATTTACTCAATTTTAAAGACAGTTATTTAAGCAAGCTCCATATTTAAATTTCAACACTTGTTTGAAACTCATGTCTTTTTGTGAAATACTTGATCTGAATCAGATACTAATGTACAAGATAATTGGACTGTTATCTGTCAATTATGTTCATCTTATCAGTAGCAGTGATAATTCCATAATCCTCTAAAACTGCTGATACAACTGCTGCTCCGGCTCTGTCACTTACTTGATACCTGGTAAAAGACATTTATTTTAATATCAAGTTAATATTCTAACAAGATGTTCATTGGGCAGCAGTGGCCAAGATTTGTACTCTAACTATTAGCAATGTTACATGGGTTATAAATCATTTTTTTCAAAGGTATTGTCAACAGAGCAACAAGTGTGTTCAAAGCATACTCATATTTTAAACTATACAGTATAGCCTACCTATCATACTGCTGAGCGAGGTTTGGTAGACTCTTCCTATTTTGTTCTGTCCTGGATTCCTGTTGTTCACTGACACCAGCTGTTTCATCATGTGATTCCAGGCTGCCCTGACTTGAGAGACTGTCGAGATCACTGTCATGTATTGCTGCTGAGGTTGATGGAACAACTTGAAAAACTCTTCTGAGCTCTTCCCTCGGGATAATAAAATACAATGATTATGATACAAGATAGTTTACCAAAGACAAGAAAATAAAACTTTATAATTTTTAGCACAATCATTTCAAGAAACCCAAATTTTCAGTGGCCATTAATCAAAAGTTTTTAAATTTATATAGAGCAAACTCACTGATTCTTTTCTTTTGCTTGTTCCTGCTGTACTCCTCTCCTTTTGTATCTGATGTCTGCTGATGTAAGGCGTTCCTTAAAAGCAACACATCATCCTATTCTAGATGTTTTCTGGTCCTCATAGAAAACATAGTCTTCTTCTGTCATTTTGAGTTGATACAAATGTTCCAAATCTCTTCTCCAATTTGAGTCCTCACAGATGTCAAACAACTTGGAAGTTTTTTCAATGAAGGAAGAAAGAAAGATCACTCTGGAACTTGTCACCATGTTTCTTTTTTAGATATCATCAAAACCTACAAAATTACCAAAACTTTAATGTTGTGAATGCAAATTTCAATTATAATCCCTAAATTAAGTTCTAGTCAAAACAGAATTTATTACTGATCATTCTTACGATTTGCAAATCACTGAATCACATGATTATGTTAATAAAATTACTGTCACAAACAAATAAATGTAACTACAAAATTTACAAAAGTATGACATATTTTAAATCATTTTATAAGGGACTGAAAATTTGAATCTTATGGCAAAAATTCTTTGACAGATCCTGAATCTTGCTGGTGACACTGGGTTGTGAAATTAGATAGACATTGCACTGAATCCAGTGTTCAATCAGCTGCTTGTCTGGTTGTCCAATTCTCTTCTACCATTACACGTTAGATGACATCTTTACCAAGAGGAAAGCTTTCCATTAGGGAATGAGTCTGTACTTGAAAATCTGTGACCTCCATCAAGAATTTTAACTGTGTCACTGCATCTTAACATCCTACTATGCAGTATTTTTGGCACTAAGGTTATCAAAATACATGTATTTATCAATTCTATAAATTCAACCTGAAAAGAAAAATATAAAATATAATTTCAAATAAAAAACAAAATATTTGGAGAAAAAGGGCCGAAAAATTGCATTGGGTTTTTTGATACATTATTGAGCCTGCAGCCCTCTGGAAATGTTTTAATCTGCTTCAGAGGTAAAAAAAAAAAAAAAAAAAAAAAAAAAAAATCATAAACGGTTTTTAAATTGTCTTTCTATCATGTCCAGAACCCAAGATAGGTCACTGGGTTCAAATTTTGGTTACACACACATACAAATTGTATAAATTGGCTGGTAGCAGTCACAGTTTTGTATGCAACCACCCAAAATTGGTTTTAAAGTTTAATCCTGGACAAAAGACAACTATCTAGACCCCCTCAATTTTGATCCTGGCACTTTTGATTTTTTCACTCCACCCTAAATTGATTAGTGGACTGATCTCTGATATATTTTACATTTTATAGATCTCAAATCTGGAAGCATTACATTACATTTCATTTGGAAAGCATGAAGCCACTCTGGTAGGGTTGCCAACTCCATGAAGTTTGAAAAAAAGGACAAGAACATCAATTCCAATATACTGTCTGCAAGGTTAGGGAAAGAAGTAAAATTTTATTTATAATTTATTACAATTTATACTGCATGCTTTTTTATTGCATATTTTCTTAAAGTAAATATTTTTATTGATATACAGATATTGACCCATTGAGTCATGCATTGACAAAATTTACTATGGTAACAATATTTATTTTTAAATTTATACTTTTCCGCTACACGGAATGTTAACATTTAAGTGAAGAAATGAATTTATAAAATGTTACTCGACTTAAGACTTTATAATTATTTCCTTTTAAACAAAAGTTTTGTTATAAAACTGTTGTTTGGAACAAGATTGTTATCAGAAAAGGACAAATGGCATCCTTTCCAAACTCAAGAAAGGACAAGGACAAAAATCTACAAAAAAGGACTGTCCTTTTCAAAAAAGGATGGTTGGCAACCCTACACTCTGGTCTATCAATGTAATCAATGTCACGAGCTATATTTTAATAATAATAAAATTATTGCAAAATGTAAAACTCAAGTCAACTAATTAATATACTTAACTACTTACAACCACCAAAGTAGCCTACATAACTGAAGCAAGAATATACACTATATACAATCTACAAACTATCTTTTTCACTCATGAAAGTGTAAATTTTTATTAAAATTAACTAACAAGCTACTGTTTACCACATCATATGGCAAGTCATTCCAAAAATCTACTACTCTGACTGAAAAAGTATTTTTGTAGATTAAGTATACAAGTCTGTTTTCTAATTTTCTTACTATGCCTAAGAGTTATCCCATCCATTTCCAGTGTGAAAAAGTTACGTACACCTAAAGTGTCAAAGCCTGAAAACATTTTGAACATCTGTGTCATATCTCCCCTCAAACATAATCTCTCAAAACTAAACATACGTAGTTCCTTTAACCTATCCCTGTATCCCACTCTTCTTGGGTTAGGGATAAGGTTGGTTGCCCTACATTGCACACCTTCAAGCATATCAATATAGTGTCTTAAGGTGAGGGGACCAAGCTTGAATGCAGTATTCTAATTGAGGTCTAACATAAGAATTATATAATTTACAGATGACTTCCTTACTCTTGCAACTAACATTCCTCTTAATAATACCTAACATTTTATTTGCATTATTTTCTAGCCTCTAGAAAATGCTAGATCACTGCAAACTATAATGCCAAGATCCCTTTCCTGTCTAACATCCTCCAACCAGTTCCCTTGCATCTCATAACTAAAGTTTTCATTATTTCTACCAAAATAGATGACTGCATTTTTAAACATTGAATTCTATCTGCCATTTACATGGGAGTTCATTGTAGAACATCATGGTACATTGTGGAATGTTCAATACAGTTTTGATATGAAATAATAAGTGACAATATGTAGTATTGCACGTATCTAGTTTTTGATTCGTTACGGGTTTTAAAACACGTATTGGTTTTTAGTATCTTTTATATAGCCATTTTTCGGGCTTACCTACCTTTAACTTAAATGCCAAATGAGTGATGGTGATCAGATGTGTTGGCTGTGCTCTAGCAAATTGACTTTTACGCTTTTGTATTTTTATTATTATGTTTACCTTGTATATTTATTGCTGTTTAGCTTTCAGTTATTATCTAAAAGCACTTATTTACAAGTTTTAAAGGTTTCTGTGTTAAATTTTAGCCATTGTTGCTATTTAAGGCCGATAATTTAAGTTCTGATACAGACCTAGCTTAGCTTATTCTGATAGCCTAGCCTAATCACAAGTAATTCATTCTCTTTGAACTCTTAAACATTAAACTTAGTTTAAATCTTGTGTAGTAGTCTTTGCTACTGGTAATCAGATGTGCCTAGAATTGCTTGTTAACAAAAGGTTCAAATTGTTTGTTACTGAAACCAGGAGTGTGGTGTTGAAAAATTTTTCGGGCTGCAGTTCAGCTTGATCCTGCATTTTGGAATTGTTTTTTGACTGGTATAAGATCACTCTGGTGTTACCTATACTTGTTTGTACAGGCGTAGCTTAGCTTATTCCGATAGCCTAGCCTAACCACAAGGTAAGAATCCCACTTGATCTAACCTGAGTAACTATTTTGATATAACTAGATAGTATCAAAGTTGGTGAGTCAACAAAATCTTTAAGCCTTGGACCTAACTTAGCAACATACACTACCCTACAAAAATGGGTTTTGACAGTGACTGTAGAGTTTGTAAAAAGGAAGTTAAGAATAAAGATAGAGCTATTGCATGTGAGAGATGTGATGACTGGTATCACATAAGCTGCAAAGGCCTTACAAATGATATATATAAAGGTATAAATGCTGCTTCTAAACTTAATGTGGTTTTGTGACAAGTGTAATACTGTAATAAAAAATTTTAATAAGCCCAGAGGGTCTATTAGTGAGGGAGAGGCCAGACCAACTTAGAGAGATATTGCAGTTCAAGTTTGGCCTAGGCCTGAGCCTAATACTGTAAATGAGGCTGAAACTCGGAAACAGCCTGAACCCAATGTTTTAGTTGGGCCTAAGTTAATGCAAAATAGGCCAAATGAGTGGGAAAAGCCAAAGAAAACCTGGAAACCCAGGATTTTAAAGCCAAATGAAAATGTTTTAATAGAATTAACAAATAGATTTCATTCATTTTCTATAAATGAAGAACATAATCAATATAGGGAAACTCAATTCAATAGTAGTAAAAGTTTCTGTAATTGGAGATTCCCAAGTCAGAGGCCTAGGAACTATGTTACCAAAAGGAAGCATAGTCTATTGCTATTTTGCTGCAACCATTGATAGGGTAAAGTAAAAAATCAGTGAAAAAACTTCAGGTACTGATTTAGTTTCTCCAAAAAATGTAGTTATTCATGCTGGAAGTAATGATTTAATGCTTAAGCCATCAGATGAAATCTTAAAAAGCTATAATGAAATCTTGGTAAAATTAAAAGAAGGTGGACATAAGTCATTTATTACAGGTATTATTCCAAGGATGACAAAGTAATAAATGGTTCTCTTGGGCTTTTAGCATAAATAATAGACTCAAAGAACTCTGTAAACAAGTACGTGTAACATATATTGATTTATGGAACAAATTTTATTGGAAAAGAGAATTGTATAATAAAGATGGGGTTCATCTTAATACAAGAGGTAAGGATGTACTCTGTACAATTTTATTAATGGAAATCCAAAATGAAAATGTAAAAAACCTGGCTATGTCCCCATTGACTAACAAATGGTACTTCACTGAATAAAATATCTCAAAATAATAATGACAACTGTCAGAAACAAATAAATGGAGTAAAAATTAAAGAAACAAAATTAAAGATGGCAAAGACCAAAGTCCAAAGTCAACTGATAATAGATCCAAAATTAAAGAAAATGTTGCAGGTTCTCTTTCATTATTTTATGTAAATGCAAGAAGCATCAGAGATAAGATAGATGAATTTAAAACATGTTGAAATTGAAAAACCAGATATCATGATCATAACTGAGACGTGGACAAAATTTAGCAGTGTACCAAATAATCAATTAAGTGAGTGAGATAATATTATTACCTATGAATGAAATGGCTATGAATTCTTTTATTATGAGTGTAAACATTTTGAAGGTGGTGGAGTATTTATTTATGCAAAGTCAAATTCGTCTCCAGTAGAGATAAATTCAATAAAAGAAAGTGAAATAGTTGAGTCAGTATAGATATAAATCAGATGGTAAAAAAAATTAAAATAGTTGGTGTGTGTATATATAGGCCACCAGAAGGATGTTCAATTAGAGGAATCCCCAAAACAAGAGAGGAGAATCAATATGTAGAAAATGAAATTATTAAGGAAATAAATAAGGTAAGTTCGAATGATGTAATTATTATTGGAGATTTTAACTATAGATATATAAATTGGGTAACATGACAAGCACCTGAAAGTAACAAGAACTTCCTTGACTGTACTGTAGAAAATGGTCTAAATCAGTTAATTAAAGAACCAACCAGAGAGCATTTTATAAGATTCAAGGTGAAATTTGAATCAAAGTATACTAAAAATGCAGCTGAAATTCCTGATTTTAAAAATGGAAATATGACTGAATGAGTTAATGAGTTAAACTGTATAAATTGGGCAGAGATTTTTGAGCTTCAACCAAAAGATATATTCAACCAAAGTAAATCTACACACTATGTATAGGAAAAGTTAAAAAATAAAATAAAAGATGTTCAAAGTAAATATATTCCCCAGCATAAAATAAGAATAAAAAATAACAGAGAACCCTGGATAAATCTGTCTATTAAGAAAGGAATAAGAGATAAGAGAAAAACCTTCAGGAAATTTAAGAGAACTCAAAATGAAATGGACCTTGAAATCTATAAAAATAAGAGACAAGAAAGCAAGAAACTTATGAGAGATAGCAAACACAATTTAGAGAGGAACTTAGCCAAAAGTTGTAAAGGAAATCCCAAAAAGTTTGTTAGTCATTTCAACTTGAAAAATAAATCTAATAAATCTAATAAAAAAATTAGACCCCCTTCATGTTAATGACAAAATTATTGAAGAAGATTTTGAAATTATTGAGGAGCTAAATAGATATTTCTGCTCAATATTTACAAAGGAAACTGTACATAAAATTCCAGATTTTACATTAGTAACACAAGAGAGAAAAATCATATATATTTTGAGGAAGTGGATATTTTGAGAGCAATTGACAGGCTAAACATAGATAAGTCACCAGGACCTGATAAAATTTATTCTAAAGTAGTAAAGGAAGCAAAATACAGCATAGCCCAAACACTTAAAATACTTTTCAACCTTTCATTGATTAACATCGAAGTTCCAGAAGACTGGAAAATAGCAAATGCAGTCCCACTTCTCAAAAAAGGAAACAAAAACCTAGCTAAAAACTATAGACCAATTAGTTTAACTTCGATTATTTGCAAATTACTTGAAAGTGTCATCAGAGACAAAATTGCAATATTCTTAGAAGAAGGATTAATTAGTAATAGCCAACATGGCTTTCGAAATGGCAGGTCATGTTTGACAAACTTAATTGAGTTTTATGATAGCATGTTAAAGCATCTGGATAAAAAAGAATCTGTAGGTATTGTGTACTTGGATTTTGCCAAAGCTTTTGATACAGTTCCTCATAAGTGGTTGCTTGTTAAAGTTAGAGCTCATGGAATAACAGGGACAGTAGCAAATTGGGTTGAAGAATGGCTTAAAGAAAACAGAGTCCAGTTAAATGGGACTAGGTCTACATGGAGCCCTGTTCTGAGTGGAGTCCCACAGGGGTCAGTACTTGGACCTCTACTTTTTATTATTTATATTAATGACTTGGAAAGGGGTCTAAATAGTAAAACCTCAATATTTGCAGATGATACAAAATTGGGACAAAATGTAAGATCTTTAACAGGTGCCATGAAAATGCAAAAGGACATTGATACTTTTAGTAGTTGCTTGGGCAGATAGATGGGAGATGAAATTTAATGTGGAAAAGTGTAAAGTTATGCATGTTGGTCATAACAATCCAGAATTTGAGTATAACATGGATGGAAGTTGGATAAATAAAGAAAAAAAGGAGAGAGATTTGGGTGTTATTGTGAATCATGATCTTAACCTACAACTCATTATATTGAAATTAGAAATAAGGCTAATGCTAGATTGAACCTAATGCAGAAACATATAGAATATAAATCACCAGAAATTATAAGTAGGCTCTACACTTCATACATGAGGCCTCTTCTTGAGTATTGTATTCAGTTCAGTAGTCCTTATTTAGAGCAAGACAAAGACAGACTAGAAAAAGTACAAAAGAAAGCCACAAGGATGATGCCATGCCTTAGACACCTTAGTTACAAAGAGAGATTGGAGCACCTGAACATGTTTTCCCTAAAGCGAACAAGGTTACAAGGTGATATGATAGAAGTATATAAAATAATAAATGAGTTAGATAATATAGACTTCCACTCTCTTTTTACAAAGGATCAAATGATAGGACAAGAGACCATAGCCTTAAGCTTTTTCAGCAAAGATGTAAATCACAGTTAGTACAACATAGTTTTTTAAATAGAATAGTAAAATTCTGGAATAGCTTAGATGAAGTTGTGAGTTCCCATACTTTGGAGACTTTTAAGAATAAACTAGATAAATTAATGACTGAAAGAGGTATTTGGTAATGACATTTTGCTGGAACTGGTAATGGTATGGAGAAGAGGTTTGTGAACCTTTCCCACATATACATATATCAACATAAAGAACGACGCTTTGTATAGGAGAATTATCCGCGCAGATGATCGAAAGAACGAAACAAATGAAAAGATGAGGTAACCACCCGGGAATTGAACCCAGGATCTTCCGATTGCCAGTCAGATATGATAACCATTACACCACGGGCCTCACTCAAACAAATGTCGTAATTCCTCTACATACGCGCAGAAACCAATGCCCCAAAGCGGCACCTTCCGCATGCCGTAACATTATAACTGCAAACACGCAGTATAATTAACATAAAGAACGACGCTTGTTGTTCTTTACGTTAATTATACTGCGTGTTTGCAGTTATAATGTATATAATGTTACGGCATGCGGGAGGTGCCCCTTTGGGGCATTGGTTTCTGCGCGTATGTAGAGGAATTACGACATTTGTTTGAGTGAGGCCCGTGGTGTAATGGTTATCATATCTGACCGGCAATCGGAAGATCCCAGGTTTGATTCCCGGGTGGTTACCTCATTTTTTCATTTGTTTCGTTCTTTCGCTCTCATCTTGCATGGATAATTCTCCTATACAAAGCGTCGTTCTTTACGTTAATTATACTGCGTGTTTGCAGTTATAATGTATATACATATATATATAGTTTATTTTTTATTTGGGTAAATCTCATCACCCACACAGAGTGATGGGATGTAGGGAGGCAGCATCTTGGGTTAGGGGATACGCTCTGTCTTTATACCCCCCCCATTTAGAGAGAGTTCTCTACTGAGTGGTGCCCCCCATAGCACTGTGATGTATGAAAGACTCATTATATTCACTTGCCTCATAGACACTTTTAAATGGGAGACCCTGAATGGGTGTACATTCAAATACTCTATACAGTCCCACCTACTCCTTTTATCTTAATTGCAGAGCTTGTATTATATTATTCAGGTTATAGCTATATAGATCCATGTAAAACTTCTTGTGATGAGATAACCATATGATGTCTACAATTAGTACAGTAGTGGTACTGATGAATGATCCACAAGATCCAAAGTTTTGAAGTTAATGTACAGCTAGTAGATGTGTGACAATCTGCAGAGATCAATTGGATCTTAATTTTGCATGTAACTGTATTTATGGTTTGTTTATATTAACAGATGGACCAAAGGACCCCTAGTATGTTCACTATAAAATTTTTACCATGTTACCATGCCTAAGCAACTAACCTATGAAGATCCTTTTGCAGTTTATACAAATTTTCTATATTTGTAACTGGAGCAACTACTTTTGTATCATCTGCAAATTTAGAAATTTTACAACCTACTCCTTTTTCTAAATCATTTAGATATAAAATAAAAAGCAATGGACCCAAAACTGATCCCTGTGGTACCCCACTTTTCACTTTCTACCACCCATATTCATGATCATTTAGAAATACTGTATGTTCTCTGTCTTCTAACCAGTTTTCCACCCAATTTATAACTCACCCCAGTATCCCATGCACTCTTAATTTATGTAGAAGTCTC
The DNA here is from genome assembly GCA_023014485.1 of Bathynomus jamesi. Taxonomy (NCBI): domain Eukaryota; kingdom Metazoa; phylum Arthropoda; class Malacostraca; order Isopoda; family Cirolanidae; genus Bathynomus; species Bathynomus jamesi. The sequence continues at coordinate 282,223 of JAJOZX010005661.1, forward strand.
CTATATGTAGGGTTGCCAGATTTTTCAAATGCCCATGTGGGACAAAATTTTTTCTGAGGTTTCTTTTTTAAGACCAAATTTTTTTTCAAATTGAAATGATTTCTACAACAGTTACAACAAACAAAATTAGAAAAACTTTATTAAAATAATGCTTAACAATTAAACATCGTGAATAATTTTGCTATGGGAAAAATTGTAAATAATAATATTATTATTTTAAGTAAAAAACATGATTGTAAATAATTAATGAAAAAAAATATTCTAAATCTTATAAATAAAATCAAATGTGTGTGTGTATATGTTCCTCTTTCATGCAAATGCAGCAATTTACACCTGAACAATTTCTTATAAAAAGTAGACATTACTTACAGATTTTATTTGAATTACACAATCTCAAGTTGTATAGTCAAGCAATCACAGGATTCATACTAATTCAAAGCTTACAATATAACTATAGCTGAAAAACTGCCAACTTGTGGCCAAACATTTTATAAGTGTTATGTAATTTCTAGGATATTCTACAACATTCAACATTACTCTACACTCTACAGGATCCTACATAATTCTAGAAATTCTAAATCAATTCATCCCAAAAAAATTTGCTTAAAAAATGTTTTTTGCAGGACATTTTGAATACAAAGCGAGACACAGGATTTTTTTATAAAATGCGGGATGTCTGGCAACCCTACCTATGTGGAACCTTGTCAAATACTTTACTAAAATCCAAATAACATCTACATCATTTCCATTATCTACCTGATCAATTATAAACTCTAAAAAGTCTGAGAGATTAGACAAACAAGACCTTCCTCATCTAAATCTATGTTGTGAACTTGAAATAAGATAAAAATTCTCCAAATGATCTTGAATATTATTCTTTATAATTCTTTCTAGTATCTTTCCTACCAATGATATTAAACTAACAGGCCTATAATTTCCAAACTCCTCCTTACAACCCTTTTTGTAAATGGTTACTACATTTGCTTTTTTCCATTCATCTGGTACTTCTGCGTAATTAATTGACCTAGCAAACAAAATAGTTAGTGCCTCATATAAGCTTTCTTCCCCTTCTCTGAGAATCTAGCAAATATATTACCAAGTTCAGAAGCTTTAATTGACTTCAATGTATGAATCACTTGCCTTATCATCATTATATGAATATAAGAATGATTTTAATTCTTTAGATCCTGTAAATTCTGGCAAAGTTATTTAAATTCATCAGCCAGACTCATGGGCGCCCGCAGGTAGGGGCAAGGGGGGCGCTTGCCCCCCCCTGGAAATGCCAAGAAAATATATTAAATATTTTCTAAGAACCAACCAAGTGTATCAGATTGACAACTTTGAACTTGATACATTGAGTTGGTATGATTACTGGGCCACATCATCGCATGACACAAGTAATCAGGAATTTGTTGAGTTGTTGCCACGTACTGTGTTTTATCCTGCCGTACATCATGCACTGCTCATTCTTTTGACTCTACCAGCAACTACATGCACAGTCGAAAGATCCTTCAGTACACTTCGGCGAGTTAAAACATGGCTGAGGTCTACTATGTCTGATGAGCGACTCTCTGGGTTATGTATGCTCAGTGTACACCGGGAGAAAATCAACTCCAACAAAACTGATTTTATGGAAAAAGTTGTTCATAATTTTGGTAGTGACCGCAGACGACTACAATTCCTATTCAAATGAGCAGTGTAGGTGATGCTCGAAACACCGTTTTCAAATTAGGTACAACATTTACTTCAGTGTGCTTTTTTCTTCATTCTATCATGTTTCTGTTATAAATAAAATAAATGATTGTTATCATGTGCATTGTATGTATATACTGTACAATATATATTTGCATTTTTCATTACAGAAAATGCAACACTAAACTTGCTTTGAATTAACCTGCTGGTTCCTAAGGGGTCAAAAGTTTTTTGCTTGCTCCGGTCCCTACCTATTAATACATTAAATTTTGCCCCCCCTTGGAAAAAATCCTGCGGGCGCCCATGGCCAGACTCCTAACTGAGCAGACGCATTTCCTGGGCTCTCTGATATTGTTTCTACTTTTGAATATTGCCAATTAATTTACTTTTGGAATGTTCTGAATTTTATGTACTTGCATTTATATTCACATTGTTATAGTTAAGTAACTGAATATTAGTGGTTTTTAGCGATTTAGAAGTTTTCAGTGTGCTGGCATAATTTAACTTAAACTTGTGACAGTTATAAACATTAACTACTTTAACTTGACCAATGCCATCGCAGAAAGCATCATGTGCTAGTTGTCAGGTTAATCGGTGGTATACAGATTTTAAGGAGTATAACAGCAGTCCTATGGCAATTACCGAGAGATTGGTTTGTTTCTTTTGTGATTTAAGGGAAGAGATAGTTGATATAAAACGTAGTGTACGCGAGGTGACAAAGACTTGCAACGCTTGATAAGGGCAGGAGTAGGGATACAGTTGACGAAGGCTGAACCTATACTAACGTTAAACATTAGTAATTTGAAGGGGTGAGGTGAGGAACCTTGTTTCTAGTATAAGTAGCTTATCAGGAAGGTTAGATAGGGTTGAGGAAGGGGTTAAGGTTGGTCTGAGATTAGTAGATGGGGAGGTATTTAGAGAAGTTAAGGGTGGAGCTAGGCCACGTATGTTAGGTGATAGGAATTCCCCTCTATCAAGGTTTCGAACCCTTTCACCCAGCTGGATAGGGATGTAAACGAGGGGGAAACTATTTTGGTCATTATGCATAAAGTGACATGGCCTGCCCCAGCAATGGAGACTAAGTTCATATAATGTATTTTTAGTCACACTTTCTTAATATGTTATCCATTTCCTATGGAAATGCAAGATTATAGAAAAAATTGGATAATATGAGTTTCATCACGCTCAGAATATCAAAAGCAAATATTACTATAAAATATTAAAGCATAATTTTCTCATCATTTTCATATAAGTCACTATGCTCGCAGATACATCCTTACCAAATTATGTAGATTTGAATATTATGACATTTTTGTGGCATTTTCTTCCCACCCTTCCAATATTTGCTTGGTGACATCATAAGAACATGATATATGAGCTAGGCTTTTTAGGTTACTAGTTCCACTTCTGTTAGTTTTTCATAGATGTTGGTTGCGATGACATGTGAAGGGTGCGAATATTATTTTGAGGATTTAATATATGAGGTGCATTCTAATGACTCCTGAGCAATAGAAATAATTACAAAACACAATATTTTACCATCGACCCGTACGTGCAAATTGTGCGGAAACGAGTGCTTGTTAGGAGAATCTTGCCATAGATTTCAGTGCAATGCGTATTCAAAAATTGCAAAAACTAAGACACCAGCCTTGTGGATTTAGCGTGTCTCAGGTTAGGTAAGGTTAGGTTAGGTTAATTAACACCAAAATACATTTTCTAGTAATATTTGATGCGTTTTGCTTAGATTTTGATCTCCATTTCTCTTGAAAATTAGCCAAACTTCAAAGTACTATAACTTTGTTGGATCTCATTTCTGAGGGAAATGGAGGTCAGATTTGAACAAATCGCATCAAATACTACTAGAAAAATGTATTTTGGTGTGTAAAATGACTGAGTGACTCTTTATACATAATTACCAAAAAGTTACAAGTGTTCAAATGTACTTTTTTTTAATGAAATATATTTCCTATTTTGGCTATAATGTACTTTTTTTCATAAAAAAAATTTCATGATTGAGATATTTTTTCGCTACTCTGCTACTTAATTAGTTGGTTGTTTTCTGGGTAATGGTTCAGAATACGGGCGCCACTTATTTAAGCAAAATTTCGAAAAATACCAGAGACAAAGTTGTTTCTCTCATTAAAATACATTGATTGCATGTGTCGCATAGTAAAAAAAACGGTTAGAAAATTCCGAAAAAATATATATAGCTACTTCAGTGCTTTTTAGTGCTTTCTGGGTATGAATCTAGGAAATTTTGAGTTGGCAACCCTACTATCGTTCATTCACTTCAGTTTGAAAATGGCTTTGGTCTGAGAAGGATGTGCAGTGACGCTAGTATTTTTGGTAATTGTTACACTAACCTAACCTAACATGAATGTTATTACATTATCATTTGTATAATTTAGGTCTCGGGGATACGGGGGCAGAGCCCCCGTGAAGATCACGCATCACAAATTGATCGGTATGGGGTTTTATATTTGAACCTAGTTACTTTTATGGTAATGGTTCAGAATAGGGGCCACCTCAATTTTTGTTTTTTCCTCCAAAACATGCTAAAAGCATTGGTTTTCTCATGTTTAGGATAAATCTAACCATCGCTATTAGTAAATTATTGCTTGTGCTGTGTTCCCCGACCCAAAACCCCCCGGTTCCCACGGTGGTCTCCCTAGATTGTAGGAGGGGTTGGGGGGTGAAATCACTTCAAGCAATAATTTACTGTAATGGCGATGGTCACATTCATCCTAAACAACAGGAAACCAATGGTTTTAGCATGTTTTGGTGGAAAAACAAAAAAATTTAGGTGGCGCCCCTATTCTGAACCATTACCATTTTCTGTTCTGGCTATTTTTATTTTTCTAATTGGATTCAGTTTCGTGGTGTTTGTGATAGAATTATGATGTGCTTTTCGTGTGATTTTGACTTTGAGAACTTGTTTCATCATGTGCCCTAGATGAAGAAAAAGCATTGGATGTTTTTATCAATTACAGCATTATTCTCTCATCAACTTAACCAAAATGTGACAGTGAGTGCCTAATACGAAAAGATCAGAAGATATTTAGGTGAAATAACCAATATTAACCTGTTAGGTTAATTGAATGCCCAGTTAGGTCAACTGAACACCTTTGATGATTGGTTGTCGTGATATTTTCATTAGTTTAAATGAAAATGACGAAAACACAATGACATGGCCTGAAGTTGAAATAAAAAATACATTTTTCTAGTGTATTTTGGTGTGCTCTGTTGAAATATAACCTTCATATCCTGTGCAAAAATGACTAAATACGACTCCAAAATAATGTAAACAAATTCTTATTTCTTTACATTTGCACAGGAAATGAAGATTATATTTGAACAGAGCACACCAAAATACACTAGAAAAATATATTTTTGAATTCAACTTCAGGCCATGTCATTTTCTGCATAATGACCACTATTTTAATCGAGGACTGCTTAGTGCGCCATATGGATAAAGAGTTTGTTGAACGGAATCCAACCAAGAGGAGGAAGGTCTGTCTACCAGGGGTCAGGGTTGACAGAATTAGACGAAATAGACAGGTTTGATGTTGCCTCCCGTCACTCGATGTTGGTGACGACTTGTATAGGCCCAATACGAGTGCGCCTCACCTTTTGGAGATATATAGGGGGTTAATTAAGTCCATGAAGGCAAAGTCAGAGAGGTCTTTAGTTCTAGGCATTACCCCTAGGCACGGTTTGGGTCTTAGGTTTACATCAAAAAAATATTTTTGAATACTAAACTGAAGAGATTTGTGTTTAGGAAAATGTACCCTTCGTAAAGCTGTGGTCAGAATTTAGTGATCCTTGCCTTTCTATAAAAGATAGGGTGCATTTCAATGAAATAGGGAATGCTAGGCAAGGTAGGTAGGTTAATCGAGGAGAACGTTCGAAAGCTGCATACGTCGAAGCCTTCTTTAAACGTTGTGGGTCCGGGAAACGCGGGCCCGACTTCAAAAATAGTTTAAAACGTCGATCCGTGGTCAAAAAATAATTTAAACGTCTTTTATTGTAACACGCGTAGTATTAGAAATAAATTGAACGAATTTAAGGCGCTAATTTATTTCGGGAACTACAATATAGTTGCTATAACCGAAACGTGGTTAAATATCGTGACTCGGGACTCGGGACTTGTTGGGGGAACTTGCTGTACATTCATAATTCTCTTAGGCTATCGAGGTTAAGATAGATTTTCCGGCAGCAATTAATGCGATATGCGTAAGTTAGGGCGTGTAGTATTAGTTTTAATATTGTTCAACTTTGTTGTTGTTTATAGACCTCCCGTTCAACCCCTCGATACTGATAGTAGATTTTACTCACTTCTTGGTAACTTTATTAATAATCAATATAGTATAATTGTCGGAGACTTTAACTGCCCTAATGTTAATTACGAGACTTTTACTGGTAATGAGGAGGGTTTGAGACTGGTTGAGTTCATGGAAGAATATTTTTTTACGACACGCAGATGGGTACCGAACCAACGCGCGGTGACAATATCTGAAACGTGGTGTGATGACGTACGACGATAATATAGTCGAAGGTTTAGAAGTAGGTGAGAGTTTGGGATGTAGCGATCATCAAATTATTAGGTTTAAGCTATTGATAGAAAACAGTAATGATAGTAACTAATTTTGATAGTTTTGCGGACAGGATGAGAGTAGTGGACTGGGATAATTTATTTATGGGTAATGACGTAAATTTTGGTACTTAGGTATTAACGGGGGGCCACCACATATTGATGATTGGTTAGGTTAAGTTGTAATACTTTCGTTAGTTGAAAATTTCTAATACATCATATTTTTTAAATAGCAATATTTTTAAAAATATTTACAAAGATTTATATTTCAAATATTTACAATGATTAATACATGTTACACATTAGAAACAACATTTGTTTTTGGAGGCCAAAATCCCAAATTTTCATCATGAATAAGCCTAAAAACAATAATTTTTTTTCAGAAAATTGTATAAAAAAAATATTTTTAAAAAATTATTTAAAAAATAATGGTGGCCCCCTGTTAATACGTAAGTACCCAAATTTTCATTGGGAGGCGTTTAAAGAAAGTTTTATGAATATCGAAGGGGAGTTTATTCCTCGTAGGCCCAAGTGCGCTAGAAATCATGGTAGGCCCAAGTGGTGGAGTAGGAAAATAGGCGAGTTCATAAAAGAGCGTAACAGAGTGTATAGACTTAATAAGCGCAATTGCATGGTAGCTAACTTTAATAGATATATCGACCTTAGACGTCAGGTTAAAAGATCAGTTAGGAATGCTAAGCGTAATTTAGAGACTTATAGCTGCGGATAGTAAACATAATCCAAAAAGTTTTTTTTTGAATACGTCAATAATCGTAAACCGATAAAAGATAACATAGGCCCTCTTGCGGACGTTAACGGCGTTTCGACTTCCGACGCTCAGGCGATGGCGGGTATTTTCAATAACTTTTTTGCGACAGTTTTTACCGTAGAAGACGTAAATAATGTCTGCGACGTGAACGATATCGTTCCATTTAGTAGCGAGACTATTTTGAATGAAATAACTGTTTACGAGGTTGAGATTGCGCATTATATCGATAAGCTAAAAGTGAGCAAGGCTCCAGGCCCTAACGCGCTTTATCCCAGACATTTGAAAGACGTTATCGTAGGCCCATTAACGAAGATTTTTAATCAGTCACTGGAAGCGGCGATTATTCCTGAAGACTTCAAATCAGCTAACGTTACGCCCATTTTTAAAAAAGGCGACTGCACAGTAGCTAGCAATTATAGGCCTATTAGCTTAACGTCAATTGTCGGTAAACTTTTGGAATCCGTAGTTAGGGATCGTATCATCGATCACTTAGAAAGTCGCGATTTGATTAATAGTAGTCAGCATGAGTTTCGACGTCGTAGATCTTGTTTAACTAATTTGTTAGAATTTTATAGCGAAATAGTACGCGAATACGATAGGCATAGAGCGGCTGACGTTATTTATTTAGATTTTAAAAAAGCGTTCGATACAGTTCCGCATAGAAGATTAATTGAGAAGGTTAAAGCGCACGGTATACGCGGTTAGGTAGCTAACTGGTTAGAGGAATGGCTTCGTGCTAGGAAACAGAGGGTCGTTGTTAATGGTAGTGAATCGGGGTGGTTGGATGTAGGTAGCGGTGTCCCTCAGGGTTCAGTGTTAGGCCCATTGCTATTCGTAATCTACATTAACGATATAAATGTAGGCTTGACCAGTAACGTGTCAAAATTCGCCGACGATACTAAAATAGGCGGTAAAGTTGTTAACGTGGACGATAGAAATAGGCTCCAAGACGATGTAAATAGGATTATGGAGTGGACGGATAAGTGGCAGATGCAATTTAACGTAGACAAATGTAAAGTTTTTTTATATAGGTTCTTGTAACAATAATTACACGTACACGATGGATAATAGACAGTAAGCGAGCGTTGACGAGGAAGCAGATTTAGGCGTACGCAAAAATAAGGATTTAAAAGTTAGGAACCAGTGCCTGGAGTCTTGCGCAAAAGTTAATAGGTTGTTAGGCTTCATAGCGCATAATTTCGAATTTAAATCGAAGAATATTATATTGCCCCTTTACAAGTCCCTAGTCAGGCCTCATTTAGAATATGCCGTTCAGATTTGGTGCCCGTATTTGCGTGAGGATATTGATAGGTTGGAAAGGGTTCAGTATCGCGCCACGAAACTAATTCCGTCGTTGCGCAACAAGTCTTACGAAAATAGGATTAAAGAGTTAGACCTGCATTCACTCGAAACTAGGAGATTAAGGGGGTAGCTTATTGAAGTTTTCAAAATCGTTAATAAAATCGATAACATAAATTTTGACAAACTGTTCACTTTCGATAATAGCAAAGCAATACTCGTAATAACGGATTCAAGTTGCGTGGCAGACGTTTCATTACTAACATCGCTAAAAACGTTTTTACGTTTACACAGTGGCGGATTTAGGGGGGGCCGAGTAGGCCATGGCCTACGGCCCCGCGCCTGTGAGGGCCCCGCGCCCTCACATATAATTATAATGTTGGATTCCACTATAAATAATACAATTGATTAATGATTAGTGATAATTATGGTATCACTCTCTTTGCTGCCGGGAGTTTAGTTCTATTCAGGCCGCTGTGGAGTGCACATGTGAGTGTGTTTAGTGGTAAGTAATGGTAAAAGTCGTATCTCGAAAAAGTCGCCAGTCAATAAATGGGGATGGGGGAGTTTTAGTCAGCTTTATAAACATAAATAAGTTGAAAAATGTTAAATTAATGTAATTAATTTTTTTATATGAAACGTACTTAGGCTAGGTTAGGTCAGTTTAGCTTAGATTTCATAATAAATACATTTTATACATATTTAAGGAAAAAGTCGCCACTGGTGGGGGCTGGCGACTTTTCCCATAAAGCGACTTTTTCACCCGAACAACTGTTTAGTGTCTGTATTTAATTAATTAATTAAACTGTATTAATTAATACTAAACCGAGGGTCAAGTGTAAATAGTTTGTTTTTTATGTTTTTATGTTTCAGGATAAGGCAGTGAGGCTGCACTGAGGCACAATGGAGAAATCAACAAGTCGTGATCGTGATCAAGGGAGGAAGTACAAAGCTGGCTCTGTTAAACTACAAGAAAAGGCAGACGTAAACCAAAGAGTAAAAAAACTACCAAAAATAACTCAATGGTTGACATATCCAACAGTATCTGAATCTGCAAAATCACAAACTCAAACTGAATCCGGTCAAACTGAATCTGAATCAGTAGAGACACCAATTACGCCTGAAACAACTGGAGAAGCCACAACTAGTACTGAACCTAGTGTAGTTAGCGCAATTGAACCTGAACACAGTGACAGTGAGGAGACACAAGAGGAAGTGAAAGTTATGAATACCGGTACTGAACAAGGATTTGAAACGGATCTTGGATTATGGCCTAAAATAATTACTGAAAATGTGTGTGACTATTGGTTGAAAAAGGGAAGCGCAGAATGTCGACACTGTGATGGTGACTTCAAAGAGTCAGCTGTGAAAGAGCTAAACAGAACCCGTCATTGTACAAAGCCATTATTCACTCGAACTCATTCATTATCTGGCCAAGAAATTAATCTTAAATGACTCTGTTACTCTAAAACAACTGGTAAAGTGTATTGTTTTGCTTGCAAGCTTATGTCAAAGGTGGAAAGCTCATTCACAACTGGCTTCAATGGTTGGAAGAACGCTAGGTATGTCATAGAATCTCACAGTAGGTCAGATCAGCACAGGAAAAGTATGGTCGAAATGATATATCGAAAGACTGCGGGTGCCCGTATTGACTCTAATCTAGTACAACAATATGAAAGTGAATGCGAGTACTGGCAAGCAGTATTGAGGAGGTGTGTAGATGTTTTAAAGCTACTTTGCGAACGCGGGCTAGCCATTCGAGGTAAAGATGAAGTAATTGGATCAGTACACAATGGAAACTATCTTGGGATTCTAGAGCTGCTGAGCACATACGACAGTTTCTTGGCAGCACATATCAAGAAACACGCAAACAAAGGTAGTGGTCATACTTCCTACTTGTCCCATGTCATTTCTGAGGAAGTCATTGGAATAATGGCAGAAAAGGTTATGTCCTCAATAACAGATGAAGTAAAAACAGCAAAGTACTTCTCAATTTCTGTTGACTCCACACCTGATATTTCACACATGGATCAACTTACTTTTACAATCCGCTATGTACTGCCTACTACAGGTCCAGTTGAAAGGTTTTTGCAGTTTATTCCCATGCTAAGCCACACTGGCAGAGATATTGCTACAACTGTTCTTGATTTTCTTAAAGAGAAGAATATTCCAGTTATCGACTGCCGAGGACAGTCCTATGACAATGCCAGCAACATGTCTGGTAAATATCTGGGGACCCAACAGATAATCAAGAATGAGTGTAGTGAAGCTGAGTACATACCATGTATGGCTCATTCCTTAACTTGGTGGCTAAGTGTGCTGCAGAAAGCTGTCCTGCTGCAGTGTCATTGTTTGCTCTGGTACAAAATATGTACTCCTTTCTTGTTGCATCTACTTATCGTTGGAGGAGACACCGTGAGGTACTAGAGACTAATAAAGATAAGAAGTTGAAAGTTGATAAAATACTTTCAGACACTCGTTGGTCAGCACGAGCAGATGCTGTAGCTGCTCTCAGTAGAGCACACAAAGAAAACATCATTGTTCTGGAAGAGTTATTCTCAGATCAAAATCAGCCAGCTGAAACAAGAGCTGAAGCAAGTGGTCTTCTCAAAGGTTTGAAAAAACTTGAAACAGTGATTCTTCTTGAAGTTTGGGATACAGTATTGGAAAGGTTTCAGAGTAGTAGTATCCAGCTGCAAAAATCTGGGCTCTCCCTCAACACAGCTGTCACACTGCTAGAGTCTCTTTTACAATTTGCTAAAGACCTGAGATCCCAGTTCGATGACTTTGAAGCAAAAGCTATGGCTAAGTGTGATCCCTGTGATGTGACGAGTAATGATGCATACTACGCCGACACGCAGCGTATTAGGAAGCGCAAGCGTCACCACGATGAACTAGACTCCGCGGAGGATGTTATGCTGACAGGGAGAGACAAGTTTAGAGTGACTGCATTCTTGCCCATCATTGACAAGCTCTGTGCTGCCCTACAACAACGCATTGCTGCTTACAGCGACCTTCGAGAGAAATTTGGGTTTTTATCAGAAATCTCAAACAAAACGAACACTGAGCTTAAAGCATCTGCTGAAAAGCTTGTGTCTTCATATCCTAAGGACTTGGAGGCTGGATTGGAGTCGGAGCTTTTGCAGTTTGCACACCTTATGAAATCCATTCCAAGAGATTCACCTGAAAGTGCTCCTTCATCAGGTGGTGCAAAGGCTGCAAAAAGTCCTGAACTAGAAAGGTATGAGATAATTCACAGACATGACATGGTAGAAACATTTGCTAATGTTGAAATTGTATTACGACTCTATCTCTGCATGTTTGTCACAAACTGCACTGGGGAGCGATCATTCTCCAAGATGAAACTAGTCAAGAATTATCTAAGAAACACCATGGGGCAGGACCGTTTGTCTTCACTCACCCTGTTGAGCATTGAGCATGAGAAATTAAGGGTGCTTGATTTTACTGATGTCATCAAACAGTTTGCAAGTAAGAAGGCTAGAAAAAAATCTTTTTTGACTGAGAAATAGTTAAGTGTACCGTACAAATTGCCTGCAATAAACAAAACCCACTCATTGCATCATTTGCATGTCAGTCAAGTGGTATTCTCTTTAGTTAATGGTGTATTATTATAGTTATTTTTTGTTAATGGTGTATTATTATAGTTATTTTTTATTGTTAAGCTTCAAAAAAACAAATGTGTGATGTTCAACTATGAAATGGTCATTTGGCTAATTAATTATCAATAAATTGAATATTGTTTAAAAAGTAAATTTATTTTAACGCTTCGCTCGCCCATTGATTTGAGGGCCCCGTAAGGTCACCACTGGGGGATGGGGGTGTAAATCTTAATTTCAGTTAATTAAGCTAGCTTTGCGTAGTTTGGGGCCCCGCACTCCAACCGGCCTAGGGCCCCGTGCACCTTAAATCCGCCACTGCGTTTACAGTAAATGATAAATGGAATAATGTTTAAAATATTAAAACAATTAGCAACAGGAACTCTGGAGGTGATCGTCGAGGATGAGTCTGTTGACGATTAATGCCAGCTTGTGATATGCCAACAATAAAATTATTAAAAAAAAAATTAGACTAACACGAACGTAGATGTAGCTTGTAGCGTAAACTAACTCACTTTTTGTTATACTCTACCTACTTTTTTTTTTTTCTTATCCTCTCCTTATTTGCATGTCTGTAACTCTCTTTACTTGCATGCCTGTAGTTTGCATGGTATGACAGTGTTTGAGTTAAGACTGTATTTGTATGGTTTGTAAGCGTTCTTATTTTACTTCTTTTCATCTTTCACCCCTTTTCTATTCTCTTCGACTATTTTTCCAACTTGTCGGCAGTGGCCGGCGGATGATGATGATGATGAGTCTTTCTTTCTCTTTTTCTGAATGAATGTCAATCCATGAATGATAGGTTTTGCTACTTACTTAATTCCTTATTCTCCTCTTTTAACCCCCTACTCTTTCCTTTCTCTTGGTCTAACCTTAGAGTGGATCTTAGGGTCTTTGTTAGCCTTAGCTTCTGTAGATCATGTTCTATTGGGCAGTGGCGTAGCAAACAATTTACGGGCCCCTATTCAAGAGAAAGTGCGAGGCCCTCGCCTCACTAATTATTCCGTTTCCTAAAAACAATCAGTTAATCGTGTTGCCGATACCCACATACGAGGGGTAAGCAGAGTTTTCTGCTGCTCCCTTCACCACTTCTCGCCATCTCTTTCTGTCCTTAGATTTCTACTGCGCCTGATTCATGCTTCTTAACATGTTTAAAACAACCTTCCTTTAAATTAGAAAAAAATAAACACGCTGCATGTCTTGTATTATATGTTCGTATAATGCAACATTCAAAAATTTAAAGATCACATATTTTAAAATTTTTAATCACCCAGTTTTTTATGTTTATAAATTTACAAGCAACGTACATGTACAAACTAGTACACTTATTTAAGATATCTTCGAGCTTTGCTATTTGCAAATTCTTTCAATATTTTGTTTCGGTCTAATTCTGAGAAACGGTCTCTCTCAATTTTCAGAATACCCAACTCAAACAAACGGTTCTGAGCCATTGAGGATCGAAGAGAGTTTTAATTAACTTCATCTTTGAGAAACTTCTTTCTCTGCTGGCAACAGTAACAGGAAGCGTAAGAAAAATGCAACAAGCAGTAACCAAATCCGGAAAACATACATTCAGTTCCAGCTTCATCAGTGTGTTTAGAATGTCATTGGGGTTATTAGCTTTCCTGATAAAAGTTTCTGCGCAGGCTTTGAATGCAACAATCTATCGAAATAGATCAGAAGGTACGTCGGAAGTGTACCTTTTGGTGAAATTTGCTACTCGAATTTGTAAATCATATTCTGGAAGTCTTAAAAGCTCATCCGGAAAAAGAAATGAGAACACATCAACAGTGATGGGCATCGATACATGAAAATCGCTAAAGCGATACCGATACATCGATACATGAAGAACGTCTTAGGCGATACCGATACGCCGATACTTTCTAGATGTCTTAAGCGATACCGATACCGATACATGCATCGCCGATACATGTATCGCCGGTACATTTTTATAATTATTCATTTAATACGTAGGTATTAGATATTATTGTTTATACTAGTAATTTGTACGCACTGTAAGTAAAATCAACGACATTTTAATGGGTTTTATAGATGTAAATAAAAACAATTGCTTTATTTAATGAAAGTATGTTTTAATTTTGTAGGATACATGAATGACTGAAAATATTATACTAACAATTAAAAGTAATTACTATAACCCTTCAAAAATACCAGCTGGCTAAACATCTGGTCAGACAGTCTATTCGTTTTTGGAGCGTGAATGTGACCAGCCAAACTAAACAACCGTACTACAGGAGCAGAGGATGGTAGTGGTGTGTTATACTTCAGGAAGACCCGTAGAATTCCTGGTACTGCCTCAGAGATTGGAGAAAATGACTTCCGTCACCCAGATACTGTAAAACTTCCATCTCAGTGGAATCTTGGGTTGCAGAGACATTAGTGGAAGCAGACTCATAACAGAAGAAATCATCTGCACTTCCGTCAGATGCAGCATCACTTAGTTGTTGCTAGGGGGTCTGCTCGCTGAGGCTCTTAACAGCATTAACCAACATTTCTTGGCCTCTTTTGACAATGTTAGTATTAAATTGGCCTTTTATTGTCATCCACTTTAACTTGAACAGAGGATTTGAAGACTATGCCAGTATTGCTGCTTTACACTCATGCGACGCATCAAGGCACAGAAACTTTTCAAACCGCTTAGTGAACCCTACTGTGACTGCATTGAGAAGTGGCTGACAATGACGCAATGCCTCCGAATTCAAACGCTCTAGCTTCTTCTCTACAGCTAACAATGTCGGAAGCAGGCAACCGTAAAAACATTCTTTGTCGGACTGCAACCTATCAAGTGCCGTTGCAATGGGTTGTAGTACGGTTAGGTATTCCTGGAGAAAATCAAGCTCATTTCACGAAATGTAGAGTAGTAACTGTCATTAAATAAATATTTAATAATATTATTATTTATGTATATTCATAAATATAACTCAGTAGTGTCATATTATAACATCTATTTAAATATTAAAAAATTCTTATTAATGTATCGATGTATCGAAATATCGATTTTTTTCGATACATTTAAGAAAATTGACCTTAGCGATACCGATAAATCGATACTTTTGTCAAGTAGCTAAAGCGATACCGATACAAAAGTATCGATCGATATGTATCGGCGATACATGTATCTAGATACTGCCCATCACTGGATGTAGGTAGCATCACAACTACCTCCAGCAATACTTCCACTGGACAAGACCCAGCATTATGGGAAGTTAATGATGCTACATGTCATTATGTGTCAGAGCATGGCATAAATCAAGACCTGGAAAACATGAACTTTTCTCAACCAAAGAGACGTTTTGGTGAACGATTCAGATATTTTTGTAAAACCTTATTTGAAACATAGCTTGTCAATGGAGAGAAGATGAAGATAACATATTTAATGTATTCGGAGACGTGACACGACAATTGGGCGCAGGACAAATGAGCGCCGACAATTGAGCGCCAAGACAATTAAGCGTAAGACAAAAGAGCGCAAGCAAATAAAAACTGGATAAAAGAAACAAAACAAGCTTGGACAAATATTTATTAAGGATGTTAAAAAAAACAATATTTATTAAGGATGTTAAAAATAATGTAGTTAGGTTAGGTTCGTTTAGGTTATTGTTTGCGCAAAAATAAAGGAGCGCAAAACAACTGAGCGAGAGCAAGCAAATAAAAACTGGATAAAAGGTTAGGTTAGGTTATTGTTTTGCGCAAAAACAAAAGAGCGCAAAACAATTGAGCGAGAGCAAGCAAATAAAAACTGGATAAAAGAAACAAAATAAGCTTGAAGAAATATTTATTAAGGATGTTATAAAACAATATTTATTAAGGATGTTAAAAATAATGTAGGTTAAGTTAGGTTATTGTCTTGCGCTCAATTGTCTTGCGCTCAATTGTCTTGGCGCTCAATTGTCTTGGCGCTCAATTGTCTTGGCGCTCAATTGTCTTGGCGCTCAATTGTCGGCGCTCATTTGTCTTGCGCTCATAAGTCGGGGTAGCATTCGGAGAGCACAGGCTCAATTTTCTGCGTTCCATCTGTTATTTTGTGGAACTACTAAAATTAGTAAGAAAGGATTTGATGACTGGAAGCATGGCACTGGCAGTGAAGCATTAACAAGCCACGAAAATTCCTCTGAACATAAGTCATGTGTGTTAGCTATGAAAATGAGAAGTTCAACTCTCGGAAGAATTGACAGACAGCTTTTCTATCAAATTGATGAGGAGAAGAAGTATTGGAGGAATGTTTTACAACGAGTTGTTGGAGTAGTCCGGTCAATGGCATCTCATGGTTTACCTTTTAGGGGCTACATTGAGAAATTTGGTTCTGTCCACAGTGGAAACTTTATAATGGCTTTGGAACTTATTGCTGAATTTGACCCTTTTCTGATGGAACATATTGCAAAATACAAAAATCCAGGAAAAGGTCATACCTCATACTTGTCTTCGTTTACATGTGAGCAATTCATCAAACTAATGGCTGACAAAGTTACCAAACAAATAACTGAGGAAGTGAAATGTGCGAAGTACTATTCCATTATTGTGGACTCCACCCCAGACATATCACATGTCGATGAACTTGCAGTTATTCTGAGATACGTAAAAGAAGATGGGCATCCCGTACAGCGACTTTTGGCATTCTTTCCCAGCGTAGGCCACAAATCAGAGCAGCTTTTCAACTCAGTTTCCAGCATATTAAAAATGCATGATCTCGACATTGCAAACTGTAGAGGACAGTCGTATGACAACGCTCCCAACATGTCAGGGACTTACTCTGGCTTGCAAGCCAGAATAAAAGAAGCGTTTACGTACTCTGCTCTGCACACTCATTAAATTTGATTGGACAGTGTGCAGCAAGTTGCTATAAGGAAGCCATTGATTTTTTTCTTTCGCACTTCTCCAAAATCTTTACGTGTTCTTCACTGCCTCCACTCACTGTTGGGAAATACTACAAAATCATTTTACCAAATCTGAAAATGTAACGCTAAAGAGCTTATCAGACACTCGATGGTCAGTCCATAAAGAAGCGTGTAGGAGTTTCAATAAAGACTGGGAAGATGTTATAGAGGCACTTAAATCCATTGAAGAAGATGAATCAGAAAAGCCTTGCACACGCAGTGAAGCATCAGGCTACCTCAGTCAACTGCAACGCCTTGAAACTACAATTCTTTCTTTAATGTGAATGATATTCTAGAAAGGTTCAGTGTTACTAGTAAACAGCTCTAAGCAGTTAACATTGATCTTGGTGTCGTAGCAGAACTGAATGCATCATTGACATTCTATGTAAAAGATGCAAGAGACAACTTCGACTTTTATGAAGAAACAGCAATTAAGAAATCAACTATCCGCGAATATGAAGTTACAATGAAAAGAAAAAAGAAAAGAAAACTTCGAGTCGACGAAACTCGCGAAGGCAAGGTAGAATTAGATAGACGGAGGAACTTCTTCATTAATACTTATCTTGTGGTACTTGACAGATTATTGTCGGAATTAAACCGTCGCAAAGATGTGTATGAAAACCTCCATGCACGATTTGCATTTTTTACAAAAGTCACCACCTTCCCATCAACTGCCAATGCTATTAAACTTTAAGAATTTTATGAGCATGACTTGGCGGAAGCATTTGTTAATGAGTGTCTTCATTTCCGTGGGTTTCTTCTGAATTTGAAGAAAACTCCTACGAGCATTCTTGAGATGAGTGAGATGATCCAAGCAAAATGATTAAAAGAAGTTTCCCCATATGTTAATATTGCGCTCAGGATCTTCCTATGAACGCCCGCTTCCAACTGTTCTGCCGAAAGATCTTTTTCTGTACTGCGACGACTAAAGAACTACCTACGGTCAGTGATGTCAGAAAATCGTCTCACCTCTTTATCTATCCTTTGTATTGAATCGGAACTCACGAGAGCTCTTTGCTATACAAATCTTATTGACTCCGCTGCTCAGCAATCTCGGCAGAAACTGCTTTGAGTATTCTACAACGGTCGATTTCGTAACGAAACATAAAGATCGTAAAGATAACCTACAATCAGCGTTGGGAGTAACACGTTACTATTAACGATCGTTACGTAACGGCGTTACTTTTTAAGTAAAGGTAACGGGAACGGCGTTACATCTTTAATTAAATCAGTAACGACGTTCTTTTTTTCGGCAAGTCAGACCGTTACTCGTTACTTTTTGTAAATTAATCTAAACAGCTAAATAACGTTTTAGCAACTTTAATTATAACATTGCTTGTTACAACATTACTTGTTTATTATAGATTGCTTATTATAACATTACTTATTATAACTTGCTTATTACACTATACTATATCTTCAGGATGTAATTTAAGGTACGTTTACACTTGTACACGAGTGTAAACACATGTATCTACTATATCTTATTTTTTCAATTAAAAAAACGGATTGTCTTTAGATCAAAATTTGCCCAGATTTGCTGATTCAACATGAGTGAGGGCACGAAATGAGCGATGACTTGTGTGAGGGTAAGTGTATACACATGTTGAATCAACAAGCGCCTCACTCATATGTATACACATGTGTACAAGTGTAAACGTAGCTTTACAGTGTAGATGATTCAATGTATTGAATGCGGGGATGCCAAATACAAATTTTAGACAAAAACCTATTTTTAAAATCCATATTTAAACAATCCTTATCAACCATCTGGCAACACTGCTCAGAGCTCAAATAAAATATACTGTAAATCAGAAAATCAGTGTGTGCCTCGACTGGTTACTGTGTTGTAGTGTTGACGAGCTCCAGTGCTCTACCCGCGGGTACTTTAATTGAAGTAGCACGGTATGACATTGATTATTGTAATATGGCAGAAAGTAGTCAAAATACTGATAAACAAGCTGATGCTAGTAGTAGTGGCAGTGCAATAATGAAGAAAATAAGACTTGAAACTAACCCGTGGTCATATCTAGGAAAATACTTTACATTCATTGAAACAACGTCAAAAAATATTAAATTCAGATGTGAACTTTGTCTGAGTCAAATAAAACATTATAGCACAAACATTCCCTCCTTATCTAATTTAAGGAAACACATATCGCTGAAACATTCTGCAAGCAAAAAGAGTTTTGATCATTGTGTAAAATTTGGTTCAAGTGAATCAAGTTGTCAAAAGAGGCCATCATCTTGCTCTAATGATGACAGTGCAGGTAAGAGACGATCAGTAGATGCAAATCAAACATCAATTGACTAGTCTTTTGGTTATATTACTAATCATAAAATTAATAAAAAACTGTTAATCAGCTTGTGATCAACTTGATTGTAGAAGAAATCACGACACTGCAGCCATTTAAAACAGTAATTGGTAGGAAGAGCTTCACAAACGCTATTAATGAAAATTGTGAGTCGGGTCATCTCCAGGTGAAGTGGTACCTTGCTGAAGCTGAGTATGTGGCAACCACTGCTGGTGCTTGGAGCTGCAATAATAGGTGAGTTTTGTTGCTCACAAATATAGTGTACTAGTATATAAGTATAGGTAGT
>JAJOZX010005662.1:0-165000 GCA_023014485.1 Bathynomus jamesi
TCAATTCCATTCCTATAGTGTAAGAGATACTTAAATTCATGTGTGTATTATGCCATATGATGTGCGTAATAAATAATCATTTTTAAATAGTTGGAGCGTTCAAGGTCATCTGTAATAATCAATAGACCACCCCTCAAGCCCACTCTCATCACTTAGATTCCCCTAAGACACAGGCGTCTTCAAGTAACATGAATGCGTAGAGATCTAAGGTGTTAGATTCCATATTATATAATTTATGTGCTAGGTTTATGAAGGATGGAAGGAAGGGACAGTAAAAGCGATAATAGGTTTAATGAAGGAAGTGGAATGAGGATGGAGGTAAGCGTTGCTTGGTGGGGAATTACGAAGGAAGGAGGAAATGCTAAACACAAACTCAAATATTATTTTAATGCCCTAGACCTAGAAAGACAAAGAGCAAAATACCTTAAACTAACAATGAATTAACAGAAACAGAAGAGTCTGGTCTTAGACGCACTGATAGGTTTAACGTATGTGGCTAGAGGCCGCCACTCAGAATTACCACTACTACTAAGTCATAATAAGGTTATTTACTATGACAGAGTAGTCATGAGTAGTTATGGAAATAAAATATGATTATACTGTTGATGGTTGACTATATTCAGTTGGGATATAAACTATTGCTGACAATCTTTGGATCCTTGGCTTTTAAGACGAATTTTTTATGCATATGTTCAACAAAATAGGAAATTGGCTGATTATTATTACCATTCGAAGGGTTGGTACCCTTCACAACCGAAATCAATTTCAGAAGGGGTGCACGGTATCCTCATTTCCTTTATCGTCCCAGCACGCTTGACATAAGCCATTTACACAAAGATGGAAAGGCCGTCTGTGCACCACGAGACGACCCAGGCAATGCGGGGAGCAATGGTGACATTGCATGAATATGGTGTGCCAATAGGAGAAATATCAAGACGACTAGACGTTCATCGAAGCACTGTGGAACGGTGGATTCATCGGTATGAAGCAGAAAACTCAATCGTTACTTTGCCGAGGTCTGGTCCTCCGCGTTCAATATCTCAAGAGGAAAATGCTGCGATTGTTAATCATGCCAGAGAGCATCCGTTTGTTCCAGCGACGCATATTTACAGACACCTGAACCTTCGTTGTAGCGCAAATACAGTGAACAACAGACTTCACGAGGCAGGGTATTTTTCTCGCCGTCCAGCTATAAAATCTGCATTGACGATTGAGCATAAAGAGGCGCGGATGGAATTTGCCTTGCAATACTTGCCGCAGGAGGAAGAATTCTGGAGAAAAGTTGTGTGCTGTGACGAAAAAACATTTTCAACAGATAGTCATGGTTCCCTGCATTGTTGGAGGCAGCGCGGAAAACGCTATGAAGAAGGAAATGTTTTCCAGAGCAAACGTAGTGGTCACATCAATCTCGGTGTGTGGGGCTGGATGTCTGGCTATGGTGTCGGAGAATTGACTCAAGTAGATGGACGCTTTACTGGACAGCAATATTGCCAGATACTGGAAGAGGTGCTGCTAAGCAGTGTTCGTGCGTATCTGGTTCCAGCACCGGAACCATTTTACTTAATGAAAGATAACAGTCCCATTCATAGGAGTAACGTTGTGAGAGCGTGGTACAAAGATCACCCAGAGATTATTAATCTAATTCTGCCACCACGTTCTCCTGATTTGAATCCGATTGAAAACCTTTGGGCAATAATGATTAACGAATGGGAGCAACGCAATGAAAGAACATTTGAAGCACTTTTAGCTCACACGAGGAACAGTTGGGAGAGCTTACGCCGAACACCAAACATTCCCTACAATATGGCCTCTTCTATGCCGCAACGATTGTAAGAAATTATTGATGCTGGAGGAAGCTATACGAAATACTGATGTTAAAGCCATGACGTAAATGTGTATCGAATATATATTTATGTTAATATAGAATTTTATTATATTTTTATGTTTGACATCTATAAAAGTATATATTGTGAACATGAAAGAACTTTACTTATCCTTAGAATCTTTTCTTGCAATGTCTACGCTCGTGGAGATGATAATATATGTATTGTTGAAACAAACTATGAGAAGGTAATACAGGGCTATTGAAACAGATTCGTCCGATTTCAACTGAGAATACTTCCGTACCTATTAACCGTGCATCAATTGGGCATACACCACATGAAAGAGGAAATCTCCGAGTTTTACAAGATCACCACGAGAGGGCTCCAAAGTCACGCCGTGGCCTAGCCTCGCAACAAACAGTCAGTGTGAAAATGGCGTCCGCACAGCAGAAGGCGTTTTGTGTGTTGCAGTTTTCGAGCTGTAAATCGGTAGTCACAGTGCAGCGTGAGTTTCGTCGACGTTACAGAACAGATCCACCGGGTGCTCAGAGCATCCGGTGGATCTGTTCTGTAACGTTGACGAAACTCACGCTGCACTGTGACTACCGATTTACAGCTCGAAAACTGCAACACACAAAACGCCTTCTGCTGTGCGGACGCCATTTTCACACTGACTGTTTGTTGCTAGGCTAGGCCACGGCGTGACTTTGGAGCCCTCTCGCGGTGATTTTGTAAAACTCGAAGATTTCCTCTTTCATGTGGTGTATGCCCAGTTTGATGCACGGTTCATAGGTACGGAAGTATTCTCAGTTGAAATCGGATGAATAAATTTAAATAGCCCTGTAGTTTCAGGAAAAAAATAAAAACTGGCAACATCGAGGTCATCACATGTTTATAGAAATTGTCATATGATATGCTACCAATACTCTTATGTACTACTATATACAGTATACTATATTACGTAATAATTACGATGAACAAATCAAATGCAAATTCCTCTGATTCACGGCTCACCAGTCTTGCTTTAGACTAATGACTTTCATAAGATGAAATAGGTTTAACATAGTTCGTTTAATAGATTACCACTTAAAACAATGGATAAACTATCTATTAGTGAGACGACCGTGACTTCACTGAAATGCGAGCGCGTGAGAGGTTCACTGAGGAATTTGGTCATTAGATTCTTCACGTAGGATATATATCACAAACAACAATATTGACAACAATTCCCAACAATTACTTAATATCAATAATTGCATTTGAGCAAATAATTTAGACCTGCGTCAAAATAACTTAGATATCATGCCTTGATTTGGGATATTTGCCGAATTAGTCGTTCTCTATAGTCTACAGCAGGGCTTCTCAAACTAGGGGTCGCGACCCTCAGGGGGTCGCGTAAATATTATTGGGGGTCGCAGAAACATTTGAAAATATTATTATTTTCATAAATATACAGTGTTAGTACCTATTGCTTTTATGACATTGAGTGAAGGGTCGCGAAAAAATTTGTCTGATCCAAAGGGGTCGCAAGTGAAAAAAGTTTGAGAAGCTTGTCTACAGTATATATTGAGACGGTATAATGTAATGCCCAGCTAATATTATGATGACTAGGATTGCTCCATAACCATCCCAACATCCCGAAACTTGCTCCATTCTGCTTCTTAATCATTTGTATTTTAAACACTAAAATGTAGCAGAAGTGACGTAATAATAAACGTCATTGAGTGTGTTAGAGCAGTTATGTGCACCAATCCGAACACACCTCCGCTGCCATAACTTGTAGGGTGGATCGATTTTACATTTTTTTCGATTTCCATATTCTAGTAGAGACAAAAACTTGCGCATGCATGAGAAAATAGCCTCTGCAAAATCGTAGCTTAATAGGTAATCATCTTCTGCCCCGGCAGAGCGATGAAAATCATATTTTAGTAGTCAAAAACGTATTTTTCTTATAATTTTTAAAATATTTCAATATGCATCAAAATTATTCCTAATAACTATAAAGTCGATGAAAAAGACTCATATGATCATTTTTCCAAGCGCGTTGTCCTACGTTAATATCTTTTGCCCCGGCAACAACGTCAAATGTTGAAAAAATAGGTAATTTATATACATATTTTCAGATCGGCTCTTTGTCTTAAATAATGCATTTATATATTTCCCATAGCATTTATATCGTTGCTTAGGCATGAAATAACACACACGCAAAATTTTATGACTCTAGGCTAGGGTTTAAAGGTCATCTCTGGTGAGTGCTGCCAGCAGCAGCTGCCACTGACGCGCCAGTACGGACTGCGCAGTTCCCTCAGTTGCCTTTTGACAGCGTCGAAGGCAGGTGTGTATTTTGCAGCTGGCTCCTCGAGTCCTCAGTGTGTGTGTGTGTGTGGCTCCTCACTCAGAGCCCTCAGTGTGCTCAATCTCTCTGCTCATATCCTTGTTTGTTTTTCTCATAACTCTGTTTTTTTCGATTTTATTGCGTAACAGAACAATACATTATTCTTTAATCTTTACAGGATGGCTACCGCTACAACTAGAAGATCGGTTACGTGTCCAATATTTGGTGCTGGGAAAGATTTGAATTTGCGATGTTTTCCCACATGTGAAGATGTGATGCAATACTACCATCATGTGAAAACTGAGTTGAGATCATCAAAGAATGAATCTCCATTCAAAGACATCGCCGCTGTGGTCACGGAGAGACTGGAATACTTGTGGAAATTAGCTTCCATTCCAACAGTTTCGACAGCACGGATAAATCAAATGTTGAAAAGTTATCGTGATAAAATGGCTAACATCATCAAATCACTGAACGCGAAAAAGAAGAACGAATCGTTACAGAAAAATCTTGAGGCCTTCAAGAAATCAACTAAGACCACCTTATTTGACATATCGGCTTGTAAATGCCCTGATTTGACAAAATGCAGATGCAAAATGGGATGGAGAAGAATATTAAAAGCACGATCAAAACAATCACCAGCGGTGGAAATTCGAGCCTTCGCCATGCCTGAGCTGCTCTACGATAGTCAAAACTATTACGAAATGATCAACTGGCAAACGGCTGAGGTGACCGAACCCCCCCGTTACAAAAACAATACCTGATACCTGAATAAAAGAGTTTGTTGAGACGGGAGACCAGCCTGATGGACTGATCCCACTATTCCCTTGTCATACTCAAGCGGTCGAGAGACTCATCAAATTAGTAACCGAAGCCTCTGCCAGTGTAAGTGGAATAGAAGAGAGGGACGGATTCATCCGCTCCCGTCTTCACTCCCGAACAAAAATTCCACGATTTGATTCTAAGAAAGATTACCGTATGTAAATCGACATGCAGCCAAAGGAAGGGTGGTTGGGGCTGGATAGGGTGGAACTCGACGTACAGCCACCTCCTCGTGGTGAGTTCTGTGTTGCTAATTTTATAAAATTAGCAAGCGAGGAGCTGTACTTAGTACTTATCGTACTTATAACATCGCATTAACGTAATTATAATCCACATTTAGACTTTTCTCGGGGACAGAAGATATTACTCTAGAGTCATAAAATTTTGCGTGTGTGTTATTTCATGCCTAAGCAACGATATAAATGCTATGGGAAATATATAAATGCATTATTTAAGACAAAGAGCCGATCTGAAAATATGTATATAAATTACCTATTTTTTCAACATTTGACGTTGTTGCCGGGGGCAAAAGATATTAACGTAGGACAACGCGCTTAGATAAACGATCATATGAGGTCTTTTTCATCGACTTTGTAGTTATTAGGAATAATTTTGATGCATATTGAAATATTTTAAAAATTATAAGAAAAATACGTTTTTGACTACTAAAATATGATTTTCATCGCTCTGCCGGGGGCAGAAGATGATTACCTATTAAGCTACGATTTTGCAGAGGCTATTTTCTCATGCATGCGCAAGTTTTTGTCTCTATTAGAATATGGAAATCGAAAAATATGTAAAATCGATCCACCCTAAATTTTTTATACAGTACACCGTTTGGATCTATAAATATCACAGTATTCCTGTAAACTCGCTACCCGTCCCCCTTTAACTTTGAGGTATGCAATTTAAGACCAACTTGCATATTTTTGTATTGTAATATATACAGGGTGGCCAAAAGTTTGTTGCCCCGAAAAAAATAGTTTAGAATGCGTCGGGGCAACAGAATTTTGGGCCATCCTGTATATATATATATATTATATATATATATATATATATATATATATATATGTGCGTGTGTGTGTGTGTGTGTAGAGAGAGAGAGAGTTTATATGTAATTTAGGATAATAAAAACCCACTCTAATAGACAGAGTTTATTTCCACAACAGTTTCGATGCCCACTGGCATCCTCTTCCGGTGGATTCGTTTTTCTCTATCCACCGGAGAAGGATGCCAGTGGGCATCGAAACTGTTGTGGAAATAAACTCTGTCTTTAGAGTGGGTTTTTATTATCATATTTTGATCTTCACGTAGAAAAAAGTGAAGTTTTTTGCATTTATTATGTAATTTACCTTGATATGGTTGAAACTAAATCAGTCTCCCTGATAAAGTAAAATTATCTTATTAATTTAATTTTAGTTAAGTTTTCTTTCTGCTTTTAATAAAATAAATAATTAAAAATTTCACTTATATGTTGAATTTTTATTAGCATTTTCAATTCGTTGACAGTGAATCACGATTATCGATGTAAAACATAATTAAACTTAACCGCTTACTATACTCCTCAAATAATATTTTAGCTGTACAGTTTATTTAATAGCAATTATGTTAATGAATATGAATTAATAATAATGATGATAACGATAATTAAGCTATTAATTATAGGACTTTCCCGTTAATCATTAATTTAATCAAATTCTAACCGGCTCTAGCTGAAATAGAATAGTTACCCACTGTTAAATATAAATTATAATTTGGTTTAAAGGAAATTTAATAGTCTTTCTCCATTTTTTTCATAAATTTATACTAAAACAAAAAATTGTACTTGTTTTAAAACATTATTATTATTAAGCTTCACAGTTTACTGTCGTCTCGAAACGATAGTACTGACATTCGTTGGAGCAGAATTTAATTTTAAAGATGTCTTGCGAAAAGCTAATAATATGCTCATTATATGTTGTATATTTTACCTTACATGTCTTCGTATAGGTTCATTACCCTTTCGTTCTCTTCTGTAACCATTAAAAAATATCTCGAAGCGTTGATATTTATCGGCGTCAGATCAACAATCAACATACCAGCTTTTTATTAGGATATATTATTTCTGGGATACATTTACCTAATATATATATATATATATATATATATCAGCAGAAGCCTGACGCATGAGTGCGATGTTCTCTGCATGCACAAACAAACCACCTTTTCATCTTCAAGGAGCTGATCTAAACATATTGACAACGATATCGTGCGACCGGGAGGGGTGTGGGCATGGATAAGACACTGCGAGGTTGGTGCGTAGGTTTAACGTGGGCGTGTGGATGTGCGGGTGCTGCGTACGTGTGACGCGCGGGTGTGGTTGTGTGGCGGGTGCGCGTGAATGGGGTGATTCCGGGTTCCAAATGTCACCCTTGGAACCCCTGCATTGCTACGACAATTCGACACCCCGAGAGGCTACGCCACCCTTAAATGTACCTCATAAAGGTTCATGAAGTTTCACCTTAACCTAACCTATCTCCTACCCCCTCTCAAATACACCTCCCTCATCAACGGCTTTTTTTTTTACCCTCAAATACATCTCATTAAAGACGTGAGGACGACTGCGTATGTCATCACACCAAAATTTCCCGTAAATATAGCTCACAAACTGACGTGAGGAACTCAAGTAGAGAAATTCTCAAATCGATCCATGTCTGTCTACTTTTATGCACCCACACTACTCCTCCCACCTCACCAAACAAACAGGAAAAGAGCAGCGAGCAAAATCACGCCGTTGTTTGCAACAATATATATATTATATATATATATAATATATATTATATATCAGTACACGAGAAAAGTGTACGCATCGTGTGAATGAACTATGAAGCTATTCTCTTCATTATCCTTTTTCCAACTTTCCTATAAATCTTCTTTCACCACTATTTTCTGTCAGCCGTGGCTGGCGGAGGAGGGAAGAAAGCCTTGTCCATTCTATATACATATATATATATATATGAAATGAAATGAAAAGGTTTATTGGCAGACTACAGTCCATATGACAAATATTATTAATACAACGACAGTTCAGTTCACATACTAAGGATAGAATATATACAATTGATTAGAAATAATACTGTAATGTCGAAGTTAAGTGGAGCTACCCGTTTGCGGATAGCAAACATTTGCGAAGCTGAGCATCTCGGGGGTAATTTATGTAAGAGTCTAAAAGACCTGTTGTACAGCAAATTTAGGGTTCTGCCAGAACCTTTTTTATAATTCACCCAGAGTTGCTGACCGTATATATTACTGCAGAAAGTACGAAAGAGAGTGTCTTTAGCTTCACTTGTACACAACCGGAAGTTCCTTACAGTCATATTCGCTTTAGCACAAAGGCTTCAAGATTGTTTTCTTATATCTGAGTCATCACTCAAGTAGCTGGTGACAGTTTGCCCCAAATACTTAAACTCTTGTACTTCCTCAATTACTTCACCATTCATTTTAAACCTTATATCAGCTGGCTGATTACAGCTTTTAGGATGAAATTGCATAACCTTAGTTTTAGTAACAGTAAAAAGAATATCGTTTCTGCGAATACACTTCGCAGACTTTTAGTAGCCGATCCAGATCTTTAACAGAGGGTCTTATTAACACCATATCATCGGCAGAAACTAAGTTATTTATCCTTGTGTTATCTATACAACATCCCACTGTTGCCTCATTAAATGAAGCAATTAATCCGTCAATATACACATTAACCCTTAACTGGTATGGTGCGGTTTAGTTACATAAGTGGTATGGTGCGGGTCCATACCACCATACCGGTTAAGGGTTAAACAGCATAGGGGAGAGCAAGGAGCCTTGTCTCACCCCGCAAGAGGAGCTAAAACACTCGGGAGGTACATTGCCCCACCTAACGGTGAAAGATTGGTGGGAATACCAAAATTTCAATACATTTAATATGTACATGGGAACCTTCCTGTCTTCTAGTTTTTCAAATAAATATTCAAATAAAATATATACAATATATATATATATATATATATATATATATATCGGGAAGAACAATATTAGTCCGTATGCAAACATTAAATATTCAAAGCTTTTGACATTTTCTAATGTAATCTTCAATGCTAAAATCAGAAATATATATATATATATATATATATATATATATATGTGTGTGTGTGTGTGTGTGTGTATATATATATATATATATATATATATATATATATATAGACTCTCTATATATATATATATTATAGTTAAAAACCAAATATAATTTCACGCCTGTTTTAATTTTTAGTTTGTAGTGTTTGTGATTTGTCCATATTTAAAATTGTTTTAACTTCATAATTATGTTTTCGTATCCCGTTTGCAGTTTGTTTCTATCATGGGTACGTCAAAAGTTATTAAAGTTCAAATTTGCACAAGGACCTTATAATCACCCTGTAATTAAACTCGACAGTTTTTATTCGTTGAAACTCTAAGGACGGTATAATACTTCAATGTATCGTCAGTCGGTCTGTGCATGTGGACAATAGTAATGAGTCAGGAGAGCCAGAAACTGGCGCAGCGGTCAGGCCAACTACTGGGTCCCATTGCGCTAACCCCTGTATTATTATTATTACCAACATCATCGGGACTCGAACGCCCCACCACAGTGTCTTCACTCGGTTTATAGGGAAATATTGTTATTGACTGAACTAAGAACGCTGGTGGTCTGCGTGGATAACGTGTGTATTTAAAATCTGGATGTCGCATGAATCATGATTATCGTTCGATTAGAAGCCTAATTAAAACTTGTTCAAACGACAGACTCTTACGAATGGTGAAACTTTCCTCTCCTGCAGTGAATTCAATGAATTTATTGAAGCTCAAATGACAATGCGCAGCGATGTGTTACGCATTCTTTTTATCAGTTCGGAAAAAATATTAAAATAAATTGAGGATACTTCCAACCGAGCTTCATCTTTATTTATGACATTTGGCTCGAAGCCAAATTGGTAAATTGCTCATAGCAGCTTTTATTGTCATAAAAATGAATTATTTATTATATTTAATCAGTTCTATGCCCTTCCTCTCTCTCTCCCATTAAAATTCACTGCCGTGTTGTAAACTCTCTCTCTCTCTCTCTCTCAGTACACGAGATAAGTGTACGCATCGTGTGAATGAACTATGAACTTATTCTCTTCATTATCCTTTTTCCAACTTTCCTATAAATCTTCTTTCACCACTATTTTCTGTCAGCCGTAGCTGACGGAGGAGGGAAGAGAGCCTTGTCCATTCTACGCTTTACTATTACTACTATTCCTGTATGAAAGATTTACAAGTCTATAAGTGTAAGCTTGTTATAAGTTTTTAGTATTCTTTATTTTCACTTGCTATTTTTCTATTTTTTCTGCTTTTTCTTGGGCTAGCTTAGAGTGGATCTTAAGATCTTTGTTATATATGTTACAGTCAATGTCTGAAATTAGGCAATTTATAAATTGACTGAAATTTTAGGCAATGTGTCAAATGCTCGATTTACTTAATACCCAATTAAACTTAACCTAGCCATGAATTTTTAGGCAACATATTGGGAAATACCAGATTAGGCTAGGTTAGGTTAGGTTAGGTTTTGTGTGTAGCACCAATTTGACACATATTGACTGTAACACACTATATACTTGTTGGCAATCACTGACTGCTGCTCGGATTCTCCATGGACAGTCTCAAAATCTATAATAACACTGGTCAACAAAGATTTTTCATCAGAGTAAAATTTGTGTTGGCTGGATAGCATTTTTCACGCTGATTCCAAAACTGCATTCAGATTTTTTCTAGCACGTATAGTTTTCAAGATGAAGGCATATATATAACTGTTAGAAAATCTAGAAGAGGAAGAACCATTGTTGTCCCAAGGCGATATGATGACTAAGCTGATTGATGCAGCATTGCTTGTATATATTAAGTTAAGGTGTGTATATATAACCATCTCATAATTGTAAGGTTAGTGAAAAATTAACTTAATTTAGAGCTAGCATTTTTGAGCTCTTGTGGCATCAGTGTTTGGGACGCTGGTGGCATGATTTTGGGGCGCTGCGCATCTTTTCTACTCGTTTGTGGGATGTCGTACGTACAGGGTGTGGTCTTGTAGAGAGCTCTCTTGCAATTCAGTTTGGTTGTTTAGATACAAGATTGTTGCACCGTGCAATAGTCCAGGTTGCGTTGTTGTTGCAAGGTTGAGAAAGAAGACCATAAATAGTACCCTTTTTGTTTACATTAAATTCATGTAACTAAGGTCTAAGGTAGGCCCGCATCGAGTCAGCAACCCTGAGGTTACCCTGAGGTAGGACCTAATAGGATCTCAAATCCGTAAGTTTTAATTTAGCTTAACTTGGGCTTCAGGTAGAACTGGCCCTTTAGAATTTGGCCGTTCACGGCTCAGCTGGGATTTTGAACCCGACAAATAAATAAAATAACATGGTCCTTCAGAACCGGATTCTACCCCAAGACTGAGTCAGTGACTATTTTTCGGCAAAGTTCTGATTGTGCAAATTGTAGCCCAAGTTAGGCCTAGTTTGAGTATTATTGAATTAAGGTCCCAGGGTAGAAAGTTTGGTCGCCCAATTGCGAAACTTGGCCAGTCGTCTGTCGTTGTTTTGGCCTACATTTTACCGGTTTCGTTAATTTTGGGTTATTATTGAATTAAGGTCCCAGGGTAGAAAGTTTGGTAGCCCAATTGCGAAACTTGGCCAGTCGTCTGTCGTTGTTTTGGCCTACATTTTACCGGTTTGGTTAATTTTGGGTTATTATTGAATTAAGGTCCAGGGTAGAAAGTTTGGTAGCCCAATTGCGAAACTTGGCCAGTCGTCTGTCGTTGTTTTGGCCTACATTTTACCGGTTTGGTTAATTTTGGGTTATTATTGAATTAAGGTCCCAGGGTAAAAAGTTTGGTGCCCAATTGCGAAACTTGGCCAGTCGTCTGTCGTTGTTTTGGCCTACATTTTACCGGTTTGGTTAATTTTGGGTTATTATTGAATTAAGGTCCCAGGGTAGAAAGTTGGTTGCCCATTTGCGAAACTTGGCCAGTCGTCTGTCGTTGTTTTGGCCTACATTTTACCGGTTTGGTTAATTTTGGGTTATTATTGAATT
This sequence comes from Bathynomus jamesi, assembly GCA_023014485.1. Classification (NCBI taxonomy): domain Eukaryota; kingdom Metazoa; phylum Arthropoda; class Malacostraca; order Isopoda; family Cirolanidae; genus Bathynomus; species Bathynomus jamesi. The sequence goes on from JAJOZX010005662.1 coordinate 12,097, forward strand.
AAGGTCCCAGGGTAGAAAGTTTGGTTGCCCAATCGCGAACTTGGCCACTTCTCTGTCGTTGTTTTTGGTCTACATTTACCATTTTGGTTAATTTGGTTTATTATTCGTAGGCGAAGGTTGCAGACCAGTGCGCCAGTTACTTGGGTGGAAAAATTGGTATTCCATACTGGTGTTGGTTAGTACCCTACCTAGCAATTCAGTTTATTTGAAAGTAAAATTTACGTTTGATCAGTTCGGTTAAGTATTTCTGCCAATTCAGCTTATTTGGCATTGAGCCCAATTGTTGTTTGCATTGAAGATGAGTGCATCTGAAGAGAAGCGCCTACAAAGGTCTAATTACAAAGGTCATTGCCACTATAGATTCTGCCATAGAGCAAGAGGATTTACGCTTAGTGACTGCGCAGCTTTCCATATTAGAAACTAAAAAGGTTGCTCTAAGTGAGGTAAATGTTAAAATTGAGGCTCTTATAGAAGAGGATGAAATAGAAAATAACATAATTTACTTTGAAGAGATTATTGATGATATAATTAACGTAGGCCTCCGAGCAAAAGAGTTTAGTAGCTCAGTACAGTTAGAGACCAGGCCTGATAATGAAAAAAACACTCAACAAATGATGTTTGTGAAGTTAAGGTTAACAGATCTGTAGTTCAATTACCGAGGCTTGTACTAAAAACATTTGCTGGGAGTATTCAGGAATGGCAAGGATGGGCAGACAGTTTTCAATCAGCAGTTCATTCTAGTCAAGTGTTAAGTGCCGTGGAGAACTTTAATTATTTGCGGTCCCTCTTGGAAGGGGAGGCAGCAAAGACTATAGCAGGATTAGCATTAACAGAGGCTAATTATAATGTGGCTTGGGATATTAAAGAAACGGTTTGGTAAGCCAGAGATCTTAATTAAAAGCCACCTCCGTGCACTTTTAGCTATACCTCCTGTTAATAATCCTAATAGTGTCAAGGAGTTACGGCAGTTATATGATGAATTTGAAATTAGAACTAGGTCCCTGGACAACTTGGGTGTAGGAATGGAAAAGTATGGTATAATGTTGGTTCCTACACTGGAGTCTAAATTGCCTAGCTCAATTTTGCTTGAATTAAGTAGGGGACACTCTGCAGAACATGTGTACATCCCCCTTCAGCAGATGTTAAGTCTTTTAGGCACAGAATTAGCAAGACGAGAGGGAGTTGAGTTTGCACAGTGGGATGGTAAACAAGGGGACAAAGGCAGGCACAGCACCAAAGTTTCCACAAAAGGGAATAGCCCGGGTACAGTGTCAGCTCTACATGCCTCCTCGAGAATAAATTAAAGGGAATCAAGGAATGCATATTTTGCGAAGGCAACCACAAGTCATATAAATGTGAGGTGGCTGAGGCCTTACCCTTGAGGAGAGAAAGGACAGGGCAACTAAGTCCACAGCATGTTTTAAATGTTTTTTGAAAGGTCATAGAGCAAGGTTTTGTAAGTTTAAAATTTTGTGCAAAAAATGTCATGGTAGGCATCAGCCATTATTGTGTGAAAACACTCTTAGTAGGCCTACCCCAGAAGTAGAGACATCAGTGGCACATACCACTGCTATGCAAGGGAGTAAAGGTAAAGGGGTGATTATTGCAAACAACTGCAGCCTTATTAATTGGGAATGAGGGAGAAGCTACTGTAAGAGTGTTGTTGATAGTGGTAGCCAGTGTAGTTTTATTAAGACCAGAATTTCCAGAAAATTGAAGTTTAAAGAACTTAAGAGGGAAAATTTAAGAATTCTGGGTTTGGGGGTTCCGTTCAAAACCGAACCAAATTTAAGAAGGTAGAAGTTCTGGTTAAAGGGTTGTTACCGCAAAGTCCCACTATCAAGGTCCAAGCTGTAGAGATTGAGGAACTTTGTACTCCAGTCACTACTTGTTTAGATATGGCATGTGTCCAAGAATTGCAAGTTAAAGGAATTAATTTGGGCAATAATAAGTTTGAGGGAACAGAAGATATTAGTCTTTTGATTGGAGCTGACTATTATTGGGACTTCATCACTGGTAATATTGTCCGTACATCTCAAGGCCCGGTAGCTATTGAAAGTAAGCTAGGCTGGATGCTACATGGTAGTTATTGCAATGAAATGGAAGTTAAGGCTCTTTTTGTTAAGATTGAGGAGAACAGCCATGGCCTGGAAAGGCATTTGAAAGCGTTTTGGGAACTTGAATCTATTGGCATAAAGGACAACCAGGCAAGTACAGTGAACAATGATGTTTAGAGCAATTTGAAAAAGGGATTGGGTTTAGAGATGGTTGCTATGAAGTTGGCCTACCATAGAAGGATTCTTGCAAACCCGGTTCAAACCTTCAGCTAGCTAATCGGAGGTTGGAGACTTCATTGTACAGGCTAATAAAAAATGAGGAGTTGTTAATTGAATACGATGAGGCCATCCTAAGTTATGTAAGGGAGGGCTATGCTGAAAGGGTGCAAGGTGAGTGGTGAGCCAGGAGGCACTTATCTGCCACACCATGCAGTGGTACGGCGAGACAAAACTACCACCAAACTGAGGGTAGTTTTTGATGGCTCAGCCAAGGACAAGGGTGGTGTGTCCTTGAATGACTGTTTGGATGCTGGGCCAAATTTAAATGCAGATTTATTTTCCTTGTTACTGAGATTCAGGTTTGGTAGAGTAGCATTGACTGCAGATGTGAAGCAAGCCTTTTTGAGGATAAAGTTAAAACCAGAGGACAGAGATGCAGTAAGGTATCTGTGGTGGATACGAAAGACTTGTTGGAAAATGAACCTAAGGTTCAAGCATATAGAATGAAGTCAGTGTTGTTTGGCCTCAGCTCTAGTCCATTCTGTTGGAAGCTACTATGCAGTACCATTTTAAGAAATATTCTGGTCTATCCTAACACTATTGAACACATAAGGAAAAATTTTTATGTTGATGATTTGCTGTGTTCCGGGATAATACAGAAATGGCTAACAGATATTCATGGAGGCTAGAGCTATAATGAGGGATGGCATGGAGCTTAGAAAATGGCAGACCAATCATTCGCAATTACAAGAGTTTATGAGTCATTCCTGTGTAGTACCTGATGCAGCAGAAAGTATTGAGGATTCTGGTATTAAGGAGTTGTGGGCAATAGATGCAAAGGTGCTAGGCATTGTTTGGCAGCAAGATGATGATTTGTTTACCTTCAATGGGAAATCTTTAGTAGAGCTGGCTGAGAATGAGACAAGGGGACAAAACGTACAGCTCTTAGTTTGGCTTCAAAGGTCTTTGATCCTCTTGGATTCCTGGCTCCATTTGTGATAAAGTCAAAAATTTGGTTTCAGAGCCTCTGGGAAATTGGACTTGGTTGGGACCAAGAGTTACCTGATCATATGGTGGTAAGGTGGAAATATTGGTTCAAAGAATTGGCACATCTTGGAGACATTGAAATCCCCAAGATGGTACTTTGGAGAGTTGAACAATAGTCCAGACAATTTGGAGCTGCACATCTTTTGTGATGCAAGTGAGGAAGCCTATGCAACTTATATTTATATAAGAGGCGCATTGCAAGAGGAAGTAAGTTGCAGGTTGGTTGCTGCAAAGAGTAGAGTAGCACCTTTGAAAAGGCTTTCTGTTCCAAGGTTGGAATTGATGGTGCCGTTATTGCTAGTCGGCTTGCAATTACAGTGCGAAAGTCTTTGGCCCTCTATGAAATTCCAAGCTATTATTGGACAGACCCACTATAGTTTGGCACTGGTTAAGAAGTCAGGCAAGGAAATGGAAACCATTTGTTGCCAATAGGGTGGAGGAAATTCAAGCGCACACAGATCCCAAGCAATGGAAGCATTGTCCAGGCATCCAAAACCCCGCTGATTTACCAACACGAGGAATTCAGTGAAAGATCTTTCACAGTCAAGTTGTGGTGGAATGGGCCAGAGTGGCTAAAACTTGGAAGTGAAAACTGGCCTTCTAATCAGCCTATTGTAGGAGAATGCCAGGCTGAAGAAGCATGGGTGAGTGAGGTGAGAAAATGTGCTGTGAACAGTTGTCAAGTTATGCAGCAGGACCCCATATTGAGGCTTGAGGACATTAGCAGTCTGAAAAGATTGTTAAGAGTGACAGCATGGGTATATAGATTTACCAACAACATTAAGGGAGAAACAAGAAGGGAAGGAATTCTGAACAGTAATGAGATTCAGCAAGCCAAGAAATACTGGGTGGTATATATGCAGAAGGAAAAATTTGGTGAAGAGAGAGAATTGCTCACCAGCCATCCATTACAGGTTCTACCAACACATTCTGCGCTCAAGGTTTGGATGTGTTTTTGGATCAGGATTTATTGAGAGTAGGAGGTAGACTACAGTTTTCTGGGCTTCCAGAGGAGAAAAGACATCCAATTTTGCTACCTTCTGGGGGGCACTTTGTGGACCTTTTGATCCTGGATACTCATCATAAGCTGTTACATGCTGGAGTTAGAGAAGTGATAATAGAGATCAGACAACAGTTTTGGATTCCCAAAATTAGACAAGTAGTAAAAAAGGTCGTGCATAAATGTGTGGTTTGCAAGCGTTGGAGTGCAAAGCCTTATTATGAAAAGGTGGCTCCACTTCCAAGAGAACGGTGTGTCTATACTGCCCCATTTGATGTAGTGGGAGTAGACTTTGCAGGGCCAGTCTATGTGTATGAGCGAGGGGAGTCTAACAAAGGTTATATATGTCTTTTCACCTGTGCTACCACCAGAGCAATCCATTTGGAGTTGGTAAGCAACTTAAGTAGTGATGTATTTCTTTTGGCCTTTAAAAGGTTTGTGAACAGAAGGGGTTTCCCAAATAAAATCATATCGGATAATGCAAAAACCTTCAAAAAGGCTGCAAAGGAACTCCAAGAAATTTGGTCCTTGCTAAAAGAGGAAGGATTCCAATCCTACTTTTCACACCAAGGGGTACAGTGGGAGTTTATTGTTGAGAGAGCACCATGGTGGGGAGGATTTTGGGAAAGGCTAGTGAGAAGTGTAAAGTGTCCATTAAAGAAACTTTTAGCTAATGCTCATTTGAGCAAAGAAGAATTCTGCACTGTTTTATGTGAAGTAGAAGCAATGGTGAACAGTAGGCCTATCACTTTTGTTTACAACAGTATGCAGGATGCAGAGCCATTGACACCAAATCATTTTCTTTGTGGTAAACGATTAACATCAAGCCCCAGTGTGCCAGAAGACTTGCAGCCTATCCAGAGCACTCAAGGAGAGTTAACCAGACGGTTCAGGTACCTTGAAGAGCTACAAGATCAGTTATGGAAGAAGTGGCAGATGGAATACTTGCCAGAACTCAATTATTACCCATCAGGCAAGGTAAAGGGCTCCAATGCAAATTGTATCAAGGTGGGAGAAGTGGTAATGATTGGGGATGAAAGACCAAGGCAATGCTGGAAGCTTGGCATAATTGAAGAGTTGTTTGTTGGCAAAGACAATTTAGTTAGGTCTGCACTGGTAAAGACTTCAGGAGGAAAGTTAAAGAGACCTATACAAAAACTCTATGCTTTAGAAATCAGCAAAAACACAGATAGTCAAGATGAAACATTTGAGTTCCAGCCTCATGGAGAAGGCTTGGCTAACCTTGCAGAAGGTAATGACAACAATGCCTCTTCGGTGGGGAGTGTTAGAAAATCTAGAAGAGGAAGAACCATTGTTGTCCCAAGGCGATATGATGACTAAGCTGATTGATGCAGCATTGCTTGTATATATTAAGTTAAGGTGTATATATATCCATCTCATAATTGTAAGGTTAGTGAAAAATTAACTTAATTTAGAGCTAGCATTTTTTAGCTCTTGTGGCATCAGTGTTTGGGACGCTGGTGGCATCATTTTGGGGCGCTGCGCATCTTTTCTACTCGTTTGTGGGATGTCGTACGTACAGGGTGTGGTCTTGTAGAGAGCTCTCTTGCAATTCAGTTTGGTTGTTTAGATACAAGATTGTTGCACCGTGCAATAGTCCAGGTTGCGTTGTTGTTGCAAGGTTGAGAAAGAAGACCATAAATAGTACCCTTTTTGTTTACATTAAATTCATGTAACTAAGGTCTAAGGTAGGCCCGCATCGAGTCAGCAACCATGAGGTTACCCTGAGGTAGGACCTAATAGGATCTCAAATCCGTAAGTTTTAATTTAGCTTAACTTGGGCTTCAGGTATAACTGGCCCTTTAGAATTTGGCCGTTCACGGCTCAGCTGGGATTTTGAACCCGACAAATAAATAAAATAACAATAACTACACAGATTTAACCATTTTAAATAGGCAAAATACTAATATTTCAACATTTGATTGTGTTTATTTTATTGTGTTTTTTTAGTTTATTCATCTTATTTATTTCAATTATCTTAATTATACATCTTATGTATTTCAGGTGTGAGCTTTTAAAATGTCTAGCAGCATTGTGATTCAGGCAACAACGCCGTGCTTTGTGTGTCAAAAGATCAGTCCAGTCCAAGAACTTGTTGTGTCAAGTTGGTGTACATTTTTTTTGAATTTATAGTTTGCTCAGGTCAGTCAACATGCCTCGACAATGTAAGAATGACCCCGACAAGTTCTGTTTCGTATGCGGCCAGTTCACAACTAAAACACAGCAACGAAGTATTACAACCGACATTAAGAAAATATACAAGCTATACTTTGGTTGCCATCTAGGTGACCAAGATAAACCATGGGCGCCACATCAAATCTGTTCTGGCTGTTCAAATGGATTACGTGATTGGCTTAACAAAAAGAAAGCTTCAATGCCATTTGCCATACCCATGATATGGAGGGAGCCGGAGATCATCATGAAGACTGTTATTTTTGTAGTGTGAACTTAATGGGGTTTTCTGCCAAGAACAAACACCAGATTGTATATCCAAACTTGGATTCAGCACGTAGACCAGTAAAACATGATGAAACATTGCCCATTCCAATTCCCCCAAGTGATAGGCTAGATTCTATCATAGATGATATGGAAAGTGATGAAGGTGCAACTGGCGTTTCCGGACCATCTACCAGAGTAAACTTTTGAAGGTAGACATTTAGAGCCTAAAACGTTAACCCAAGGACAGTTGAATGATCTTGTTAGAGACTTATCGCTGTCTAAAGAGAAATCAGAGCTTCTCGCCTCAAGACTAAAGGAGAACAATTTACTTGAGAACAATGTTCGTATTAGTTACTACCGAAAGCGGAATTTTGAATTAACAGCATTCTTTTCAGTAGACGGTCCTCTCTGTTATTGCCATGACAGCAATGGACTATTTACAGCCATATCTCAGACGTATGTGGCATCTGAGTGGCGCCTCTTTATTGATTTGTCGCAGAGAAGCCTGAAAGCAGTTCTTTTGCATAATGGTAATATAATGCCATCCATCCCCATAGCCCATTCCGTCCATCTAAAAGAGACATATGACAATATGGATATACTACTTAAGGCAATCAAATACGACAGTCATCAATGGAATGTTTGTGGAGATCTAAAAGTTATAGGAATGCTTATGGGTATGCAGTCAGGATTCACAAATGGATATGTGAAAACTTTCTTGGAAGCAACAAGTCACCTGCGTATAAGGATGGAGTCAAGAACCTCCTTGATGCCTTCAAAGAAATGGAGTGTCGAATGTCGTTAAATATTCACTTCCTGCATTCCCACTTAGATTTCTTCCCTGAAAACCTTGGTGCAGTGAGTGACGAGCAAGGAGAGCGCTTCCATCAAGATATTCAGATGATGGAGAAGCACTACCAAGGATATTGGAATGAAAGCATGATGGCGGACCATTGTTGGATGCTGTATCGTGACAATCCAGGCCAAATTTTCAAAAGGAAATCACACTCACAGCGCTTTTAATAAAATAATGTATATATTCTTTATTTATAAGTACATTGAATAAAGTATATGATGTATTTGTTGTTTAGCATTCCTAAGTGTGATCTATACATCCATAAATTTTCTTATAGCAATATCAAAAACTTAAAAATATGAAAACCAGTGTATCTATATAACTCTACATGCTAGAAAACAAATAAAACCAGATTCGGAATCAGCGCGAAACATGCATTAAGAAAAGTGTGATCATGTTTGTGATGAGAAAAAAGTTTCATTTTGTTGGCCAGTGATAATTAAAGTATTTAAACAATACTTCACCTTTCATTCTACTTCATTCATTCTGTAGCATATCCCACGCGTAGGTACAGCTTCATCTCATAATAGGCCACTGGGGTTACCAATGGATGATTAAGGTCCATAACATTTTCATTAGTTTTAGCACCTGTTGGTATTTCTGCTGTATAATATCTAGTTGGGTGTTGCAGTGTGCTTAAGATCTTTATCCTATTGCAAAATGAAACCCTCGCCCACGAGTCTCCTTCCTGATAGAACAACTTGGTACTTGAGAATGGTATTTTTCTTTCACAAGGTGCGCTTCATTCTTTACCTAGGAACCTGTCTATCCATATGGAAAAAAACTCCACAAAATCACACTGCCAATGCCTTGCCACTGTAAAACCAGAATTCAGAAATCTTTCGTTACTGGCGGATTAATTTATTCACACTCAAAGGTGAATTTACACGTTAGAATTTTGGGGCTGCGTCGAAGAACTTTAATCGAGAATCAGGGGCAAATATCTCGTTCCGCTCTTTACTTATTTCATAAGTACGTATGCAAAGTTTTCGGATCTTTGTCTGTAAAGGTTCAGACACATATAATAGTTATCAGTTATTGAAATTGGGCTATGTCGTGACCGTGTCGTAACACTGCTTCCGTCGATCAGCGAAGTTAAACGACACTGATCTGGAGAGGAATTGAATGGGAAACCGTCCTCCGCGTTCAGATTATACCCGTGGTTAGGATCCCACATAAATCTGTATGTACAGTTGCCCGCATATGTAATGTTCCCTGCCTCACAGGCGACTCCGTACATGTGGAAACGCCGCAGTGATAGTCAAGGTACCCCAACTGGGGGAAGGTGTACGTGAAGTGGGGACAACCTAGTCCAACAACATATAACACAGACATATATATATATATATATATCTAAAGGACAAATGAAGGTACAGTAATTGACATACAGGTAATTATAATGTAATATCTGTGTTCATAAAGATAAACAATTAATATGATCGTGAACAGCGTTGAACTCCATGCAGTTTACTAGTCTTATACAGAAACTAGCGGAGCGACACGGCGTTGCCCGAATAGAAGTTGAACGATATTATATATATTAGGGTGGTCCTCAAAAACGAATTTTTATTTTTACTGCTCCCACCCGATAAAGTAGTTCCACTTCATAAAAAAATTATTTTGGCAAAGTTTTTACCAGATCCGATAATATTTAGGGGTGGCTGTCAAACTTTAAATTTTGAACGAAATCCTTAAAATGGGAAAAATCTGCAGCATCTAAATTTGCTGGCCATTTGTGGTACCTATCTGAGGAAATGGTGGGATTGGCACTTTTTGATGCTTCTGTATCAGTAGACACAAAAAGATTAATTGTAAAGGGAATTAATGAGACAGAAGGCAACCTAAAATGTTCTAAACGTGTGAGCCTTCGTCAAGATCATCTCCCAACATTGGATTCCTTGAGCACGAGAAACTCTTTTAAGCTTACACGGGCCCTCAATATCAATACTGCATTTATGCAAAAAGACCCGTCAACATGGGACTCAGATGATGAGTTTCAAGAGGCTCTTCGGAAAGTTGAAAACATCAAGGTCGTGAACGACAGTGCCGAACGCGGGATTGCACTTATCCAGGATTATAGTGGAAAACACACTAAGAATGAAGAACAACTTCAATACCTATTGAAAGTCGTGGAGCAACACAGGAAGAAATATCCTGAACCTACTAAGAAGATCTTAAATAGTGAACTACAGTGAGTGGTCTTGCCAGCCATGACGATTCAAAATAGTACGTCATCAGTGTTATGTATAACGCTTATAATTCAAAATATATATGCAAAATAAAAATCTTTTAACTACACATTATATCAGTGGTTCCCAAGTGGTGATCCATGGATCCCTGGGGGCCAACTGAGATTGTTCAGGGGATCAATAGAAAACCCCCGCCTTGAGCGGGTAATACCCATCGTAATGGGGGGGGGGGGACTCACGGGCAGTTTTGTGGTAACTTCAAGCTTCGACAGCCACCTCTAATTATTATCCGATCGAGCTCAAATTGAAGCAGAATTATTTTCTTATTAAGTGGAACAACTTTATTGGGTGGGAGCATGTAAATTACCAAAAAAAAATATCGCCTCTATAAGGGAGGACTACCCTAATATATATATATATATATATATATATATATATATATATATATATATATATATATATATATATATATATATATATACTGGAATAGCCATAAAACTAAGGTCGAATTATCGAGAGTAATTTGAGAAGCAGGAAGAAGAGAGAAATAAAGGAGAGAATGGCAAAATATACGAAGAAATATGTAAATTGCGGGAAAGTCAGAAAATTAAATAAAGCCGGATTATGTGTAATGGAATGCGCGGCACATCAGCTCTGTGATTGCAAAAATGAAGCAGACCAGACCTCGGGCTTAAACTGCATTCTGTGCAATACCTTTAAGCACTACGAATGCATGAACGTAGATAGAAAAGACAGGAAAATGGTAAATAGAATAAATAACAAAATCATAGGCCTTTATGGTTTCTTGTGCGTCAAATGCATGGAAAACAACAGAAAATTAGTACAGAGGGGAATACAAAATGTTGAAATAGAAGGATCAAGTACAGCAGTTTTACCGACAGAAAAATAGGAAACAGAAAACGCCTGCACAACCGAAAAGGAAAAAGAAGAAAACACTATAGGGAAGGGCGAAAGCAGCCTCAGATAAAGAGATACCCACGACAAAAGAGGGAGATACGAAATACACGCCGAAGAAAACAACCCCACTGAGTAGGGAAGAAGTGGTGGTGGTGCAGAAGAAGGAAGTCGAATCACATAAGACTCAGAGGGAATTTAAACGACAGGCCATATGCGAATATTATAAAATAGGTGCGTGCAAATATGGCTCAAACTTCATATACAATCACCCCACAAAATGCTTCTATAGGATGAGGAATAGGAAGCGCAGGTACGGACCAAACTGCAACTTTTTCACCCTCGTATGTGCAGACAGTCAATTACTGAGAAAAAATGCCTGAACGTAGAGTGCCCGTTTTTCCACATAAAGGGTACGCAAAGAAGAGAACAGGAAAGAACAGATCATATTCGACATAGAAGTAATAACAAGAGTAATGAAACATATTTTTTAGAAGAAATGAGGATAATAAAAGCACAGCTTGCCCTTCTAACAAGGAGAGACAGAACGCCGCAAACATATGCGCCACAACATTACGCACATCACCCTCCTATTCAACATCGCCCACCAATAATACAACAACCACAGTGGTATCACGGGCCGCAACCCCAATACTCCCGAATGCAGCGGCCCAACCAATAACACCAAACAGGAATCGACATCGACCAGGAAACGACCATCATTTAGGAAAATCGAACACAAAGATTAGAAACCGGTAAATGTATTATACACAAATATACAAGGCCTCTATACGGACCATGCAGACTGCAAATTACAATACTTGCAAAATTTAGCTACGAAAACCAACATAGATATCATATGCCTAACAGAAACACACTTACATAAGTGCAAAAGAGGCTGTGAAAACTGCATCGAGAATACTGAAATAGCATTGCACGACTACAACATATACAGAGCAAATAGAGTGGCTAGACGAGGGGAAGGGTGTTGTATCTACGTGCAAAACACATACACATGTGAAGTGAAGGTAAACAAATCAAAGAGCACAGTTGAAGTTATTATAGTAGAAGTAAAAGAACTGAACCTAACCATTATGAACATCTACAGACCACCAAACACCACAAAAAGTGAATTCCAATTTGCTACAAATAAAATAGAAAACATATTAAAATTACTTGAAACTCCAGCAACAAATATCCTAATTTTCAGAGATTTTAATTCCCATTCATATCATGGAAGAAAAATGACGAAGTTATATATGTTGAGAAGTTTCATGGCAACATTACTAAAGATGATAGAACCCAAGCAACAATGCTATTAGATATTATGGAACATTACGCCCTCACCCAGGAAATCTGTGAAGCCACGAGAAAGGAGAACGTTTTGGATTTAATCTGGACAATTAACAACGACATAATAATAAATAAAAAAGTAACGTACACAAAGTTCTTCGACCATAGCCTCATCGATATACAATTGAAGTTAGCACCCAGAGGTCCGAAAAACGCATCCTAGAGAGGCAGATGCAATATTTGAAGGCTTAAACATAAATTCAAAGAAAGTAAATTGGGAAAATGTAAATAAAGATTTAAAGGAGGTAAATTGGGATTAGGCAACCTTCACTACCAAGTTACAAACTAAACTAAAGCACCAGCTTCAGTATCTGTTAGTATATATATATATATATATATATATATATGAATAGAAACGACATAAGTATTAAGGAACGTTTCCGCACACGAGGAGGAGAGATAACGAAATAATGAAAAATGAGGCGAACCGCCTGGGAATCGAACCCAGGGCCTTCCAATTGCCGGTCGGACGCTCTACCATTATGCTACGGACCTCACTCAATCACAAATCGAAATTCTCCCAAATAGGGCAGAAACCAATGCCTCAGAGAGCACCCTCGCAAATCGTGAATATGCGCAAATAACTGCAATGACCGCGCAGTATATAAATGAATAGAAACGACATAAGTATTAAGGAACGTTCCGCACACGAGGAGGAGAGATAACGAAATAATGAAAAATGAGGCGAACCGCCTGGGAATCGAACCCAGGGCCTTCCAATTGCCGGTCGGACGCTCTACCATTATGCTACGGACCTCACTCAATCACAAATCGAAATTCTCCCAAATAGGGCAGAAACCAATGCCCTCAGAGAGCACCCTCGCAAATCGTGAATATGCGCAAATAACTGCAATGACCGCGCAGTATATAAATGAATAGAAACGACATAAGTATTAAGGAACGTTTCCGCACACGAGGAGGAGAGATAACGAAATAATGAAAAATGAGGCGAACCGCCTGGGAATCGAACCCAGGCCTTCCAATTGCCGGTCGGACGCTCTACCATTATGCTACGGACCTCACTCAATCACAAATCGAAATTCTCCCAAATAGGGCAGAAACCAATGCCCTCAGAGAGCACCCTCGCAAATCGTGAATATGCGCAAATAACTACAATGACCGCGCAGTATATAAATGAATAGAAACGACATAAGTATTAAGGAACGTTTCCGCACACGAGGAGGAGAGATAACGAAATAATGAAAAATGAGGCGAACCGCCTGGGAATCGAACCCAGGGCCTTCCAATTGCCGGTCGGACGCTCTACCATTATGCTACGGACCTCACTCAATCACAAATCGAAATTCTCCCAAATAGGGCAGAAACCAATGCCCTCAGAGAGCACCCTCGCAAATCGTGAATATGCGCAAATAACTGCAATGACCGCGCAGTATATAAATGAATAGAAACGACATAAGTATTAAGGAACGTTTTCGTTATCTCTCCTCCTCGTGTGCGGAAACGTTCCTTAATACTTATGTCGTTTCTATTCATTTATATACTGCGCGGTCATTGCAGTTATTTGCGCATATTCACGATTTGCGAGGGTGCTCTCTGAGGGCATTGGTTTCTGCCCTATTTGGGAGAATTTCGATTTGTGATTGAGTGAGGTCCGTAGCATAATGGTGTAGAGCGTCCGACCGGCAATTGGAAGGCCCTGGGTTCGATTCCCAGGCGGTTCGCCTCATTTTTCATTATTTCGTTATCTCTCCTCCTCGTGTGCGGAAACGTTCCTTAATACTTATGTCGTTTCTATTCATTTATATACTGCGCGGTCATTGCAGTTATTGCGCATATTCACGATTTGCGAGGGTGCTCTCTGAGGGCATTGGTTTCTGCCCTATTTGGGAGAATTTCGATTTGTGATTGAGTGAGGTCGTAGCATAATGGTAGAGCGTCCGACCGGCAATTGGAAGGCCCTGGGTTCGATTCCCAGGCGGTTCGCCTCTTTTTCATTATTTCGTTATCTCTCCTCCTCGTGTGCGGAAACGTTCCTTAATACTTATGTCGTTTCTATTCATTTATATACTGCGCGGTCATTGCAGTTATTTGCGCATATTCACGATTTGCGAGGGTGCTCTCTGAGGGCATTGGTTTCTGCCCTATTTGGGAGAATTTCGATTTGTGATTGAGTGAGGTCCGTAGCATAATGGTAGAGCGTCCGACCGGCAATTGGAAGCCCTGGGTTCGATTCCCAGGCGGTTCGCCTCATTTTTCATTATTTCGTTATCTCTCCTCCTCGTGTGCGGAAACGTTCCTTAATACTTATGTCGTTTCTATTCATTTATATACTGCGCGGTCATTGCAGTTTTTTGCGCATATTCACGATTTGCGAGGGTGCTCTCTGAGGGCATTGGTTTCTGCCCTATTTGGGAGAATTTCGATTTGTGATTGAGTGAGGTCCGTAGCATAATGGTAGAGCGTCCGACCGGCAATTGGAAGGCCCTGGGTTCGATTCCCAGGCGGTTCGCCTCATTTTTCATTATTTCGTTATCTCTCCTCCTCGTGTGCGGAAAACGTTCCTTAATACTTATGTCGTTTCTATTCATATATATATATATATATATAATAATATACTAACAGATACTGAAGCTGGTGCTTTAGTTAGTTGTAACTTGGTAGTGAAGGTTCCTAAATTCCCAATTTACCTCCTTTAAATCTTTATTTACATTTTCCCAATTTACTTTCTTTGAATTTATGTTTAAGCCTTCAAATATTGCATCTGCCTCTCTAGGATGCGTTTCGGACCTCTGGGTGCTAACTTCAATTGTATATCGATGAGGCTATGGTCGAAGAACTTTGTGTACGTTACTTTTTTATTTATTATTATGTCGTTGTTAATTGTCCAGATTAAATCCAAAACGTTCTCCTTTCTCGTGGCTTCACAGATTTCCTGGGTGAGGGCGTAATGTTCATAATATCTAATAGCATTGTTGCTTGGGTTCTATCATCTTTAGTAATGTTGCCATGAACTTCTCAACATATATAACTTCGTCATTTTTCTTCCATGATATGAATGGAATTAAAATCTCTGAAAATTAGGATATTTGTTGCTGGAGTTTCAAGTAATTTTAATATGTTTTCTATTTATTTGTAGCAAATTGGAATTCACTTTTGTGGTGTTTGGTGGTCGTAGATGTTCATATGGTTAGGTTCAGTTCTTTACTTCTACTATAATAACTTCAACTGTGCTCTTTGATTTTGTTTACCTTCACTTCACATGTGTATGTGTTTTGCACGTAGATACAACACCCTTCCCCTCGTCTAGCCACTCTATTTGCTCTGTATATGTTGTAGTCGTGCAATGCTATTTCAGTATTCTCGATGCAGTTTTCACAGCCTCTTTTGCACTTATGTAAGTGTGTTTCTGTTAGCATATGATATCTATGTTGGTTTTCGTAGCTAAATTTTGCAAGTATTGTAATTTGCAGTCTGCATGGTCCGTATAGAGGCCTTGTATATTTGTGTATAATACATTTACCAGGTTTCTAATCTTTGTGTTTCGATTTTCCTAAATGATGGTCGTTTCCTGGTCGATGTCGATTCCTGTTGGTGTTATTGGTTGGGCCGCTGCATTCGGGAGTATTGGGTTGCGGCCCGTGATACCACTGTGGTTGTTGTATTATTGGTGGGCGATGTTGAATAGGAGGGTGATGTGCGTAATGTTGTGGCGCATATGTTTGCGGCGTTCTGTCTCTCCTTGTTAGAAGGCAAGCTGTGCTTTTATTATCCTCATTTCTTCTAAAAAATATGTTCATTACTCTTGTTATTACTTCTATGTCGAATATGATCTGTTCTTTTCCTGTTCTCTTCTTTGCGTACCCTTTATGTGGAAAAAACGGGCACTCTACGTTCAGGCATTTTTTCTCAGTAATTGACTGTCTGCACATACGAGGGTGAAAAAGTTGCAGTTTGGTCCGTACCTGCGCTTCCTATTCCTCATCCTATAGAAGCATTTTGTGGGGTGATTGTATATGAAGTTTGAGCCATATTTGCACGCACCTATTTTATAATATTCGCATATGGCCTGTCGTTAAATTCCCTCTGAGTCTTATGTGATTCGACTTCCTTCTTCTGCACCACCACCACTTCTTCCCTACTCAGTGGGGTTGTTTTCTTCGGCGTGTATTTCGTATCTCCCTCTTTTGTCGTGGGTATCTCTTTATCTGAGGCTGCTTTCGCCCTTCCCTATAGTGTTTTCTTCTTTTTCCTTTTCGGTTGTGCAGGCGTTTTCTGTTTCCTATTTTTCTGTCGGTAAAACTGCTGTACTTGACTTCTATTTCAACATTTTGTATTCCCCTCTGTACTAATTTTCTGTTGTTTTCCATGCATTTGACGCACAAGAAACCATAAAGGCCTATGATTTTGTTATTTATTCTATTTACCATTTTCCTGTCTTTTCTATCTACGTTCATGCATTCGTAGTGCTTAAAGGTATTGCACAGAATGCAGTTTAAGCCCGAGGTCTGGTCTGCTTCATTTTTGCAATAACAGAGCTGATGTGCCGCGCATTCCATTACACATAATCCGGCTTTATTCAATTTTCTGACTTTCCCGCAATTTACATATTTCTTCGTATATTTTGCCATTCTCTCCTTTATTTCTCTCTTCTTCCTGCTTCTCAAATTACTCTCGATAATTCGACCTTAGTTTTATGGCTATTCCAGTATATATATATATATATATATATATATATATATATATATATATATATTATATATATATATATATATATATATATATTAGGGTAGTCCTCCCTTATAGAGGCGATATTTTTTTTTGGTAATTTACATGCTCCCACCCAATAAAGTTGTTCCACTTAATAAGAAAATAATTCTGCTTCAATTTGAGCTCGATCGGATAATAATTAGAGGTGGCTGTCGAAGCTGAAGTTACCACAAAACTGCCCGTGAGTCCCCCCCCCATTACGATGGGTATTACCGCTCAAGGCGGGGGTTTCTATTGATCCCCTGAACAATCTCAGTTGGCCCCCAGGGATCCATGGATCACCACTTGGGAAACCATGATATAATGTGTAGTTAAAAGATTTT
Organism: Bathynomus jamesi; assembly: GCA_023014485.1. NCBI lineage: Eukaryota > Metazoa > Arthropoda > Malacostraca > Isopoda > Cirolanidae > Bathynomus > Bathynomus jamesi. Next base: position 29,244 of record JAJOZX010005662.1, read on the forward strand.
ATTTTGCATATATATTTTAAATTATAAGCGTTATACATAACACTGATGACGTACTATTTTGAATCGTCATGGCTGGCAAGACCACTCACTGTAGTTCACTATTAAGATCTTCTTAGTAGGTTCAGGATATTTCTTCCTGTGTTGCTCCACGACTTTCAATAGGTATTGAAGTTGTTCTTCATTCTTAGTGTGTTTTCCACTATAATCCTGGATAAGTGCAATCCCGCGTTCGGCACTGTCGTTCACGACCTTGATGTTTTCAACTTTCCGAAGAGCCTCTTGAAACTCATCATCTGAGTCCCATGTTGACGGGTCTTTTTGCATAAATGCAGTATTGATATTGAGGGCCCGTGTAAGCTTAAAAGAGTTTCTCGTGCTCAAGGAATCCAATGTTGGGAGATGATCTTGACGAAGGCTCACACGTTTAGAACATTTTAGGTTGCCTTCTGTCTCATTAATTCCCTTTACAATTAATCTTTTGTGTCTACTGATACAGAAGCATCAAAAAGTGCCAATCCCACCATTTCCTCAGATAGGTACCACAAATGGCCAGCAATTTAGATGCTGCAGATTTTTCCCATTTTAAGGATTTCGTTCAAAATTTAAAGTTTGACAGCCACCCCTAAATATTATCGGATCTGGTAAAAACTTTGCCAAAATAATTTTTTTATGAAGTGGAACTACTTTATCGGGTGGGAGCAGTAAAAATAAAAATTCGTTTTGAGGACCACCTAATATATATAGATATCGTTCAACTTCTATTCGGGCAACGCGTGTCGCTCCGCTAGTTTCTGTATAAGACTAGTAAACTGCATGGAGTTCAACGCTGTTCACGATCCATATTAATGTTTATCTTTATGAACACAGATATTACATTATAATTACCTGTATGTCAATTACTGTACCTTCATTTGTCCTTTAGATATATATATATATATATATGTCTGTGTTATATGTTGTTGGACTAGGTTGTCCCCACTTCACGTACACCTTCCCCCAGTTGGGGTACCTTGACTATCACTGCGGCGTTTCCACATGTACGGAGTCGCCTGTGAGGCAGGGAACATTACATATGCGGGCAACTGTACATACAGATTTATGTGGGATCCTAACCAGGGTATAATCTGAACGCGGAGGACGGTTTCCCATTCAATTCCTCTCCAGATCAGTGTCGTTTAACTTCGCTGATCGACGGAAGCAGTGTTACGACACGGTCACGACATAGCCCAATTTCAATAACTGATAACTATTATATGTGTCTGAACCTTTACAGACAAAGATCCGAAAACTTTGCATACGTACTTATGAAATAAGAAAGAGCGGAACGAGATATTTGCCCCTGATTCTCGATTAAAGTTCTTCGACGCAGCCCCAAAATTCTAACGTGTAAATTCACCTTTGAGTGTGAATAAATTAATCCGCCAGTAACGAAAGATTTCTGAATTCTGGTTTTACAGTGGCAAGGCATTGGCAGTGTGATTTTGTGGTTTTTTTCCATATGGATAGACAGGTTCCTAGGTAAAGAATGAAGCGCACCTTTGAAAGAAAATACCATTCTCAAGTACCAAGTTGTTCTATCAGGAAGGAGACTCGGGCGAGGGTTTCATTTTGCAATAGGATAAAGATCTTAAGCACACTGCAACACCCAACTAGATATTATACAGCAGGAATACCAACAGGTGCTAAAACTAATGAAAATGTTATGGACCTTAATCATCCATTGGTAACCCCAGTGGCCTATTATGAGATGAAGCTGTACCTACGCGTGGGATATGCTACAGAATGAATGAAGTAGAATGAAAGGTGAAGTATTGTTTAAATACTTTAATTATCACTGGCCAACAAAATGAAACTTTTTTCTCATCACAAACATGATCACACTTTTCTTAATGCATGTTTCGCGCTGATTCCGAATCTGGTTTTATTTGTTTTCTAGCATGTAGAGTTATATAGATACACTGGTTTTCATATTTTTAAGTTTTTGATATTGCTATAAGAAAATTTATGGATGTATAGATCACACTTAGGAATGCTAAACAACAAATACATCAATACTTTATTCAATGTACTTATAAATAAAGAATATATACATTATTTTATTAAAAGCGCTGTGAGTGTGATTTCCTTTTGAAATTTGGCCTGGATTGTCACGATACAGCATCCAACAATGGTCCGCCATCATGCTTTCATTCCAATATCCTTGGTAGTGCTTCTCCATCATCTGAATATCTGATGGAAGCGCTCTCCTTGCTCGTCACTCACTGCACCAAGGTTTTCAGGGAAGAAATCTAAGTGGGAATGCAGGAAGTGAATATTTAACGACATTCGACACTCCATTTCTTTGAAGCATCAAGGAGGTTCTTGACTCCATCCTTATACGCAGGTGACTTGTTGCTTCCAAGAAAGTTTTCACATATCCATTGTGAATCCTGACTGCATACCATAAGCATTCCTATAACTTTTAGATCTCCACAAACATTCCATTGATGACTGTCGTATTTGATTGCCTTAAGTAGTATATCCATATTGTCATATGTCTCTTTAGATGGACGGAATGGGCTATGGGGATGGATGGCATTATATTACCATTATGCAAAAGAACTGCTTTCAGGCTTCTCTGCGACAATCAATAAAGAGGCGCCACTCAGATGCCACATACGTCTGAGATATGGCTGTAAATAGTCCATTGCTGTCATGGCAATAACAGAGAGGACCGTCTACTGAAAAGAATGCTGTTAATTCAAAATTCCGCTTTCGGTAGTAACTAATACGAACATTGTTCTCAAGTAAATTGTTCTCCTTTAGTCTTGAGGCGAGAAGCTCTGATTTCTCTTTAGACAGCGATAAGTCTCTAACAAGATCATTCAACTGTCCTTGGGTTAACGTTTTAGGCTCTAAATGTCTACCTTCAAAAGTTTACTCTGGTAGATGGTCCGGAAACGCCAGTTGCACCTTCATCACTTTTCCATATCATCTATGATAGAATCTAGCCTATCACTTGGGGGAATTGGAATGGGCAATGTTTCATCATGTTTTACTGGTCTACGTGCTGAATCCAAGTTTGGATATACAATCTGGTGTTTGTTCTTGGCAGAAAACCCCATTAAGTTCACACTACAAAAATAACAGTCTTCATGATGATCTCCGGCTCCCTCTCATATCATGGGTATGGCAAATGGCATTGAAGCTTTCTTTTGTTAAGCCAATCACGTAATCCATTTGAACAGCCAGAACAGATTTGATGTGGCGCCCATGGTTTATCTTGGTCACCTAGATGGCAACCAAAGTATAGCTTGTATATTTTCTTAATGTCGGTTGTAATACTTCGTTGCTGTGTTTTAGTTGTGAACTGGCCGCATACAAACACAGAACTTGTCGGGGTCATTCTTACATTGTCGAGGCATGTTGACTGACCTGAGCAAACTATAAATTCAAAAAAAATGTACACCAACTTGACACAACAAGTTCTTGGACTGGACTGATCTTTTGACACACAAAGCACGGCGTTGTTGCCTGAATCACAATGCTGCTAGACATTTTAAAAAGCTCACACCTGATACATAAGATGTATAATTAAGATAATTGAAATAAATAAGATGAATAAACTAAAAAACACAAATAATAAACACAATCAAATGTTGAAATATTAGTATTTTGCCTATTTAAAATGGTTAAATCTGTGTAGTTATTGTTATTTTATTATTTGTCGGGTTCAAAATCCCAGCTGAGCCGTGAACGGCCAAATTCTAAAGGGCCAGTTATACCTGAAGCCCAAGTTAAGCTAAATTAAAACTTACGGATTTGAGATCCTATTAGGTCCTACCTCAGGGTAACCTCATGGTTGCTTACTCGATGCGGGCCTACCTTAGACCTTAGTTACATGAATTTAATGTAAACAAAAGGGTACTATTTATGGTCTTCTTTCTCAACCTTGCAACAACAACGCAACCTGGACTATTGCACGGTGCAACAATCTTGTATCTAAACAACCAAACTGAATTGCAAGAGCTCTCTACAAGACCACACCCTGTACGTACGACATCCCACAAACGAGTAGAAAAGATGCGCAGCGCCCCAAAATGATGCCACCAGCGTCCCAAACCTGATGCCACAAGAGCTAAAAATGTAGCTCTAATTAAGTTAATTTTTCACTAACCTTACAATTATGAGATGGATATATATACACCTTAACTTAATATTACAAGCAATGCTGCATCAATCAGCTTAGTCATCATATCGCCTTGGGACAACAATGGTTCTTCCTCTTCTAGATTTTCTAACACTCCCCACCGAAGAGGCATTGTTGTCATTACCTTCTGCAAGGTTAGCCAAGCCTTCTCCATGAGCTGGAACTCAAATGTTTCATCTTGACTATCTGTTTTTTTGCTGATTTCTAAAGCATAGAGTTTTTGTATAGGTCTCTTTAACTTTCCTCCTGAAGTCTTTACCAGTGCAGACCTAACTAAATTGTCTTTGCAACAAACAACCTTCAATTATGCAAGCTTCCAGCATTGCCTTGGTCTTTCATCCCCAATCATTACCACTTCTCCCACCTTGATACAATTTGCATTGGAGCCCTTTACCTGCCTGATGGGTAATAATTGAGTTCTGGCAAAGTATTCCATCTGCCACTTCTTCCATAACTGATCTTGTAGCTCTTCAGGTACCTGAACCGTCTGGTTAACTCTCCTTGAGTGCTCTGGATAGGCTGCAAGTCTTCTGGCACACTGGGGCTTGATGTTAATCGTTTACCACAAAGAAAATGATTGGTGTCAATGGCTCTGCATCCTGCATACTGTTGTAAAAAAAGTGATAGGCCTACTGTTCACCATTGCTTCTACTCACTAAAACAGTGCAGAATTCTTCTTTGCTCAAATGAGCATTAGCTAAAAGTTTCTTTAATGGACACTTTACACTTCCACTAGCCTTTCCCAAAATCCTCCCCACCATGGTGCTCTCTCAACAATAAACTCCCACTGTACCCTTGGTGTGAAAAGTAGGATTGGAATCCTTCCTCTTTTAGCAAGGACCAAATTTCTTGGAGTTCCTTTGCAGCCTTTTTGAAGGTTTTTGCATTATCCGATATGATTTATTTGGGAAACCCCTTCTGTTCACAAACCTTTTAAAGGCCAAAAGAAATACATCACTTAAAGTTGCTTACCAACTCCAAATGGATTGCTCTGGTGGTAGCACAGGTGAAAAGACATATATAACCTTTGTTAGACTCCCTCGCTCATACACATAGACTGGCCCTGCAAAGTCTACTCCCACTACATCAAATGGGGCAGTATAGACACACCGTCTCTTGGAAGTGGAGCCACCTTTTCATAATAAGGCTTTGCACTCCACGCTTGCAAACCACACATTTATGCACGACCTTTTTTACTACTTGTCTAATTTTGGGAATCCAAAACTGTTGTCTGATCTCTATTATCACTTCTCTAACTCCAGCATGTAACAGCTATGATGAGTATCCAGGATCAAAGGTCCACAAAGTGCCCCCCAGAAGGTAGCAATGGATGTCTTTTCTCCTCTGGAAGCCCAGAAAACTGTAGTCTACCTCCTACTCTCAATAAATACTGATCCAAAAAAACACATCCAAACCCTTGAGCGCAGAATGTGTTGGTAGAACTGTAATGGATGGCTGTGAGCAATTTCTCTCTTCACCAAATTTTTCCTTACTGCAGATATACCACCCAGTATTTTTTGGCTTGCTGAATCTCATTACTGTCAGAATTCCTTCCCTTTCTTGTTTCCTCCCTTATGTTGTTGGTAAATCTATATACCCATGCTGTCACTCTTAACAATCTTTTCAGACTGCTAATGTCCTCAAGCCTCAATATGGGGTCCTGCTGCATAACTTGACAACTGTTCACAGCACATTTTCTCACCTCACTCACCCATGCTTCTTCAGCCTGGCATTCTCCTACAATAGGCTGATTAGAAGGCCAGTTTTCACTTCCAAGTTTTAGCCACTCTGGCCCATTCCACCACAAACTTGACTGTGAAAGATCTTTCACTGAAATTCCTCGTGTTGGTAAATCAGGGGGTTTGGATGCCTGGACAATGCTTCCATTGCTTGGGATCTGTGTGCGCTTGAATTTCCTCCACCCTATTGGCAACAAATGGTTTCCATTTCCTTGCCTGACTTCTTAACCAGTGCCAAACTATAGTGGAGTCTGTCCAATAATAGCTTGGAATTTCATAGAGGGCCAAAGACTTTCGCACTGTAATTGCAAGCCGACTAGCAATAACGGCACCATCAATTCCACCTTGGAACAGAAAGCCTTTTCAAAGGTGCTACTCTACTCTTTGCAGCAACCAACCTGCAACTTACTTCCTCTTGCAATGCGCCTCTTATATAAATATAAGTTGCATAGGCTTCCTCACTTGCATCACAAAAGATGTGCAGCTCCAAATTGTCTGGACTATTGTTCACTCTCCAAAGTACCATCTTGGGATTTCATGTCTCCAAGATGTGCCAACTTCTTTGAACCAATATTTCCACCTTACCACCATATGATCAGGTAACTCTTGGTCCCAACCAAGTCCAATTTCCCAGAGGCTCTGAAACCAAATTTTTGACTTTATCACAAATGGAGCCAGGAATCCAAGAGGATCAAAGACCTTTGAAGCCAAACTAAGAGCTGTACGTTTTGTCCACCTTGTCTCATTCTCAGCCAGCTCATACTAAAGATTTCCCATTGAAGGTAAACAAATCATCATCTTGCTGCCAAACAATGCCTAGCACCTTTGCATCTATTGCCCACAACTCCTTAATACCAGAATCCTCAATACTTTCTGCTGCATCAGGTACTACACAGGAATGACTCATAAACTCTTGTAATTGCGAATGATTGGTCTGCCATTTTCTAAGCTCCATGCCAGCCTCCCTCATTATAGCTCTAGCCTCCATGAATATCTGTTAGCCATTTCTGTATTATCCACGGAACACAGCAAATCATCAACATAAAAATTTTTCCTTATGTGTTCAATAGTGTTAGGATAGACCAGAATATTTCTTAAAATGGTACTGCATAGTAGCTTCCAACAGAAATGGACTAGAGCTGAGGCCAAACAACACTGACTTCATTCTATATGCTTGAACCTTAGGTTCATTTTCCAAACAAGTCTTTCGTATCCACCCACAGATACCTTACTGCATCTCTGTCCTCTGGTTTTAACTTTATCCTCAAAAAGGCTTGCTTCACATCTGCAGTCAATGCTACTCTACCAAACCTGAATCTCAGTAACAAGGAAAAAAATCTGCATTTAAATTTGGCCCAGCATCCAAACAGTCATTCAAGGACACACCACCCTTGTCCTTGGCTGAGCCATCAAAAACTACCCTCAGTTTGGTGGTAGTTTTGTCTCGCCGTACCACTGCATGGTGTGGCAGAAATGTGCCTCCTGGCTCACCAGCTCACCTTGCACCTTTCAGCATAGCCCTCCCTTACATAACTTAGGATGGGCCTCATCGTATTCAATTAACAACTCCTCATTTTTTATTAGCCTGTACAATGAAGTCTCCAACCTCCGATTAGCTAGCTGAAGGTTTGAACCGGGTTTGCAAGAATCCTTCTATGGTAGGCCAACTTCATAGCAACCATCTCTAAACCCAATCCCTTTTTCAAATTGCTCTAAACATCATTGTTCACTGTACTTGCCTGGTTGTCCTTTATGCCAATAGATTCAAGTTCCCAAAACGCTTTCAAATGCCTTTCCAGGCCATGGCTGTTCTCCTCAATCTTAACAAAAAGAGCCTTAACTTCCATTTCATTGCAATAACTACCATGTAGCATCCAGCCTAGCTTACTTTCAATAGCTACGGGCCTTGAGATGTACGGACAATATTACCAGTGATGAAGTCCCAATAATAGTCAGCTCCAATCAAAAGACTAATATCTTCTGTTCCCTCAAAACTTATTATTGCCCAAATTAATTCCTTTAACTTGCAATTCTTGGACACATGCCATATCTAAACAAGTAGTGACTGGAGTACAAAGTTCCTCAATCTCTAAGCTTGGACCTTGATAGTGGGACTTTGCGGTAACAACACTTTAACCAGAACTTCTACCTTCTTAAATTTGGTTCGGTTTTGAACGGAACCCCCAAACCCAGAAATTCTTAAATTTTCCCTCTTAAGTTCTTTAAACTTCAATTTTCTGGAAATTCTGGTCTTAATAAAACTACACTGGCTACCACTATCAAACAACACTCTTACAGTAGCTTCTCCCTCATTCCCAATTAATAAGGCTGCAGTTGTTTGCAATAATCACCCCTTTACCTTTACTCCCTTGCATAGCAGTGGTATGTGCCACTGATGTCTCTACTTCTGGGGTAGGCCTACTAAGAGTGTTTTCACACAATAATGGCTGATGCCTACCATGACATTTTTTGCACAAAATTTTAAACTTACAAAACCTTGCTCTATGACCTTTCAAAAAACATTTAAACATGCTGTGGACTTAGTTGCCCTGTCCTTTCTCTCCTCAAGGGTAAGGCCTCAGCCACCTCACATTTATATGACTTGTGTTGCCTTCGCAAAATATGCATTCCTTGATTCCCTTTAATTTATCTCAGAGGAGGCATGTAGAGCTGACACTGTACCCGGGCTATTCCCTTTGTGGAAACTTTGGTTGCTGTGCCTGCCTTTGTCCCCTTGTTTACCATCCCACTGTGCAAACTCAAACTCCCTCTCGTCTTGCTAATTCTGTGCCTAAAAGACTTAACATCTGCTGAAGGGGGATGTACACATGTTCTGCAGAGTGTCCCCTACTTAATTCAAGCAAAATTGAGCTAGGCAATTTAGACTCCAGTGTAGGAACCAACATTATACCATACTTTTTCCATTCCTACACCCAAGTTGTCCAGGGACCTAGTTCTAATTTCAAATTCATCATAACTGCCGTAACTCCTTGACCTATTAGGATTATTAACAGGAGGTATAGCTAAAAGTGCACGGAGGTGGCTTAATTAAGATCTCGGCTTACCAAAACCGTTTCTTTAATATATCCCAAGCCACATTATAATTAGCCTCTGTTAATGCTAATCCTGCTATAGTCTTTGCTGCCTCCCCTTCCAAGAGGACCGCAAATAATTAAAGTTCTCCACGGCACTTAACACTTGACTAGAATGAACTGCTGATTGAAAACTGTCTGCCCATCCTTGCCATTCCTGAATACTCCCAGCAAATGTTTTTAGTACAAGCCTCGGTAATTGAACTACAGATCTGTTAACCTTAACTTCACAAACATCATTTGTTGAGTTGTGTTTTTCATTATCAGGCCTGGTCTCTAACTGTACTGAGCTACTAAACTCTTTTGCTCGGAGGCCTACGTTAATTATATCATCAATAATCTCTTCAAAGTAAATTATGTTATTTTCTATTCATCCTCTTCTATAAGAGCCTCAATTTTAACATTTACCTCACTATAGAGCAACCTTTTTAGTTTCTAATATGGAAAGCTGCGCAGTCACTAAGCGTAAATCCTCTGCTCTATGGCAGAATCTATAGTGCAATGACCTTTGTAATTAGACCTTTGTAGGCGCTTCTCTTCAGATGCACTCATCTTCAATGCAAACAACAATTGGGCTCAATGCCAATAAGCTGAATTGGCAGAAATACTTAACCGAACTGATCAAACGTAAATTTTTACTTTCAAAATAAACTGAATTGCTAGGTAGGGTACTAACCAACACCAGTATGGAATACCAATTTTTCACCCAAGTAACTGGCGCATGGTCTGCAACCTTCGCCTACGATAATAAACCAAATTAACCAAAATGGTAAATGTAGACCAAAAACAACGACAGAGAAGTGGCCAAGTTTCGCGATTGGGCAACCAAACTTTCTACCCTGGGACCTTATTCAATAATAACCCAAAATTAACCAAACCGGTAAAATGTAGGCCAAAACAACGACAGACGACTGGCCAAGTTTCGCAAATGGGCAACCAACTTTCTACCCTGGGACCTTAATTCAATAATAACCCAAATTAACAAACCGGTAAAATGTAGGCCAAAACAACGACAGACGACTGGCCAAGTTTCGCAATGGGCACCAAACTTTTACCCTGGGACCTTAATTCAAAATAACCCAAAATTAACCAAACCGGTAAAATGTAGGCCAAAACAACGACAGGACGACTGGCCAAGTTTCGCAATTGGGCTACCAAACTTTCTACCCTGGGACCTTAATTCAATAAACCCAAAAATTAACCAAACCGGTAAAATGTAGGCCAAAACAACGACAGACGACTGGCCAAGTTTCGCAATTGGGCTACAAACTTTCTACCCTGGGACCTTAATTCAATAATAACCCAAAATTAACGAAACCGGTAAAATGTAGGCCAAAACAACGACAGACGACTGGCCAAGTTTCGCAATTGGGCGACCCAAACTTTCTACCCTGGGACCTTAATTCAATAATACTCACCCGTCTAGGCCTAACTTGGGCTACACAATTTGCACAATCAGAACTTGCCGAAAAATAGGTCACTGACTCAGTCTTGGGGTAGAATCCGGTTCTGAAGGACCATGTTATTTTATTTATTTGTCGGGTTCAAAATCCCAGCTGAGCCGTGAACGGCCAAATTCTAAAGGGCCAGTTCTACCTGAAGCCCAAGTTAAGCTAAATTAAAAACTTACGGATTTGAGATCCTATTAGTCCTACCTCAGGGTAACCTCAGGGTTGCTGACTCGATGCGGGCCTACCTTAGACCTTAGTTACATGAATTTAATGTAAACAAAAAGGGTACTATTTATGGTCTTCTTTCTCAACCTTGCAACAACAACGCAACCTGGACTATTGCACGGTGCAACAATCTTGTATCTAAACAACCAAACTGAATTGCAAGAGAGCTCTCTACAAGACCACACCCTGTACGTACGACATCCCACAAACGAGTAGAAAGATGCGCAGCGCCCCAAAATCATGCCACCAGCGTCCCAAACATGATGCCACAAGAGCTCAAAAATGCTAGCTCTAAATTAAGTTAATTTTTCACTAACCTTACAATATGAGATGGTTATATATACACACCTTAACTTAATATTATACAAGCAATCTGCATCAATCAGCTTAGTCATTCATATCGCCTTGGGACAACATGGTTCTTCCTCTTCTAGATTTTCTAACAGTTATATATATGCCTTCATCTTGAAAACTATACGTGATAGAAAAAATCTGAATGCAGTTTTGGAATCAGCGTGAAAAATGCTATCCAGCCAACACAAATTTTACTCTGATGAAAAATCTTTGTTGACCAGTGTTATTATAGATTTTGAGACTGTCCATGGAGAATCCGAGCAGCAGTCAGTGATTGCCAACAAGTATATAGTGTGTTACAGTCAATATGTGTCAAATTGGTGCTACACACAAAACCTAACCTAACCTAACCTAGCCTAATCTGGTATTTCCCAATATGTTGCCTAAAAATTCATGGCTAGGTTAAGTTTAATTGGGTATTAAGTAAATCGAGCATTTGACACATTGCCTAAAATTTCAGTCAATTTATAAATTGCCTAATTTCAGACATTGACTGTAATATATAACAAAGATCTTAAGATCCACTCTAAGCTAGCCCAAGAAAAAAGCAGAAAAATAGAAAATAGCAAAGTGAAATAAAGAATACTAAAAACTTATAACAAGCTTACACTTATACTTGTAAATCTTTCATACAGGAATAGTAGTAATAGTAAAGCGTTAGAATGGACAAGGCTCTCTTCCCTCCTCCGTCAGCTACGGCTGACAGAAAATAGTGGTGAAAGAAGATTTATAGGAAAAGTTGGAAAAAGGATAATGAAGAGAATAAGTTCATAAGTCATTCACACGATGCGTACACTTATCTCGTGTACTGAGAAGAGAGAGAGAGAGAGAGTTTACAACACGGCAGTGAATTTTAATGGGAGAGAGAGAGGAAGGGCATAGAACTGATTAATATAATAAATAATTCATTTTTATGACAATAAAAGCTGCTATGAGCAATTTACCAATTTGGCTTCGAGCCAAAGTCATAAATAAAGATGAAGCTCGGTTGGAAGTATCCTCAATTTATTTTAATATTTTGTTCCGAACTGATAAAAAGAATGCGAACACATCGCTGCGCATGTGTCATTTGAGCTTCAATAAATTCATTGAATTCACTGCAGGAGAGGAAAGTTTCACCATTCGTAAGAGTCTGTCGTTGAACAAGTTTTAATTAGGCTTCTAAATCGAACGATAATCATGATTCATGCGACATCCAGATTTTAAATACACACGTTATCCACGCAGACCACCAGCGTTCTTAGTTAGCAATAACAATATTTCCTATAAACCGAGTGAAGACACTGTGGTGGGGCGTTCGAGCCGATGATTTTGGTAATAATAATAATACAGGGGTTAGCGCAATGGGACCCAGTAGTTGGCCTGACCGCTGCGCCAGTTTCTGGCTCTCCTGACTCATTACTATTGTCCACATGCACAGACCGACTGACGATACATTGAAGTATATACCGTCCCTTAGAGTTTCACGAATAAAAACTGTCGAGTTTAATTACAGGGTGATATAAGGTCCTTGTGCAAATTTGAACTTTAATAACTTTTGACGTACCCATGATAGAAACAAACTGCAAACCGGGATACGAAAACCATAATTATGAAGTTAAAACAATTTTAAATATGGACAAATCACAAACACTACAAACTAAAAATTAAAACAGGCGTGAAATTATATTTGGTTTTTAACTATAAATATTTATATATATAGAGAGTCTAGATATATATATAGATATATATATATATATATATATATATATAACAAACACACACACACACACATATATAATTATATATATATAGTATATATTATCTGATTTTAGCATTGAAGATTACATTAGAAAATGTCAAAAGCTTTGAATATTTAATGTTTGCATACGGACTAATATTGTTCTTCCCGATATATATATATATATATATATATATATATATTGTATATATTTTATTTGAATATTTATTTGAAAAACTAGAAGACAGGAAGGTTCCCATGTACATATTAAATGTATTGAAATTTTGGTATTCCCACCAATCTTTCACCGTTAGGTGGGGCAATGTACCTCCCGAGTGTTTTAGCTCCTCTTGCGGGGTGAGACAAGGCTCCTTGCTCTCCCCTATGCTGTTTAACCCTTAACCGGTATGGTGGTATGGACCCGCACCATACCACTTATGTAACTAAACCGCACCATACCAGTTAAGGGTTAATGTGTATATTGACGGATTAATTGCTTCATTTAATGAGGCAACAGTGGGATGTTGTATAGATAACACAAGGATAAATAACTTAGTTTCTGCCGATGATATGGTGTTAATAAGACCCTCTGTTAAAGATCTGGATCGGCTACTAAAAGTCTGCGAAGTGTATTCGCAGAAACGATATTCTTTTTACTGTTACTAAAACTAAGGTTATGCAATTTCATCCTAAAAGCTGTAATCAGCCAGCTGATATAAGGTTTAAAATGAATGGTGAAGTAATTGAGGAAGTACAAGAGTTTAAGTATTTGGGGCAAACTGTCACCAGCTACTTGAGTGATGACTCAGATATAAGAAAACAATCTTGAAGCCTTTGTGCTAAAGCGAATATGACTGTAAGGAACTTCCGGTTGTGTACAAGTGAAGCTAAAGACACTCTCTTTCGTACTTTCTGCAGTAATATATACGGTCAGCAACTCTGGGTGAATTATAAAAAAGGTTCTGGCAGAACCCTAAATTTGCTGTACAACAGGTCTTTTAGACTCTTACATAAATTACCCCCGAGATGCTCAGCTTCGCAAATGTTTGCTATCCGCAAACGGGTAGCTCCACTTAACTTCGACATTACAGTATTATTTCTAATCAATTGTATATATTCTATCCTTAGTATGTGAACTGAACTGTCGTTGTATTAATAATATTTGTCATATGGACTGTAGTCTGCCAATAAACCTTTTCATTTCATTTCATATATATATATATATGTATATAGAATGGACAAGGCTTTCTTCCCTCCTCCGCCAGCCACGGCTGACAGAAAATAGTGGTGAAAGAAGATTTATAGGAAAGTTGGAAAAAGGATAATGAAGAGAATAGCTTCATAGTTCATTCACACGATGCGTACACTTTTCTCGTGTACTGATATATAATATATATTATATATATATATAATATATATATTGTTGCAAACAACGGCGTGATTTTGCTCGCTGCTCTTTTCCTGTTTGTTTGGTGAGGTGGGAGGAGTAGTGTGGGTGCATAAAAGTAGACAGACATGGATCGATTTGAGAATTTCTCTACTTGAGTTCCTCACGTCAGTTTGTGAGCTATATTTACGGGAAATTTTGGTGTGATGACATACGCAGTCGTCCTCACGTCTTTAATGAGATGTATTTGAGGGTAAAAAAAAAAGCCGTTGATGAGGGAGGTGTATTTGAGAGGGGGTAGGAGATAGGTTAGGTTAAGGTGAAACTTCATGAACCTTTATGAGGTACATTTAAGGGTGGCGTAGCCTCTCGGGGTGTCGAATTGTCGTAGCAATGCAGGGGTTCCAAGGGTGACATTTGGAACCCGGAATCACCCCATTCACGCGCACCCGCCACACAACCACACCCCGCGTCACACGTACGCAGCACCCGCACATCCACACGCCCACGTTAAACCTACGCACCAACCTCGCAGTGTCTTATCCATGCCCACACCCCTCCCGGTCGCACGATATCGTTGTCAATATGTTTAGATCAGCTCCTTGAAGATGAAAAGGTGGTTTGTTTGTGCATGCAGAGAACATCGCACTCATGCGTCAGGCTTCTGCTGATATATATATATATATATATATATATTAGGTAAATGTATCCCAGAAATAATATATCCTAATAAAAAGCTGGTATGTTGATTGTTGATCTGACGCCGATAAATATCAACGCTTCGAGATATTTTTTAATGGTTACAGAAGAGAACGAAAGGGTAATGAACCTATACGAAGACATGTAAGGTAAAATATACAACATATAATGAGCATATTATTAGCTTTTCGCAAGACATCTTTAAAATTAAATTCTGCTCCAACGAATGTCAGTACTATCGTTTCGAGACGACAGTAAACTGTGAAGCTTAATAATAATAATGTTTTAAAACAAGTACAATTTTTTGTTTTAGTATAAATTTATGAAAAAAATGGAGAAAGACTATTAAATTTCCTTTAAACCAAATTATAATTTATATTTAACAGTGGGTAACTATTCTATTTCAGCTAGAGCCGGTTAGAATTTGATTAAATTAATGATTAACGGGAAAGTCCTATAATTAATAGCTTAATTATCGTTATCATCATTATTATTAATTCATATTCATTAACATAATTGCTATTAAATAAACTGTACAGCTAAAATATTATTTGAGGAGTATAGTAAGCGGTTAAGTTTAATTATGTTTTACATCGATAATCGTGATTCACTGTCAACGAATTGAAAATGCTAATAAAAATTCAACATATAAGTGAAATTTTTAATTATTTATTTTATTAAAAGCAGAAAGAAAACTTAACTAAAATTAAATTAATAAGATAATTTTACTTTATCAGGGAGACTGATTTAGTTTCAACCATATCAAGGTAAATTACATAATAAATGCAAAAAACTTCACTTTTTTCTACGTGAAGATCAAAATATGATAATAAAAACCCACTCTAAAGACAGAGTTTATTTCCACAACAGTTTCGATGCCCACTGGCATCCTTCTCCGGTGGATAGAGAAAAACGAATCCACCGGAAGAGGATGCCAGTGGGCATCGAAACTGTTGTGGAAATAAACTCTGTCTATTAGAGTGGGTTTTTATTATCCTAAATTACATATAAACTCTCTCTCTCTCTACACACACACACACACACGCACATATATATATATATATATATATATATATATATAATATATATATATATACAGGATGGCCCAAAATTCTGTTGCCCCGACGCATTCTAAACTATTTTTTTCGGGGCAACAAACTTTTGGCCACCCTGTATATATTACAATACAAAAATATGCAAGTTGGTCTTAAATTGCATACCTCAAAGTTAAAGGGGGACGGGTAGCGAGTTTACAGGAATACTGTGATATTTATAGATCCAAACGGTGTACTGTATAAAAAATTTAGGGTGGATCGATTTTACATATTTTTCGATTTCCATATTCTAATAGAGACAAAAACTTGCGCATGCATGAGAAAATAGCCTCTGCAAAATCTAGCTTAATAGGTAATCATCTTCTGCCCCCGGCAGAGCGATGAAAATCATATTTTAGTAGTCAAAAACGTATTTTTCTTATAATTTTTAAAATATTTCAATATGCATCAAAATTATTCCTAATAACTACAAAGTCGATGAAAAAGACCTCATATGATCGTTTATCTAAGCGCGTTGTCCTACGTTAATATCTTTTGCCCCCGGCAACAACGTCAAATGTTGAAAAAATAGGTAATTTATATACATATTTTCAGATCGGCTCTTTGTCTTAAATAATGCATTTATATATTTCCCATAGCATTTATATCGTTGCTTAGGCATGAAATAACACACACGCAAAATTTTATGACTCTAGAGTAATATCTTCTGTCCCCGAGAAAAGTCTAAATGTGGATTATAATTACGTTAATGCGATGTTATAAGTACGATAAGTACTAAGTACAGCTCCTCGCTTGCTAATTTTATAAAATTAGCAACACAGAACTCACCACGAGGAGGTGGCTGTACGTCGAGTTCCACCCTATCCAGCCCCAACCACCCTTCCTTTGGCTGCATGTCGATTTACATACGGTAATCTTTCTTAGAATCAAATCGTGGAATTTTTGTTCGGGAGTGAAGACGGGAGCGGATGAATCCGTCCCTCTCTTCTATTCCACTTACACTGGCAGAGGCTTCGGTTACTAATTTGATGAGTCTCTCGACCGCTTGAGTATGACAAGGGAATAGTGGGATCAGTCCATCAGGCTGGTCTCCCGTCTCAACAAACTCTTTTATTCAGGTATCAGGTATTGTTTTTGTAACGGGGGGGTTCGGTCACCTCAGCCGTTTGCCAGTTGATCATTTCGTAATAGTTTTGACTATCGTAGAGCAGCTCAGGCATGGCGAAGGCTCGAATTTCCACCGCTGGTGATTGTTTTGATCGTGCTTTTAATATTCTTCTCCATCCCATTTTGCATCTGCATTTTGTCAAATCAGGGCATTTACAAGCCGATATGTCAAATAAGGTGGTCTTAGTTGATTTCTTGAAGGCCTCAAGATTTTTCTGTAACGATTCGTTCTTCTTTTTCGCGTTCAGTGATTTGATGATGTTAGCCATTTTATCACGATAACTTTTCAACATTTGATTTATCCGTGCTGTCGAAACTGTTGGAATGGAAGCTAATTTCCACAAGTATTCCAGTCTCTCCGTGACCACAGCGGCGATGTCTTTGAATGGAGATTCATTCTTTGATGATCTCAACTCAGTTTTCACATGATGGTAGTATTGCATCACATCTTCACATGTGGGAAAACATCGCAAATTCAAATCTTTCCCAGCACCAAATATTGGACACGTAACCGATCTTCTAGTTGTAGCGGTAGCCATCCTGTAAAGATTAAAGAATAATGTATTGTTCTGTTACGCAATAAAATCGAAAAAAACAGAGTTATGAGAAAAACAAACAAGGATATGAGCAGAGAGATTGAGCACACTGAGGGCTCTGAGTGAGGAGCCACACACACACACACACTGAGGACTCGAGGAGCCAGCTGCAAAATACACACCTGCCTTCGACGCTGTCAAAAGGCAACTGAGGGAACTGCGCAGTCCGTACTGGCGCGTCAGTGGCAGCTGCTGCTGGCAGCACTCACCAGAGATGACCTTTAAACCCTAGCCTAGAGTCATAAAATTTTGCGTGTGTGTTATTTCATGCCTAAGCAACGATATAAATGCTATGGGAAATATATAAATGCATTATTTAAGACAAAGAGCCGATCTGAAAATATGTATATAAATTACCTATTTTTTCAACATTTGACGTTGTTGCCGGGGCAAAAGATATTAACGTAGGACAACGCGCTTGGAAAAATGATCATATGAGTCTTTTTCATCGACTTTATAGTTATTAGGAATAATTTTGATGCATATTGAAATATTTTAAAAATTATAAGAAAAATACGTTTTTGACTACTAAAATATGATTTTCATCGCTCTGCCGGGGCAGAAGATGATTACCTATTAAGCTACGATTTTGCAGAGGCTATTTTCTCATGCATGCGCAAGTTTTTGTCTCTACTAGAATATGGAAATCGAAAAAAATGTAAAATCGATCCACCCTACAAGTTATGGCAGCGGAGGTGTGTTCGGATTGGTGCACATAACTGCTCTAACACACTCAATGACGTTTATTATTACGTCACTTCTGCTACATTTTAGTGTTTAAAATACAAATGATTAAGAAGCAGAATGGAGCAAGTTTCGGGATGTTGGGATGGTTATGGAGCAATCCTAGTCATCATAATATTAGCTGGGCATTACATTATACCGTCTCAATATATACTGTAGACAAGCTTCTCAAACTTTTTTCACTTGCGACCCCTTTGGATCAGACAAATTTTTTCGCGACCCTTCACTCAATGTCATAAAAGCAATAGGTACTAACACTGTATATTTATGAAAATAATAATATTTTCAAATGTTTCTGCGACCCCCAATAATATTTACGCGACCCCCTGAGGGTCGCGACCCCTAGTTTGAGAAGCCCTGCTGTAGACTATAGAGAACGACTAATTCGGCAAATATCCCAAATCAAGGCATGATATCTAAGTTATTTTGACGCAGGTCTAAATTATTTGCTCAAATGCAATTATTGATATTAAGTAATTGTTGGGAATTGTTGTCAATATTGTTGTTTGTGATATATATCCTACGTGAAGAATCTAATGACCAAATTCCTCAGTGAACCTCTCACGCGCTCGCATTTCAGTGAAGTCACGGTCGTCTCACTAATAGATAGTTTATCCATTGTTTTAAGTGGTAATCTATTAAACGAACTATGTTAAACCTATTTCATCTTATGAAAGTCATTAGTCTAAAGCAAGACTGGTGAGCCGTGAATCAGAGGAATTTGCATTTGATTTGTTCATCGTAATTATTACGTAATATAGTATACTGTATATAGTAGTACATAAGAGTATTGGTAGCATATCATATGACAATTTCTATAAACATGTGATGACCTCGATGTTGCCAGTTTTTATTTTTTTCCTGAAACTACAGGGCTATTTAAATTTATTCATCCGATTTCAACTGAGAATACTTCCGTACCTATGAACCGTGCATCAAACTGGGCATACACCACATGAAAGAGGAAATCTTCGAGTTTTACAAAATCACCGCGAGAGGGCTCCAAAGTCACGCCGTGGCCTAGCCTAGCAACAAACAGTCAGTGTGAAAATGGCGTCCGCACAGCAGAAGGCGTTTTGTGTGTTGCAGTTTTCGAGCTGTAAATCGGTAGTCACAGTGCAGCGTGAGTTTCGTCAACGTTACAGAACAGATCCACCGGATGCTCTGAGCACCCGGTGGATCTGTTCTGTAACGTCGACGAAACTCACGCTGCACTGTGACTACCGATTTACAGCTCGAAAACTGCAACACACAAAACGCCTTCTGCTGTGCGGACGCCATTTTCACACTGACTGTTTGTTGCGAGGCTAGGCCACGGCGTGACTTTGGAGCCCTCTCGTGGTGATCTTGTAAAACTCGGAGATTTCCTCTTTCATGTGGTGTATGCCCAGTTGATGCACGGTTAATAGGTACGGAAGTATTCTCAGTTGAAATCGGACGAATCAGTTTCAATAGCCCTGTATTACCTTCTCATAGTTTGTTTCAACAATACATATATTATCATCTCCACGAGCGTAGACATTGCAAGAAAAGATTCTAAGGATAAGTAAAGTTCTTTCATGTTCACAATATATACTTTTATAGATGTCAAACATAAAAATATAATAAAATTCTATATTAACATAAATATATATTCGATACACATTTACGTCATGGCTTTAACATCAGTATTTCGTATAGCTTCCTCCAGCATCAATAATTTCTTACAATCGTTGCGGCATAGAAGAGGCCATATTGTAGGGAATGTTTGGTGTTCGGCGTAAGCTCTCCCAACTGTTCCTCGTGTGAGCTAAAAGTGCTTCAAATGTTCTTTCATTGCGTTGCTCCCATTCGTTAATCATTATTGCCCAAAGGTTTTCAATCGGATTCAAATCAGGAGAACGTGGTGGCAGAATTAGATTAATAATCTCTGGGTGATCTTTGTACCACGCTCTCACAACGTTACTCCTATGAATGGGACTGTTATCTTTCATTAAGTAAAATGGTTCCGGTGCTGGAACCAGATACGCACGAACACTGCTTAGCAGCACCTCTTCCAGTATCTGGCAATATTGCTGTCCAGTAAAGCGTCCATCTACTTGAGTCAATTCTCCGACACCATAGCCAGACATCCAGCCCCACACACCGAGATTGATGTGACCACTACGTTTGCTCTGGAAAACATTTCCTTCTTCATAGCGTTTTCCGCGCTGCCTCCAACAATGCAGGGAACCATGACTATCTGTTGAAAATGTTTTTTCGTCACAGCACACAACTTTTCTCCAGAATTCTTCCTCCTGCGGCAAGTATTGCAAGGCAAATTCCATCCGCGCCTCTTTATGCTCAATCGTCAATGCAGATTTTATAGCTGGACGGCGAGAAAAATACCCTGCCTCGTGAAGTCTGTTGTTCACTGTATTTGCGCTACAACGAAGGTTCAGGTGTCTGTAAATATGCGTCGCTGGAACAAACGGATGCTCTCTGGCATGATTAACAATCGCAGCATTTTCCTCTTGAGATATTGAACGCGGAGGACCAGACCTCGGCAAAGTAACGATTGAGTTTTCTGCTTCATACCGATGAATCCACCGTTCCACAGTGCTTCGATGAACGTCTAGTCGTCTTGATATTTCTCCTATTGGCACACCATATTCATGCAATGTCACCATTGCTCCCCGCATTGCCTGGGTCGTCTCGTGGTGCACAGACGGCCTTTCCATCTTTGTGTAAATGGCTTATGTCAAGCGTGCTGGGACGATAAAGGAAATGAGGATACCGTGCACCCCTTCTGAAATTGATTTCGGTTGTGAAGGGTACCAACCCTTCGAATGGTAATAATAATCAGCCAATTTCCTATTTTGTTGAACATATGCATAAAAAATTCGTCTTAAAAGCCAAGGATCCAAAGATTGTCAGCAATAGTTTATATCCCAACTGAATATAGTCAACCATCAACAGTATAATCATATTTTATTTCCATAACTACTCATGACTACTCTGTCATAGTAAATAACCTTATTATGACTTAGTAGTAGTGGTAATTCTGAGTGGCGGCCTCTAGCCACATACGTTAAACCTATCAGTGCGTCTAAGACCAGACTCTTCTGTTTCTGTTAATTCATTGTTAGTTTAAGGTATTTTGCTCTTTGTCTTTCTAGGTCTAGGGCATTAAAATAATATTTGAGTTTGTGTTTAGCATTTCCTCCTTCCTTCGTAATTCCCCACCAAGCAACGCTTACCTCCATCCTCATTCCACTTCCTTCATTAAACCTATTATCGCTTTTACTGTCCCTTCCTTCCATCCTTCATAAACCTAGCACATAAATTATATAATATGGAATCTAACACCTTAGATCTCTACGCATTCATGTTACTTGAAGACGCCTGTGTCTTAGGGGAATCTAAGTGATGAGAGTGGGCTTGAGGGGTGGTCTATTGATTATTACAGATGACCTTGAACGCTCCAACTATTTAAAAATGATTATTTATTACGCACATCATATGGCATAATACACACATGAATTTAAGTATCTCTTACACTATAGGAATGGAATTGAATCCTACCAGAGTTAAAAAGTCGCAAAATATGATAGATTAGTTTGTATTAAGAGGTCACTAAGAGAAAAGGATTTGGAGTAGAGCGGAAGGCAGAGAGTATATTTTCTCGAGTTTCGGTTATTATTAACGGATATATGGATACATTGCCATGCGGTGTGATGAGAGAGAGAGAGAGCTTTTAAATCACACCTTTTAAATGGTTTGTGGGTAAGAGCTTCACGTATGTTATTTTAGTCCAGGGTAGTTTATGTGGAGGTGTTAACGTAACTTGCACTTGGGACTGTTAATTGTAAGACAACTACCATAACTGGGACTGAGACACGTTATCCCCTGCATACTCTATATATATCTATATGCAGTATGTCTCTATATATAAATAGATAGAGTGATCAACGCAATGATAATGTGGACGTCATTGATGGGGTTAGAGCAATTATGTGCACCAATCCGAACACACCTCCACTGCCATAAGGACCGCCCATTATATACCTAGCAGACTAGCTTGGGACGAGACAGAGGCGCGAGACTTCTTGTAAGCACTGTACATTACGATCTACATTATTAACGATTTTCATGATTAACGATCTAAATGTTATGATTAACACGGTTAAATGTTTAGTAGCGTTCTGGAAACACAAAATTACATTAGCATTTAAAATTCGATATTTACAGACCACTTCTTTTAAGGCAAATATACACATGTCAGAACTGTGTTTCTTTTCGACACCAAGGTTAGCAGGGAGAGACATTGCACTATTATTTATTGCTTTTAATTCTTTCCAAACATCCCTTCGATTCTTACTGACAAGCTTTCTAGCCAGAGCATCTTGCCCTAATTCATCCTCATTAACTTTTCACGAAATTAGTGTAATAAATGAATGTGTGCTCCAGCAGGCTTTTGAATCTGTATTCTATTAATGCTTAAAGATCACGCTATATATTGATTATAGGTTCCTACATACGTTAAGCGGTGAATTATTTCTAAAAGGAATTGGATGCGTCGTGCAAAGTAACGAGGATGTAACTATTTCCAGCGTTATTTGTGAATTCAGCGTATTCACAATCTTGAGATATTGATTTTTTGTACAGTATATGTATTCTTGTTTCTAATTTTATGATGAATGTAGTTATAAAACTGTGAAAAATGTAATTAATTCATGATTATATTGTAAGTTTAATAACAAAGGATATAATGTCTTGATATGTTAATAAATATTGTGTGTAGATGTGCTTCTGTTTATGCTTCAATCATTTTTAATCAATATCTATGTACAATTAGTTTTGAGCAACATTTAAAAAAAAAATTAAACTTATGTCGATATTTTTTGTGGCATAAAAAAGTGTTAAAAAACGAACCTAGAAAACATGTTGCCTCACTATATATATATACTTTCTCTCTCTACTCTCTTTCGCGCGCGCACGCCCTTATTCCTTCGCATAAAGTCTTCTTTATGCTGTTATGGGGGATGTTTAACCTCTTTCGTAACAGAAAAGATTGTGTGACGGAGAGGGACCTACAACTTTAAGTGGGTTCAGAACCATGAGTCGCCACATCATCTGTACGCAGAAGACGGCCCTCCCATCCAATTACTACCCAGACCCAATGTCGCTTAACTTCGGTGATCGACGGGAAGCGGCACTGCGATATGGCCAAGACGTATCGCACTCAGATTCTTAACAAGATTTTGGGAAAATACATAGTATTAATTATGGTTATTTTTTACTGAATTTCTTCACTGATAAATTTAAACGAATGCTTAATTAAACATTATTTCCACTCCTGACGAAGGACCGAGGCCAACAAACACCACACTCGGAAAAAAAATGACGATAAGAAATAGACTCGAATGGTGAAGATCGTCCTTTTAGGTATCAATAATAACTTTTTTCCGTCTTCATGACGAATTTAAACCTCAGCAAACTCTATATGTATCTTCTAATTCTCCGAGAGTTTTGGGAGCGAAAAGTTGCTAAGAATGTATCGAAGTTCAGCAATGGTCGTTCTCCTACGAAGATATCCGAGGAATGTTATTATGGAATGATATCCATACAATAAAGCGTAATAAAGTACTAATTTTTCCTATATGACGCGGTGTTGCCACGTCCATATTCAATTACCCCGTCCATATTGTTACCCACTCCTCCCCCTCTGAGGGCACTTGAAGCATGGTACAAAGAAGTCAATGCTCCCTTTCGGATTTCGTAGCTCGGAACCCAATCTTTTTTCTTCTTAAAGGGAACACTTAAAACTTGTTTTAAATTAATCTTTTTCCAAAATATGTAAAAGAAAAAATAAACTGATATTATTATTTGAATTCTATTCACTTGGTTTTTAATCTCTGTTTTAAATCGTAATATAAATAAATTCATTTCAGAAATAAACAAATTCCACTCTTTTCTGCAAACAGGAAATGCGGCTTCAAGCTATTAAATAACTTCAATTAAAAGTTAACGCATAAGCGACCACTACTTCATTGCGATCACGTGATTTTAAAAGCTTGGGGAAAATTTGCATTCGTAAATTTAGTGTGGAAATATCGCAAATTATTATTTTTTGACGTATATATATGTTATGCGGACCACTTTCCGCACTATGGTTATGGTAGCGTAGCACTTTGGACGAGAGAGTATCCTGGTGTGGTTCTTAATGGCTGGTCACGGCCTTGGCTTCGAAAACATAATGTGACATACGAAAATTAATTAAGAAATCAATTTTTATGAGTGTGACTGAAGGAAACTAAGTTTTGGATCACCTGAAGGGCGTACAGTTGACCTAACGATTGGTTAGGTTAAGTCGTGATATTTTCGTTAGTTAGCCTTATAAGACTAACTAAAGAAGGCTGGGGGCCCTGATCTTCAAGTGATCCTAAGTTTTTTCTGTACGAGTCTTGTTTCACGCTTCAAACCGTTTATTGAACATTTTTCTACAGAAAGAGGCACAAAAGGGACTCTCTTACCGCTGATGGTCAGTCTTAGACAAGAACTGAAAGGGAGGTGGCTCGACCTCTTTTGTCAAAGGCTCAGACAGGAATAATTTAATTTACAATACAAAGAAATAAATAGGTCTATATTTTGGGGAACTGAAGTTGAAGGTGAAGTTTCCCCCCTTAGTTGGAGAATCTGCGAACTATTTCATTTGTTTAAACAAAAAAAAATAATAAATAAAAATTAAAATATTAAATAAGAATAAAAAATGATAATTACATACTTTTGATAGCGACATAATGTCGGGATTTGTACACTAATACAATATTACAATCTAGTACATGGAGTATTTAACGTACTGTGTACTCACATGTCGAGTGTTTGAACGATATGATTTTACGATTTACATAATTTTGAAGTATTTATTCAATATTGAACAAGTTTTATATGATTATTATTCATAATTAAAATAGGTTAGACCTAGGATAAGGAGAAGACGATAGTATGCAAATACTGTAGTGGTATATGAATGTAAATAAATGTATGAGGGCGGTCAGAAAATAAGTTTACACGGCGTATAATTTCGTAACTAGAGGACCTACATTGATTATGTTTGTATCAGATGAATTCATTAATCATTGTTGGCAACACTGCACGTCGATTCGGCTGCCATCTACCGTACATTGGTTATACGAGTCAGTTGAACATGGCGGCTCGACTGGAACAGTGCCCTGCCCTCCGGAGCAGTCCAGGACGTTTACGTTTAATGGCCGCTCGTAAACGTTCCAGTGTTGAACAATATGCAGCTGCATTGATTGTTGTACCTTTTTGCATGAAGTCTGCGAGCAAAACGCCTTTGTGGTCCCAAAACACGGTAACCATCACATCCATGTCTCGTCTCCTGTGACAATGCGCTCGAGAAATTCTTGACCACTGACAGACTCGGAATAGCGTTGCAGAAATGACAGGCCACTGTTCCAGTCGAGCCGCTATGTTCAACTGATTCGTATAACCAATGTACGGTAGATGGCAGCCGAATCGACGTGCAGTGTTGCCAACAATGATTAACGAATTCACTTGATACAAATATAAAATAATCAATGTAGGTCCTTTAGTTACGAAATTATACGCCGGCCGTGTAAACTTATTTTCTGACCGCCCCTCGTACATAAAGCATGCATGAATGTTAACTCCAATTAGATTACATGAACACGCAAGAAGAAACGAATTAACAAGTAGCAGTAGGCAACAATGGTGCAACAGTTAAGTAACAAGACTGTGACAGTAACATAGAGTAACGATGAAATGTGTAACAGTTATAACGCCACGTACGTAGAAAATTTTATAGACAGAGTGAGAAAGTATTCGAAGAAAGATGAAACTAAAATTTTGCAAGGCAGGTCAGGGACTAAGAACGAATGTGTCGGCAAATTCCACTACTTTTGCATTTAGTTAATAGTGATTATTACAATATATACAGTGTATACATATATGTATGTGTATATATATATATATATATATATATATATATATATATATATATATAATAATAATAATAATAATAATAAAATCATGTACGTAAGAGTATGTGTGTTCGTGAACAGACAGACAAGTGTACAGAACATATGCGCGTAATGATGTACGTAAGTTTGCATACAAGCTTATATATTATATATATATTATATATATATATATATATATAAGTAGATTGACAGATAGACAATAGAAAATACATAAAAAATAGATAAATTAATTAATATATGTTTTACTATAAGTGACGATTCACGAGACACGAGATAAGCAATGACCTATAAGTATGAACTTAAAGCAGTATGTTATACATGTCATACCATACACTGAATACGAAATATGGAAATATTTAGTGTTCAATTTGGTATTTAATTTAGTATTTATTATTCAGTTTGAAAATTGAGAGAGAAATTCATTTATTTTATGACAAAATTCATAATTAGTATGGTACATTACTCAATTCGGACGTATAAGTCATTATAGGAGAAATAGGGAGAAATAAATGAGAGCGAAGATAATGAAGAGTTTACGGTCGAGCTATAAGAGCGAGTGAACTAGTAAATAAATATACTCAATTATACAATAATAATTATTAAATTACGCGCGTTGGGATATGAAATGGGGTAATGAGTAAGAAAGTAGAAACAAGGTTTTTAACCATGCTACATTAAATGTACATGAATAATCTGATAAAATTTAGGGATGGAGGGATAGATGCAAGATAACAACAATTAGTTATAATCGACTCCATAACAGATGAAAAATAGGGATTCGGAAAATATTCTGATGGAAATCTAAAACAATTTAAATCGGTGATTGACTTGTTTGTGCTTTGAGGGAATGAAATTATGGGACATTCACCTCTTCGAACGAACTTTAATGGCACAAACATGAGTACTGTCCGAACATGGGAATGGTAAATCGCATGATTGTCATATATATATATACACACACAGAGGTTGGACAGAATAATGGAAACACTCGCATTCATCTTTCTATTTATTCTACAAGAACATGAAAAACCAATATGAACATATTAAAATAGAATATGTTCTCAATACTATAACGCCATTAATGATATCAGAAAAAACAGCACCGAAAATGAGTGTGTTTCCATTATTCTGTCCAACCCCTGTATATATATATATATATATATATTATATATATATATATATATACAGGGTTGGCCGAAAGTCTGGATCCATAGGAAAATATTTATTTTTAATACATAAATTACAACAAATGGTAAATACTTAAAATAAATATCAACTTTAACTCGTAAATGCGTATCCGTGATACTGTACAGTAGTTCGTACTCCAGTATAAATAGTCAAATACTTTTTTTATTTCAGCCCAGAAATGGCTTCGAATCTAATAACAGAAGACCGGGTAGAACTTGTGCTCATGTACGCAAGACAGGGCGCTACACACAGAGAAGTTGCTACCGAATTCAATAGAAATCATCCTGATAAGCATCCAGTAACACATGCGACTGTTGGCAAGTTGTTTAAACGTTTCAAAGAAACGGGAAGTGTACATGATCGACGGCGTTCTGGTCGTCCAAAAACTGCAACTGATGAAAATACCTCTGCAATGGTATGTGAAACTTTAACGAATAGTCCAGTAAAGTCAACAAGAAGATTATCAAATGAAACACGCATCTCGAGAACGTCAATTCGAAGAATTATTAAAAATCATAAATTCCATCCCTAAGTGTCTCGATGTTAGAGGCCGCCAATTTGAGCATTTGTTATAATTTGTTGTTTATACTGGAGTACGAACCACTGTACACTGTACAGTATCACGGATACGCATTTACGAGTTAAAGTTGATATTCATTTTAAGTATTTACCATTTGTTGTAATTTATGTATTAAAATAAATATTTTCCTATGGATCCAGACTTTCGGCCCACTCTGTATATATATATATATATATATATATATATATATATATATATATATATATATATATTATATATATATATAATATATATATATATATACATATATATATATATATATATATACATATATATATACTGCCATTTAATATTTTCGGATGGTCATTTTTATGAAAGAAGCATTATAAATAATAATAGTAATTAAATTATTATTATAGTTTAATATTTTTTGTGGACTTTCCTTGAGGAATGACTTTCTGAAATACTATTTCCTGATATTACAAATTCTTTTGTCGAGTTATTTCGCGCATCAAATGATAAATATTGCCGTTTGTACTCAGGGTGTAACTCAAACAGCTTATCTATGATGCATCACACAAATATCTCGAGCAGGTAATAATAATTAATTATCAAAATCTTGTAATTCTGTTTTACAGAATTATTATTATAGTTATGACAGAATTATTATATAGTTGTAATTCTGTTTTACAGAATTACTAGAAGTAAGAGCATGCATTCTTACATACAGTAAATTTCGAGGGAACAAATTTCAGTTCAACACTCTTTGATGTTATCCTCAGGAATTTTTATTTCATTTGGGTTAATGGTATGCTGTGCTAAGCTATAAGTTCGTGATGATGATAAAAATCAATCTGTACAGACAATTCCATCCCATCAAGAAACGGACAGTATAGCAAAAGTCATAAACGTTTTATTGGCGTTTTATAAGCGTTTATGACAGTTACTAAACATCCAATTTCATGCTGGGATGAGATTTAAAACACACTCAAAGATTTGACGCGTTCGCACACTGCAGTTTTGATCGAGCGCTTTGCTCTGTTAGCGGAAGTTTTGGTGTTGCATTGGATTTCCTTCCACCGCCATTTGCAGGAACAGTTTAGCAACTGGATTTTATTGCAGAGTATTCATTGTATCATATTAGAGACTACAGTATCTCACTGCGAGATGGAGGTCCTATGCTCTGCATACAATCGAGTTTCGACAAGCATCGTGATGTGCAAAATAATAAAATCAGTTCACCAAATATGAAATATATAATGTTCGGTTTCAAGTGTTTTGTTTATATAAAGGAGAATTAATGCGATTATAAAATACATCGATAAATAGGACTATAATATAAATAGTAAAGAAAAAGGGATAAGCGACTTTAGCTCAGGAACTCTCTCTCTCTCTCTCTCTCTCTCTCTCCCTCTCTCTCTCTCTCTCTATATATATATATATATATACATACACGTATATATACTCAAAACTCATTTCCCAACGGATTGGGGGTGAGAAGACAGAAACATCCCGAACTTCTTTGTTTTACACAATCCCAAACATCAAACCTTCTACAGTACAATTTAATACATCTCCACCACTTCTCACCTTTGCTCATCATTTATTCCCCTTACATTCCATACACCTACACGTCCCTGCCTGCGGTTATGTACGAGGCCCAAGCAGGTGCGGCACTTACATCTGAGGCTACTGTTGCACTTCGTATGGAAGAAGAAAGGAGGGATCCCCAACACAATCCTTCACCTCTTGTATCGAGTCACATCCATACGTCATATATGTATAAAAATATACTGTATATATATGTTAACTCCTCCGTCTATCGCCTGGGGCGGTTCGGAGTTGACGGGAGTTCTGGTTAGGTGGCAGCAACGGATTTGTTACTCTGGAGTATCTGGTACCGTATGGGAGTCGCAGAAGTTTCTCTTATACTACTCTCCGATTTCTTTTTGTAGTGGATCGGAGGATTCTGTGGAGCTTACTAAATTCTCTGAAGGTTCCCCGATTCTTCTTGTAACGTATCGGGAAATTATTTTTCTCTATTTAAGACTAAGTTCTCTGAAGAGAGCAAGGCTCGAAGGAGAAGACATAGATATTCTCTTACTGTAAGGGGTTCCAAAAAACCTTAACCCCCCTATTTGCAGCTTACATGTTTACTTATATCGAAATAGTTTTTAATGATTATAAAAATATATAAAATTCTTTATTTATTGCAGGTATTAAAATTACTCTAGCTGATAAAGTGATAATATAATGGCTTCTCAATTAATTGGTGATTCGGAGAGGCAACGTGTGATAGATCGCATACGAGCAATAACATTTCGGGAAGCTCGTGATGCTGGAGCCACCTTTATAACACGTTCATGGGTTGCCAAAAAGTTGCGAAGAAGTGAGGACTTTGTCAAAAGAAATTGGAATAAAACTTTGGATGAATGTGAAATGGATACAACCAAATCTGGGCGCCCAAATTTGCCAATCTCTCAGGAAACAAAGGACATCATTGAAAGCGGACCGCGTAAGCGGAAAAACAGCTGTGCTAAACTTTCTAGAGAGATCGAAGTGTTGAGAGGAAAGATCGTTAGTGGTGAGATCATTCGACTGTACCGTCATAGGCAAGGTTTAAAGCCTTGGCATGAACTTCAAAGCCAAAAAAACTCAACTTAACATCGATGACAGAATGTGGTTTGCCCATTATCTTGAAGATTAGGATGTGGATGATTTCATGCATTTAGCCATTTAGCTGTCTCCGATAAATTTTTTGTTTACGTAACACGTCGGCCTAACTACCAAAATGATCGAGTGTGGGCCACAACACCAGATGAAATCGATGACAATGAACATTATCGCGAATTATTAAAAAGTCCAGACTGTGTTGGTGTGTTTGTTTTGTTCACTGCAAAGAAGCTCATGTGGGTGCTGAAGCCAAATGGTCAGAGTTGGGATGGATAGTATTTTCGTGATATCATTCTATCCCAGTATGTCATTCCTTTTCTAAGAAACCCAAACAATGTTATGGATGTCGATCAGGTCACACTTCTGCACGATAAGACCCCTTGCTTTAAGGCATTAGCCACTCAACAGTTGTTGCGGAACCATGAGATCGATTTCTTTGGATATGAAGAATGGCCAGGAAATTCTCCTGACCTGAACGTCTGTGAACACATTGGATCAGTTATAAAGGACAAGGTTGAATATCTCTTGTTTCAAGAACCTGCAGCAAATCGATTTTCGAAGGATACAATGACGCAACATATTGAAACTGTTTTAGCAAATTTGCGTAACGATCAAGATCTATTCACGTAACTTTTGGCAAGCTACCCAAAGCGAATTCAGGCTGTCTTGGAAGCCAATGGCGGGAACCCCAAGTTTTAAATATTTCTCATTAAATGCAGGATTAAATTCTCTTTTGTAAGGTATGTTTAGTTTTGCTGTACCTCTAATGGTTTAGGCCATGGGCAGGTAATGCTCAGCCTCTAAGTTAGATCAGACAAATCAGAAATCAGAATAATAATTTGAAAAATTGTTTGACTATTTATACTGAATTTTTGGTGACATCATTATCATTTACTGTTGACCTGTTTTGTTTTTTATTATCAATAGGCTGAATTAGCTTGCAAAATATTTGAAGATAAGGTAAATATTTTAGCTGTAGCAATGTCTAAACAGATAAGCAAGATATTTGAAGATGAAGCCGTAATTTTATTTTAAATCGCATATTGACAGATCTGATGTTATCATGATCTGCCGAGTTAACTAAATGTGAAAATCGAAATATGCATTTTATTATGAATTATAATTAAACATGCATATGAGCAAAAATTAAATGCTTGAAATTTAAAATTAAGTGTTAAGCAAGACATGACTTCATCTTTTACAACGAAGAGAGAATGTATAAAGAAAATGAACATTGCAGAATTTAACAAGATTACATTATGAAGCTAAATCTAAAAAAAATATTAAGTAAATTAAAAAGAAATAATTCATCAATTATTCAGCAAAATAAAATAGAAAGGAAATATGATAATAAAAACCCACTCTAATAGACAGAGTTTATTTCCATAACAGTTTCGATGCCCACTGGCATCCTCTTCGGGTGGCTACAGAAAAACGTAGAAAAGTGAAGTTTTTTTGCATTTAGAAAGGAAACAAAAAATTCATCCAAACTCGTGTCAGCGTTATGCGAATTTGGACTCTATATGTAAAAATGAATATAAGACTATAAATATATGCAAATATAAGTATTATATGAATATAAAGATTATCTGAATATAACGAATATAAGTATTATATGAATATAAGAATTATATGAATATAAGAATATATGAATATACGAATTATTCATTGTTCATTTTTACATACTGTATATATATATACAGGGCCGGATCTAGAAGTTGCGAGGCCCTAGGCAGATCTAGAAATTGCGAGGCCCTAGGCCTATATATATGAAAATATGGACTTAATTATCGGTACTATACCAGCAATATTAGAATCCCGCATAGACAGAACTATGCCAGCACTTAAAAATTAAACCAAACCAAAATAATCACGCATGGAAATTGTATAAGAAATATAAATAAACCATACAAATAAGTATAAATTATAATATGAATCAAGATTTGTATCGAAAATATAAGACAATGATTTCTAAGATTTATATAATATTATAGGTAATGACTTTCCATAGTATACAAACGTTTTTCATATGTGATGTATAAGAGATGTTGACATTTCATTTTTTATAATAGTGAGCGATCGACTTATCAGGCTAAATATTAATGCTTTAATATTTGGTTCAGATGCTCCTTGAATATTACAGCAATGCTTTTCTACTTTTCTTCGAGCTAAACTCTTCAATTAATTGAGAATAATCTAAGAATTTGTTATATCGTTTTCTATTGATAACATAGCTAATGATTGCAATCTCGCTTGAGACATGGTGGAACGCAAATATGTTTTAATAAGTTTGAGACGCGAGAAACTTCTTTCAGCCAAAGCAACAGTAACTGGGATGGTTAATACTATTCGAAGTGCAACATAAACATTAGGATAAATCTCACTTAGTTGTTTTTGCACTATATAAACAAGGGCATTTCCAAGATCTGTTTTCTCAGGTATAAACCTGCAAAGTACTTTAAGTTCTTCATAGAGTTCTAAATCATTAATATCACTTGAACAGAACGCTCAAAACGGCTTGAGCGAGGCCCTAGGCGATCGCCTAGTTCGCCTATAGCTAAATCCGGGCCTGTATATATATAAGTTTATATATATATATATATATATAATATATATATATATATATATATATATATATACAGGGTGGGCCGTAAGTTTCCATACATAGGAAAAATAAACATTTTTTTATGGACAACCATTTTTATTTATATAATATGCTCTACATGGTTGCCATTGTTTTGAAAACACATTTCAATACGTGTTCCCCACTGTTGATGAACACGCATTAGCACAGTTGACGTTATGCTTGTCATGGCGTTGGTGATACGTTCCTTTAGATGATTTATGTCTCGTATCTTTTCCTGATACACCATGGCCTTCAAGTGCCCCCAAAGATAGAAATCAAGGGGGGTGAGATCTGGGGATCTGGGAGGCCACTCCACAGGACGACGCCGACCAATCCAAGCATCCGGAAACTGCTGATCCAAATACCGACGCACGTATTTAAATTTTCCTATGTATGGAAACTTACGGCCCACCCTGTATATATATATATATATATATATATAAAACACATTCTATTGAAACTAATAATCATGTGATTAATTCTATAAAGAATAATTTAAAGCAAATTTTATTTATACTGTATGTATATTATATATATATATATACTGTTGAAAATATTTTTTAATATTCACGAATTTTTCTTGACGTTTTGTGTCCTTTGGCAAAAAAAGGTATTATTTTTATTTTTAGGAGAAAGTATCTTTTTACCATTTAAAAATATATATTTTAAAATTATAAAATTAAGATTTTAAATCTTTTTGCAAAAATTATGTTTTCTATTTTCACTATTTTTAAAAACAAGTTTCTAAATTAAAAAAATTATATTCTGGTTTTCAGTATGTCTTTTCATCACCAGAAAATAAGGATACTCTACACTTGAAACACACACACACACACACACACACACATATATATATATATATATCAGTATTAATTTGTATTGTGGAAATGTTTCGAAAAATCCATTTACAAATGTAAAGTAAATAAGAAATACACGTATTTTGTCAGTAAAATCTATTATGTACCCCAAGTGGGGTTGAAACACCCTGGTCTACAACTTTCAATGAGCTTCCTTTAGGAAGACTCAAAATTCTGAGTTTTATATATATATATGCTATATATATATATATACACACAACCTTGGTTATATATACACAGTATATATATATATATATATATATATATATATATATATATATATATATATATATATATATTTAATCTCGCTTTAAGCAGTCTCACATTATACGGTTTCGTTTCGATAAGGTTGGAAATACAGTATGTGGAACAAAATTCGATATAACACGGAAGATTCGATATAACACGGTTCAAGCCGAAAGAAAATCCAGCGGCCGTGACGGAAACGCATTTCGCGGTGGGTATGTTTTGTCTCCTCCTGCTGCTGCCGGCGCCGCTTCCCCCTCGTTCTCCATCGAAGAAAAAGGCGGACGATGAAATGTTGGAGGAAACTCGAACACTTTCCCCAAAACAGTAGCAAGGTCGAGTGTACCCCCGAAGTATATTTAGCTTCGGGATTGTACAGTTTTGACAACGACTTGGAACGACTTGGAACGTTTTCATTTTCATAAGAAGTTAACTTCACTTAACGCGGTTTCTCATAACGCGGAGTTCTCTCAGGACGTAAACCCCGAGTAAAACGAGAGGTCTAATATAACCTTTGGTTAGCTTCCGCCCGAACTGTCCATTCTGACGAAGATCAAGCCTTTCACTCCACCTTAGACCTACAGTTTAACGGGGAATCCGAACCACGCCCCATCAGTAGCCCAGCATCTTAACCACTAGGCTACCTTGGGTACCCATTTATCTACCAACCACTTTCTTTGTGTGGAAGGATGAACGGCTGGGTTTTGCTGCGCACCGGCTGCCGTCGGGTCTCGAACCCGGGGCCGATGGATTCGTAGTCAGCGACGCTAACCACTACACCACCGAGGCGCATATATACAGGGTGTCCGAGAATTATCTGTACAATTTTTTGGCTGTTATTAAAAGTCAACCATGAAGTGTAGAAATTCCAGTGTTGTCCCATTTTACAGAGAATCTCATTACGTTTTTTCTGATACCACGGTTTGATAAGTTTTTTAGAAATGTACGCGGGTGACAGACATTGATGATTTAAAAGCAAGAATCACAGCTGCTATTGAGCGAATTGATGTGGATATGCTGAGGCGTACATGGCAACATTTGGAGTATCGATTGGATGTTTTGCGAATCACTAATGGTGCACATATCGAATGTTTGTAACAACGTTACTTTAATAAAAGAAACTTTTGAAAATACAGATTCTAAATAATCTTGTTTAAGAATTTTACGTGTGTTATCAAGAATTTTATTAAAAGATGAAATTGTACAGATAATGTTCGGACACACTGGAATTTCTAAAAAACTTGTCAAACTTGGTATCAGAAAAAACTTAATGAGATTCTCTGTAAAATGGGACAACACTGGAATTTCTATACTTCATGGTTGACTTTTAATAACAGCCAAAATTGTACAGATAATTCTCGGACACCCTGTATATATACAGTATGTATATATATATATATATATATATAGGGTGTATATATATGTATATATACAGGGTGTTTGAAAACTTTCTGTACAAATTGTAATGGGGGATAGGCAACACCAAGACAAACCCTTTTCGTCTATAAGTGTATGTCAGCTGACGTCACCATTCGGCGCGAGAGGGCGCCGCTGCAATTGGCTAAAAGGTGAAGTGGACTAGACTCACGCTTGCCGCGGGCATTCTTAAATCGGACGTAGTACGCGTAACATGGAGCGCTTCACGATTGCTGAGATGGCTGACATGCATATGGTGTATGGGGCTGCCAATGGAAACGGAAGAGCTGCTGTGAGGTTGTACGACAGCGCTTCCCAAACAGACGTGTGCCAAACCACCAAACGTTTACGCATTTGCATCGGCGACTGCGAGAAACTGGAACATTCCATGCAAACATGCATGACACTGGTCGGGAGAGAAACGTGCGCACTCCTGACATGGAAGAAGAAATCCTACGGCGATTTGAGGACAATCCAAGCGCAAGCACGCGAGGTGTTGCACGTATCCTCGGTGTGAACCACGACCTGGTCTGGAGAGTGTTGCACGAGCAGCAGTTACATCCGTTTCATCGTCAGAGAGTCCAGGCATTACAACTTCGGGATTACCCTCTTCGTGTGGAATTCGCACGCTGGTTTCTGCAGCAGACAGCGGTGCAGCCTAATTTTCCGGCTTATGTGCTGTTCTCAGATGAGGCCTGTTTCACACGTGAGGGTGTGTTTAACATGCACAATTCTCACGTGTGGGCGCACGCAAATCCACATGCTACACGGGTGATGCTCATCAAGAACGGTTCGCCGTCAATGTTTGGGCGGATATCGTCCATGGCAAGTTGATTGGGCCGTACCTGCTGCCTGCCCGACTCGACGGGCGGGTTTATCGGATATTTCTTGAAGAAACGTTGCCGGAACTGCTGGAAGATGTTCCCGTGGCAATTCGTAGACGAATGTGGTTTCAACACGACGGGGCCCCAGCACACTCCAGCAACGATGTGCGGGATTATCTGAACGCCACTTTTGGGGACCGATGGATAGGCCGGGGTGGGCCCGTAGCCTGGCCACCGAGATCGCCCGATTTAACATGCCTCGATTTCTTCCTGTGGGGACACATGAAGAACCTCGTGTACGAGACTCCCATTTACTCAGAAGAAGACCTCGTAGCAAGAATCGCTGTCGCCGCTGGAACTGTTCCCGAAATGCCGGGAATCTTTCGACGTGTACGTCGGTCAATGCTTCGACGCTGTCGGGCATGCATTGATGCTACCGGTCGCAACTTTCAGCACCTTCTTTAAATAAACATGCATTCTTTAAATAAACATGTTACGCGTACTACGTCCGATTTAAGAATGCCCGCGGCAAGCGCGAGTCTAGCCCACTTCACCTTTTAGCCAATTGCAGCGGCGCCCTCTCGCGCCGAATGGTGACGTCAGCGGACATACACTTATAGACGAAAAGGGTTTGTCTTGGTGTTGCCTATCCCCCATTACAATTTGTACAGAAAGTTTTCAAACACCCTGTATATAAGATGGTGAACATAGCCATTTGTAATTAAAAATTTGTAAAATACATTCTGTTGAAACTAAAAATCGTGTTCATTTGGTACTTACTTATTAACGGGGGGCCACCACATATTGATGATTGGTTAAGTTAAGTTGTAATATTTTCGTTAGTTGAAAATTTTTAGAAAATTGTATAAAAAAATATTTTAAAAAATATTGCTATTTAAAAAGGTAATTATTCGTTTTTTGACCCAGTCTCTTTTTATAATGAGAGCAAACGTTTCTGGTCAATTTGGAGGTGCTATGCACGAATCTGCCATCCGCTTCCTGTGCAAATGCGTAGTTTTCGAGATATCGTCATTTCGAAAACTACGCATTTGCACAGGAAACGGATGGCAGATTCGTGCAAAACACCTCAAAATCGACCAGAAAAGTTTGCATTCGTGCTAAACCTAACCTAACTTAACCTAACTTAACCTAACCTAACTTAACCTAACCTAACTTAACCTAACCTAACTTAACCTAACCACCCAAAAAGATTTCCAGTTAACAATGGACTCACTGCCTAGTTTTATAACTTTCTCGGCATAACGTTGTGAAAAATATTTTCGCAAATAAATATTTATGAATCGGAGGTTTTTATTCACCGAGAAGTTGCAATGTTCCAGCCATGTGCCCTTAAAAATAGAAACATGAAATCCACACTCACGCTTATTTTTTGGATTTTTTTTACGCACCACCTAAACACCTTCGAGTCTTGTCTTAAAATACAGGCAGTATTACATTTAGGGCAAATCATGGATGTCGGAATTATGCCGTGATTGGAAAAAACATCTAAACTTTTATCTTCATCGAGGCCAACAAGGCGGATTAGGTCTTCGAAATCAAGTTCACAAGATTGACACGTCATAACAGTACAGTAGAACGAAAATCACCACACTAACAAAAAACAGAAAGAAGTAGCCAAAGCAAGAAAAAGTAGCCAAAAAAAGCCAAGTAGCCAAAAGAAGCCAAGAAAAATCTCCAAAAAAGTCCGAAAAAGGTAGCCCAAATAAACAAACCGACCGAAATTTATATACATACATATTAGAAAGTAGAAAATATTTTTTTTAAAAAAGTACATTTTATACAAATTTGCACAAGATAATATATATATTTTCTTATTCAGTTTTGATTGGTTATTCAATATATATTGCTGTTATAGCTGGGTGTGACTGGGTCAAAAAACGAATATTAACCTTTAAAAAATATAATGTATTAGAAAGTTTCAACTAACGAAAATATTACAACTTAACCTAACCAATCATCAGTATGTGGTGGCCCCCCGTTAATACGTAATTACCGTTTATTTTTATAAAGAATAATTTAAAATAAATTAGTTACCCACAGATTATAAAACATGGCACGTAGAAATGTAACAAAAAGTGCAGTTTAATGTACTGACTTCATTTAACATCATACTTATTAAATTTTGTGAAGCATTTTACGGACATTTTTTAAAAGTTTTGAAGTGAAATAATGAATTACAAAAGTCGGAATCTTTCTTGGTTTTGAGAACAGATACGGAAAGGTGATCATTGAAGATTGGTGTTTTTGTACCCGGTAGAGAACTTTTTCTCTTTCATTCTGTGGGAAATGTGTGTGTCAGTAGTATATTTTAAGTGGGTCTGCTTGTCTCCTAATGTGGTTGGTATATGCCTCATGGTTCGGATACCCAAAACTGCATTCGCTGGTTGAATCTGGGTATCTCTCCTCTTCTACCCACGCTTTTGTTTCTCTTTCTCCCTCCTTTATTCCTTCCCATTTTCTTCTTCTTTCTGCTCTTTGTCTCCTTTCTTGGCCACACCAACCACAACCACCGTGTTATAGAACACAACGGAACTTCGTAAGCGAGATAAATTTGAAGTTAGCGGTTGGTGTTTGTGCGTTCTGCTTTCCCTTCTCTCCACTTTATGACGTGGGGCCTCGTAGGAAGCGGAAAATTTCTCTTTTCCATTTTGCTAAAAGGTGCCGGGATTTCGTTGCTGGCATCCGTTATCACCTTTTTTACGGGACCTACTGTCGTCCTTGCGGAGTTAGCAGTTCTCGGAGTTCGGAGCCCCAAACTTACAACGGGAGTTCGCTCTCACAATTGTATAATATATAAAACCTTGGTTTTACTTCCGCCTGAATTGTTTATTCTTACGAAGGTCAAGCTTGTTGCTCTACCTTGGGCCTACAGCTTAAAGTGAAATCCGAGCCATGACCTTACCCAGACTTGATTTCACGAACTATATATTATATCTCTTTTTTCTCCAAAACTCCAAAAAAAGACGTTACTTGTAATCGAAACAAACTTTTTTAAAAAAGAAACCGTTTTCCAGCATCGTTCTTTCTCTCGCCTTCATCAATGTTTTTTTAATTAGTATTACGCAATTCTTACCTTATTTATTTATTTATTTTTTAACGTCGAGTTTACTTTTAGTTTAACAATTCGTAATCCTAATTCTCAACAATTCTAAACTTTTCGGTAATCACAAGTTGAGAAACGAGTGATTTAGTAGGAGAGTTAACCAATATAAAACTTATACAATATATATGGTTCGTAGCCCCCAAAGAATAAGGAAAAGGAAAAGGAACGTGAAAGTAGATGAATGGGGACAAGAAACAAAGCGAGGACATGAAATAGGAGTTGAGGAGAGAGAATTGGAATTGGTTTGGGCTTAACCGGGCGTATTCAATTATTAGAGCGAACTCCCGTTGTAAGTTTGGGGCTCCGAACTCCGAGAACTACTAACCTCGCAAGGAGGACAGTAGGTCCCGTAAAAGAGGTGATAACGGATGCCTGCAACGAAATCCCGGCACCTTTTAGCAAAATGGAAGAGAGAAATTTTCCGCTTCCTACGAGGCCCCACGTCATAAAGTGGAGAGAAGGAAAGCAGAAGACAAAAACGCCAACCGCTAACTTCAAATTTATCTCGCTTACGAAGCTCCGTTGTGTTCTATAACACGGTGGTCGTGGTCGGTGTGGCCAAGAAAGGAGACAAAGAGCAGAAAGAAGAAGAAAATGGGAAGGAATAAAGGAGGGAGAAAGAGAAACAAGAGCGTGGGTAGAAAAGGAGAGATACCCAGATTCAACCAGCGAGGTTATATAATGTAAGGTTATATAATGTAAATCCTCGCTAATCCGACTTAATACAGCAATCGGAGTCAGAATAGCTGAATAGTTTCAAGTTACTGATATTTTTATTCTAAACTATCTAATATTACTATTATAATAAAAAACATTAATATATATATATATATACAGGGTGGGCCGTAAGTTTCCATACATAGGAAAAATTAAACGTTTGTTTTTATGTTTCAGATACCCTAAGAATATGCGTTTGACGTAAGATCTTGTTTACTGATGAAGCAAATTTTTACGTCAATGGAGAGGTTAATCGGCAAAACATACGTTATTGGAGTAATGCTAACCCTAACTGGCTGAGTCCGACGAAGATGCAAGGTGCCGGTAAAGTGATGGTGTGGGCCGGCCGGGATATGGGGTGACAGAATTATTGGACCAATTTTTGTCAGTGGAAATCTTAATGCCGAAAGGTATCTTAACATGTTGCAAGAAGAGATTTTCCCATCCCTGCTAACGAGGAAGGTAACTTCCCAGTTTACTTCCAGCAAGATGGAGCTCCACCTCATTATGGTCTTCACGTGCGTCGGTATTTGGATCAGCAGCAGCAGTTTCCGGATGCTTGGATTGGTCGGCGTGGTCCTGTGGAGTGGCCTCCCAGATCCCCAGATCTCACCCCCCTTGATTTCTATCTTTGGGGGCACTTGAAGGCCATGGTGTATCAGGAAAAGATACGAGACATAAATCATCTAAAGGAACGTATCACCAACGCCATTACAAGCATAACGTCAACTGTGCTAATGCGTGTTCATCAACAGTGGGGAACACGTATTGAAATGTGTTTTCAAAACAATGGCAACCATGTAGAGCATATTATATAAATAAAAATGGTTGTCCATAACAAAATGTTTATTTTTCCTATGTATGGAAACTTACGGCCCACCCTGTATAATGTATAAAATAAGTACATATAAAATAAGAATTGACGGGGATGAGGGGAGATGGCATCCCACCTTGTTAAATACCCCCCCCCCACACACCATCCCCGTTATTAAAATTTTACAATTCAACCATA
Source organism: Bathynomus jamesi (assembly GCA_023014485.1). NCBI lineage: Eukaryota > Metazoa > Arthropoda > Malacostraca > Isopoda > Cirolanidae > Bathynomus > Bathynomus jamesi. The sequence goes on from JAJOZX010005662.1 coordinate 70,850, forward strand.
TACTGTATATATATGGAAAGAAAGATTTCGGAACAGTGCTATAGATTTCCTACAACCTTTCCCATTTGTTACTCCATCTCACTCCGTGAACATCCCAATAGAAAAAGAAGCGTCCTTCCGATTCCTAAAAATTTGTCATGTTACCAAAAAAAATTGGAATGAAAATAAAACCAAGAAATTGTCTTCAGTTTGTGGAAAAAAAAAATAAAAGATACCGAAAAGCGCTCCGGCACGTTCCGTCAAAAAAAAGTCATATATATATATATATATATATATATATATATATATATATATATATAGGGTGTTCCAAAAAGATTTGACGGATTTGTATTAAGTACATATGGTAATCCGTCAGATCTTTTTGGAACACCCGTGTGTGTGTGTGTGTGTGTGTGTATATATATATATATATATATATATATATATATATATATATTTTGTGTGTGTGGTGTGTGTGTGTTTATTTGAGGGCAACCAACCAAATCATTTACGAAGCGGTCGACCATAAATATACTCTGAAAAAAATAAAGCTGAAATGAGTCCATCATTAAATCGCATCATTAAATACAAATACAACCTTTCCTTTCAACCTTTCAAATGTTGCGTGCGATGATTCCTCATTTCACGAAGGTCAAGCTTGTCGCCCCTCCTCTCGAGTTGGCCTGGTGAAGTAATGAGTCGGTTTCTTGCACTATCCACCTCACATAGCCAGGTATGCCCGGCTCATCGGGGATTGTTCTGAGCCAGGCGTCTAATCTTCTTTTGAAGGTGTCCACCGCAACACCATTCGTGTTACTTTGGTCTTTGGACAGCTGATTAAACAGTTTTGATCCTCTCACAACAAAACTATTTTCTTTCAGGGTTAAGGATGTTCCCTGTCTCCCCTTTAATTTGGGAACACGACACAGTCTTCCTTTTCTACTTTCCATTGTTGTTTGGGGAGTTACAGGGTTCAGAGTAAGATTAGGGACTAGTTTCTCCATTATTTTCCAAGTGTATGGTGTATCTCTCTCTTCTCCTTTCTAGTGAATACAGGTTTAGTTCGCGTAACCTTTCCCAGTAATTTAGTTCTTTGCACCCCTCGATCTTGGCTGTGAAGCTTCGCTGAATCCCTTCTAGCTGTCTGATGTCTTCTTTTTTATATGGGGATGTTAGGACCGAACAGTATTCCAATTTGGGTAAGATCAGTGTTTTCAGTAGATGAATCATTAAATTCCTAAATACACCATTAAATTTACTTCCCAAAGTTCATAATTTTTTTCTGATGAAAACCAAAAGCTCAAAAAGACGTCATACTCGGAGCACTAAATAAATTACCTTCCAAAGACCCAAGGCAATATGATATCGTTTCAGTACCTCATGTAGCTGTACGGAACGTAAAACGTATATGAAATTTGGAGTCAGTTCCGTGAATTTAAAGCATACATTTTTCATTCATAAACGTTTTTTACAGATTGAAATATTATATATATATATATATATATATAATATATATATATATATATATATATATATAGGGTGCGCCAGAAACACCTAACGGTTTTTAAAATTAAAAAACCAGCTTGTCCTTTAGGTGGCGCTTCCAAATAACAGTTATTGTGTAGAGCGCTGTTTGGAGTTTAGTTGAGATGGAGCAGTGGAATTGTTTATCAAAACAGAGTCCGTTACAGCTACGCAGCGCGTTTTCCACATCAGTTTCATAGACGCAATGCTCCAAGCCGCAATACTTTGCTACTGTGGGTATCAAAATGGCGTCAAGAAGGATCAGTGGTTTCAACAAGATGGAGCAACTGCTCACACAGCACGGAATTCCATGGCAGTTCTCAGGGAGATGTTTCCAGGCAGGCTCATTTCTCGTTTCGAGGACATCAACTGGCCCGCCCGCTCGCCTGATCTTGCAGTACCAGATTACTTCCTTTGGGGCTACGTCAAAAGCAAGGTATACGAGACACGTCCTGCCAATACTGATGACTTAAAACGGCGAATTCGAGAGTGTATTCAAGAAATCCCTCAAGAAATGCTACAACGTGTTATGACATCCTTGACGTCTCGACTGCAGGAGTGCATTGAACGAAAAGGAGGTCACCTACTAAGTGTCATATTCAAACAGTAATGCTTGAAATGAAGGGTCAATCCCAGAATAGGCACCTGATGTACCTCAATCCCAGATGAAGCACATGCGTTCAACCTCAATCCCAGAATAGGCACTTGCAAGGAATTAAATAAAAAAAACCTGATGATTACAAAATTTATTGTTATACAAAGTTTATTACAAATGTAATAAAGGCAAAGTTATAAAAGGTTTAAAGTAGTTTAATGAATACAGAAAAATTTTAGATATTATAAATTCCTGCAATATGAGCCAGAATGTTTCTGAATCCATCTGAAGCAAATCTATCTTGCCACATAAATTGGTATAGATATGTTTCTAATAATTCACGACGACATCCTCTCATGGTTTTGATTATTGATTTATGCTTGTTCCAATAAGATTCTATATTTTGTGTATGCACACCTGTTTCTGAGTCAACGAAATTTACCGAATGGTTTACTGTTTTGTGTGTATAACCAAAAAAGCAGAAGATATAGCAAAATATTAGGTTAGGTTAGGTTAGGTTAGGTTAGGTTAGGGTTGATTTTTTCAAATATTGATAAAAACAATGAAATTATATCTCTAAAAACTGTTTATATTTTTTTCTCCTCAATCCCAGATTAAGCACCTGTGTTTTGCCTCAATCCCAGATTAAGCACCTAAAATTGATTTCAGGTGCCTATTCTGGGATTGATCCGAAATGAATTCTCCATGAACATGAAAATGCATGTATCTGTGTTAATAATTTTTTCACTTTGCCTTAAAACGTTATTTCATTTAAAAACCGTCAGGTGTTTCTGAATCACCCTGTATATATAATATATATAAACTTATATATATTATATATATATATATATATATATATAAATTACACAGGCCTGCGAATGAGAACTTTGTAAGAGTTGTTTCTTACTACTGTAATAACTGATTTTATATAAATGAAATACGCTGATTTCGAATAAGGTGTCCATTTTTTTTCTATCACGTAAGGATTTTCTGCAAACTGGAAGGGAAAAAAATAACAACATAAATAAATATTATTTATTTCAATTTACATTAGGTACCTATTTCACTTTGTTATACTAATTACAAATGCAAATAACTTCAAAAAGAAAGAAGACTATTAACGTCAATTACATATTCATCTTTATTTGTCCTGAGTTTTCTCGTGAGATCTATGCCTTTTAGTCTCGAATGTACGCGCTGTTCCTTTTCTTTTATGTAATAATTCTGGAGTATCCCGTTTCAACATCCAGCAGCAATCAGCTATCATGCTGATATCCCACCTTCCCTGATATCTCTTCTCCATTTCCTTGATGTCTTGGTGAAACCAAGCATTTATAAGCATTTATAGGCAGTTTTTTAATCAAAATTTCATGAAAATTACTTACGTATGTAATATGAAATATAACATTTTGTGAAAAATCTGTACGTGATAGCGAAAAATGAATTTTATTTTCGGAATGAGCGTGCAAAAATTACTATATAAGTGATAAAATATTTCGGACAACAAAACCATCGCAGGCCTGTGAATTATTTTACACAGAAATTGAAAATTGAGAAGAGATTCGTGGACGGATGTTAAACTATCATTTACTGATGAGTTATATTTTACGAAGAGAACGTTTATAACTATAACACAAGAAGAATTTGGGTAAAAAGGTTGGGTTCGTGAAGCTCCATTAAAGAAAATTATTAACAGATGTGTGTCAAATTTCCGTGAAACAGCCAGTGCCAAAGGTCAAAAGCCAACAGGGGGTCTACAAACGGTCCAAATGCCGAAAAATGTGGAAAGGGTATGACGACAAATGATGCAAGATCACGAAAGTCAGTCCGCCGTTTGCTTGTCGTAACGTTTCCACATTTGGGGCGGGGGCGTTCGGACAGCTTAAGGCCTCCCTGTTGGCTTCTGTTTCAGGAAGTTTGACGTACATCTGTTAGTCACTTTCTCTGATGGAGCTTCACGAACTCAAAAATATTTTCAGAATTCTCTTTTTGCCAAAATTACATATTTTTCCTTCGCAAAATCTGCTCAACAATAAATGTAAATACTCGTTTTTCATCAGTTTATGATCTCTTCCCAATTTTCAATTTCTGAGTAAAATTCAGGAGCCTCTCTCACAATCTGAAATGAAAAAACATTGTAACTCCTCATATTACAACTTTATGCCAATTTCAAATGTGTTTCGTTTTCTCTCTCTCTCTCTCTCTCTCTCTCTCTCTCTCTCTCTCTCTATATATATATATATATATATATATATGGTTACTGTCACTGGTTAGTGTCGCTGACTACGAAACCATCGGCCGCGGGTTTCAGACCCGACGGCAGCCGGCGCGCAGCAAAACCCAGCTGTTTATCCTTCCACACAATAAAGTGGTTGTAGATAAATGGGTACCCTAGGTGGTCTAGTGGTTAAGACGCTGGGCTGCTGATGGGGCGTGGTTCGGATTCCCCGTTAAACTGTAGGTCTAAGGTGGAGTGAAAAGCTTGACCTTCGTCAGAATGACAATTCGGGCGGAAGCTAACTAAAGGTTTTATATATATATATATATATATATATATATATATATATATGCAGTGTGTACTTATATACATATATATAAATTATTCGTCAAGAATCTCCGGAACGTGGATAGCGAATCCGACTTCCTCCTTACGTTAATTACCCCTTTAAAATCTTTGACCAATATTTTTTGTAAAAGTGCAAATAATACTTAAATATTGTGACGAAGAAATAAAGACGTCGGGATTCACTTTAAATATAGAAGTTTATTGAAGAAGAATTATAAACTGATTTATGTTGAATCTTTCAAATTACTGTTTAATGCCAGACTCCTCACAACTCTCTCAACGAGGCGCATCTACAGTATTTCAGTCACCTCTTCACATGTAATAGCATTTTCATAACTGTTTATATTTAGCATTTCCACACTTTCGTGCGTCTTATGAGAAACTAAACTGAACTGTTAATCATTTTTTGGATTTCATTCGTAACTGATTCAATTTCCTCGTTTAGTTTCGTTATTTCATTCATTGTTCAATTCCTCATTTCTAATTCACCATTTTTTAACAAATTCATTATATTCATTCTGATCTACTCTCTCCTGAATGGATATGCATGGTTAAGAGTTCTCTATTTCACTAACAACATCCAATTCAGAGACGAGTATCGGAATTTCTAAATAATAATCCTTCATTTCATTCTCAGTGCACACACGCACTACGGAATCGTAAATTTCAACGTTTGAATCAAAATACTGTAATTCACTTTTTACATCAGAATGAATTATTTCACATAAAGCATATATATATATATATATATATATATATGTAAAAGTGAACAATGAACAATTCCTACACCATCATTATATGGATTCATTGTCTTCATGCAGTACTTATGTTCTTATAGTTTTATGTTGAATGTTCATTTTACATAAGAAACCAAAAATCGCCTAAGCGAGTTTTGGATAGAATTTCGATTTATACTTCTTTATTCATTACTGTATTTCTCTAATTCATCTTTTCTAATAATGACTTATACACTATGACGTCACAAATAACTTTGTTCTCTTTACGTTTCCCATACTTTGTACACTGAATCACGTTCTTAGTATTTGGACATCTTCCGTATTCAATGTATGGTAATTCTTTAGTAATAATGTTGTGGTGTTATGTAGTATAAATATTATTATTCAACCATATTCATCCATACGTCACATTTTCCCGTCATTAATTTCCCTCATTATATCTCTAGTATGCAATGTATGAAAATTCTTTATCATCTAATAAAAACTGTACCTCTATAGAAGTCATTATTTATATGTTATGTAGTATAAATATAAATATTATTCGACCATATACCCCGCCCCCATACGTCCATTCTTATCTTGACCATTATCGTATGTCAATTTTATTAAATATTCATTTTTTTCTCGTTCGTTCGAAAACGCATAAATACGTTCTGTATTATTTTTTTCATTTTTATTTTTAATTATATGACCTCCCGAGATGAACTCGAAAAAATGCTGAGGTTAAGTGATCGAATTCCGCTGACTAGCTGATTCGAACGCTCAAAGATAAATACCTCCTTTCGCTCTGATTTCAAATTTATAACATATTATAACATATTATGTTATATCATGTGTGCCATGTCTCATGTACTTGTGTTGTACTAATAACCATATATAATAACCATCTAGTATAACCATCTAGTATAACCATCTAGTATAACCATATATAAAATATAAAAACACTGTAAGAATGGTAAACGACGTAATGTACTTCATTGAAACTGTAATTAAATGTAATGATTTAATATATACGGTAAGTAAGAATGTACTTTAAAATGGAAGTGTAATTAAACAATAAGTGAATATGAAGTAATCCATAATTGTAATCGTAATTGTAATGAACCAAAATTAATACGTACTCAGTCGTGTACTTAATTTGTACTTATGTGTACTATTACGAAATGATATCGCCCTCAAATGTAGACTCGGCGAAAAATACAAATTAGTTTTTATTTTTATTTTTTTTAAATTTTTATTTGCAATCTTTCAAACATCTGATCATGTGTTTAAAGGGGAAACTTAACCTTCGACTGTCTTCCCCCAAACATTTAAGTTTATATTATACATGTATTTGTAAAAATTAAGGCACTTCTTCATCAAGTCACTTCAGATTAGTACTTCATATTAGCACCTCATTAGGACTCCTTTGTTAGCAGCCTTGCTGCGAGGAGGGGGCAGAGGCCCCTTGCCTCCTTAACTTTTTTTTAGATTCGGCCTGAGCCATGGTCGAAAGAGGTCGAACCTCTACCCCTGTAAATTCAGAGCATACTGTACATTTTTTAGAAGTAAATTACAGCAAGAGAAACTTTTTTATTTTTCCCTTCGAGCCGTGCTCTCTTCAGAAGAACTTAGTTAAGTCGATAAGCTATAAAAGAAAAGTCGATAATTTTAGTATCAGAGAAAGTATCAGAGTATTATAGAAAGAGAAGAATAAAAATTGGCGACCCTTTGCCCAAATTAAGAGACAACCCAAGCACCATAGAAGATATTGCATAACAGTCTGGCGAGTCTGTAGCCAAGAGTTTAACCAGGGCGACCGAAAGAATTAGAATGTTATAGAAGAAATATCCGTTGCTTGCCTCCTAACTAGAACCCCCGTCGATCCGAACCACCCCAGGGCCATAGACGGAGGGGTTAACATATATATATATATATATATAATGTTTTGCAATCAAAAGCCTTCATGCTTTGCAACCTACAAACATAATTTACGTCAGAGTCAGACACGGAGAATTTATTGCGAGTCTCCCAAAATTTTAACTCCTCTAGGAGTATCCTATTGACCACCTCTACTATTATATCCCTCTTAGCATAAGGTATATGATAAAGCATTTTATAATCTCTCTCACTATTAAATTCATCGTTATAATCATTACAACAGTATACAAATGAAACAAAAATTTCTGTTCTTTCTTTGAAAATAGGTGGAATAATACAATTTGTGGGTGCTGATTCCAAATCTGGTATCATTGTTTGGTATCACGTCAGATTTTCTCACAAAATCAATAATAAAACTTGCTGATTTCATGCGCATGATATAAACATAATATTAAATGAAACATTTAGAAACAAATTAAAAATTCTCAACTTCACACTAAAAGAACTTTATCCATTTAAATCGGAGTGAAAGAACATTAATACAATAAAATTCACAAAAAGAATCATTTTAGATTACTTTTCTTTTTAGATGTCTTTTTGAAATTTGGTACGGAAACATCTCTCTTCAAACACTAACAATACTCAGCCATCATACTGACATTCCATCTTCCTTGATATCGTTTTTCCATGTTTTTTATGTCCTCATGGAATCTTTAACTTTCCTCTTCACTAACCACTCCACAGTTCTCAGGAAATTACTCCGAGTGGCTGTGAAGGAAATGCACTTTTACACTCATGTTGCAACCAAGTTTTTCATAGCATTTCAACATGTGGCTAACAATTGCTCTATAGTCTTTGGCTTTATGGTTTCCCAGAAAATTTTCAACAACATTTTTGGATGATATCCAAGCCGCTTTCTCCATATTTGACAGTGAATCAAGAAAGTTGTCGTCTTTCATTAGTTTCTGTATTTGAGGGTCATCGAACACCCTTAGCTTTTATTTTCTCTTCACTTAGAGAAAAGAATTGTTCATAAATGTATTTGAAACAGTTGCCATCTCTATCCAAAGCCTTTACAAATTGCTTCATTAACCCCAGCTTAATGTGTAATGGTGGTAGCAATACTTTTGCAGGTGGCACAAGAAGTTCGTTGATAACATTTTTGCTGTCTGGTGTTAAGTTAGTTCTTTGGGGCCAATCCTTCTTTTTCCAATGATCAGCCTTTGCTCTGCTGTCCCACTCACATATGAAGCAAGGCATCTTTGTATATCCAGATTGTTGGCCAAGAAGCATGGATGTCACCTTCAAATCTCCACAAATGATTCAGTTATGATCCTTATATTTTATTTTATCTAAAAGGAATTTCATGTTGTCATAATTTTTTTTCATGTGGACAGAGTGGCCAATGGGGATGGATGCCAGTTGGTTGCCATCATGCAACAAAACAGCTTTTAGACTTGACTTTGAACTGTCAATGAACAATCCCCTCTTTTGGATCATCGTATGTGCCCATAGTATTCATAAGACCAAGTATGTCAATACAGAATACTAGAGAGCCATCCATAGAGAAGAATTGAACAAATTCTTATTCTTTGTTCCTGTACCAGGAATATGAAGTTCCAGCAGTCAGTAAATTTCTTTCACTCACCCTGGATCCCAAGAGTTGGGCAACCTCTTTCGGTAGGTCAAGATCTCGTGCAAGATTATTCAGTTCTGCCTGAGTGAATAACTCTGGGTCTTTAGAACTTTTATCATCAATTTCAAAGTCACTGTGATCGCTAAGTTTTGTATCAGATTCAGAAACTTCATCAAGTTCTTTGGGGCATGCAGGAATGGGAATATCATAACTGTGTGGAACAGAACGGATGTCGGATGGCAATGATGGATATACAATGGATGATTTATTCTTGGAGCTGAATCCCTTAATGTCACACAAATAGAAATAAGTCTTCGGCATGATCTTTGGACTTACGCCAAACCATAGGTGTACCAAAAGGTAAGGACTTCCTTTTGCCTTGAACCCATTGCCTCAAATTCTCCACATATAATCGGCATACATTATACGAAGCCCATGACTTATCGTGATCACCAAGCTTTACACCGAAATAAGCGAGATATGATTTTCTTACAAATTCTGTGACATTTTGCCTTTGCTTTACTGATTGGAAATTACCACATATATAACAAAACAAATCTGGTTGGTGAAGTGAATCAGTGAATCTATGAAGTGAATTCGTGAATGTGTGAAGTAAATCCACGAATCCGTGACTTTGCACAATTATAGAATCTGAAACAGGAAATAAAAAACTTAATAAAAAACAAACAAGTTATTGTTTTAGCAGGTAAGAAATGAGGCTTTCTACTTCATAGAATGAGGTATATTTGAGCTTATATATGCATATTGGTGCAAATAATGATTGCCTAATTCTGGAGAACAGCGATGTGATGGGTAAAAAGAAAAGTAGTTTTCTTTAATCTTATGGGGTAGGGACTAAAAAACTACAAAGAGTTTTCAAACAGCAGTTTACTTGTATACTAGTATTATCTGTGCCCCTTCGATCCATTCTCATTATACCCAATTTTTTCGTTTACATTAAAAAATGTTAAAATGAAACAAATATTTTTCCCGTTCCGAATAATCAACATAACTACTGTATTTAACAATATCTTCAAACGTTAAACCTCTTTCATTCTTCCATTGCTTTACTCAGATTTAACAACTTTAGTACTTAAAATAACAAAAAGAAATTTTATACCAAATTCAGTGCGAGTCTCAGAAATTAATAACAAGAGCTATCGATTGGAATCACTAATGTAAATATTCTCTTTCTTTATTATGATAAAAATATTGTATATAATATGACTTTTTTTTATTTAATCTGATATAAATTTATTTGATTTTTTAATCTATCTCCAGAATGTTTCTTTCACGCTTGCAAATATTCGCACTCCAAACAACGTTTTCGTTATGCGAATTTCTGCTCACCTTATATTTTAATTACTATAATCGATTTCCCTTTGTACTCGTGACGTATCATCATACTGTAGTCTACCTCCTTTAATAGTCGTGTCGTATCATCGTACTGTAGTCCACCTCCTTTTGTAGTCGTGTCGTTCCATCGTACTGTAGTCTACCTCCTTTAGTAGTCGTGTAGTCGTTTCCTGTAGTCATATCTCTATTGTAGTCTCATGACTTTCCGGTTGTAGTCGCTGTTTCCCATATGTATATTGTCTTCTTTCTTCATTTATTTGTTCATCCTGCAGTTTTTCTCTTGAGAAAATTGTCTCTCTTCGGAAAATCTTTCCTTCGGTGAATGCAACAATCTTCTTTTCCGGCTGAATTCTTCTTAACAATCTTTTAACATAATCAACGTAACAAACCAACAACCCTTCCCATCAAGAGGAAAAAGATGATGGATTAGAAAGGGAGAAAATAAACCAAAAAAAGTGAGCACTTGACTGACACCACAATTGTATTTTGAAATAATGGTAATAACCCACGACCATTATTGAATTTGTGATGATGGTAAATGTTTTTTCTGTTTTGTGTGTTTAGTTATGCGTCTCTTCGATGATATATATATATATATATATATATATATATATATAATTATTCGTCTGAAATCTCCGGGACAGAGATAGCGGATCCGATTCCTTCCTTACGTCGATTACTCTTAAAATCTTCGACCAATAGCTTTTGTAAAGTACAATAATACTTAAGTATTCTGACGAGGGGATAAAGACGATGGGGTTCACTTTAAATATAGAAGTTTACTGAAGAAGAATTATGAACTGATTTAGCTTGAATTCTTCAAATTACTATTTAATGCAGACTCCTCATAACTGTCTCTATACCAGAGTACCAGAGTTAATGTCTGAAGTATCATAATATTCAATGACGAAAATACAAATGACAGACTAATATTGAAAGCGTAGTAACGCTTCCAACCGACCAGATATTAAATGTGCTAACTCGTCTCGAAGAGACAAAGAGCAAATGAAAAGGAGATAAAAGTGATTCACACTCAAAAAGTAGGTATAAGACATTGAATTTTAGCAAGATTAGTAATGAACCCAAACTCAGGTCCAAAAAGAGCGCAAGATAGAAACGCAAGACTCCGCCTGAGGCCGTGCAAATCTTCTTTTATAAATGGGAATCATTTGGGGAATGATACTTGAAAAGGGGAGATATTAACTTTCAAGAAGTCAGCAACTCTTTTTTACATAAAAGAGCGTCTTTGTCATTAATTTAATATGTAACAATTTTGAGTTTTTCCAACTGAATTGTCATAATATAACATATACAGTGTGTGTTATATATATTATATATATATATATTATATATATATATATATATATATTATTATATTGTATTTTAACTGCAAACAACACACAGTATAATTAATGTAAAGAACGAGGCTTGTGTAGAAGAGCGTCCGCACAAGATGAGGAGAAAGAACTGACAAATGAAAAATGAGGCACCTCCAGGAATCTAACCCGGGATCATCCAATTGCCTGTCGGACATGCATTGGATGATCCCGGGTTCGATTCCTGGGAGGTGCCTCATTTTTCATTTGTTCGTTCCTTCTCCTCATTAATTATAATGTGTGTTGTTTGCATTTAAAATGTATATATGTACTAGGGTGGTCCATAATTTCACTTTTTTTAAATTTTTAATGGTCCAACATGCTAACGTTATGGGCATTGATGCAAGAAACAACATGGTTACCAGTTTTTGGGAGTTCCGGTAATATCAGACCCCCCACCCCCAGTTTATATTGCATAGTAAAAAACTGAGTAAAAATGACATCTTTTAAGCATTTTTTTAAGATTAATCATATTTAATCTTAAATAAAAGTATACATATTGCATATCAATTTATTCAGAAATCAACTTTGCACATTTTGGTGTATAAATTGATTATTTATTCGTAATAGTATACATAGAAATGTTCTATAACAGCTGATTAAGCCAATATTTTGTGTTTTTCAGATATCCAATGATGTGTATATAGTACATATATGATGCATTTTTCGCTTGGTTGATTCTAATCTTATTTTAAATGAATATCATGGCTACTCCTAAGAAATTAAATATAAAGTTAAGAAAAGCAGTTATGATCCAATTATTGGTAATCTTAAAGATGAACTGATTCCTATAGGACTACTCCAGCTACCACCCCAATCAGATGCACTTCAGCATTTCTATCATTTACAAAGAAATGATATGGTTATGAACAATAAAGAAGAGGCTGCAACAGTTGTACTTAATAAAGTTAAAAAATTCTCGGACTTAGCTGGCATTAAAACGAAAGATATTTCCAAAAGCAGAAGACCAAAAGAAAAGATTCTGACTTTAGTTAATGAGCATGAAACACTGATAAAACACAAAAGCAGGAATACTTTCGAAGATAAAAAGGATATTTTTTGTAAAAAATTAGATATGCTATTGCATATATCAGCAGCAGATGCTATTGAAACAATAATGAAAGACAGAATGAGAACAACAAGAAACAAAAGCGAAGATATAAAATTCCTTGAAGATCAAAGAACTATTCGGAATATGTACGTCTCCAGCCTTGATAAGTCTTTGTAAATTATGTAACCCTATCTGGATGGAGACAGGGAGCGTGTAAGATCCTAGAAAAATGATTGGGACTCGATTACTGTGGCTAGCATGTAGACATCATCTATACGACGCATTTTGTGTTCAATCTATACAAGTCTCTTCGGAAGTACAACGTCCCCTGAAATGAAATGTTTAAAAGCTTCAGATTAAATATTTGGCCAAAACTGGACATAACACTACCAACAAAAACACTAAAATTTAAAAATCGCCATTTGAGAGCCAAAGCTTCTGAGTAAAGATTTTCTAAAAGATGCACTTAATTCAGCCAGTTCACCTCTATTTCCCAGAGGCGACTACAGAGAATGTGCCGAGGTTGCTCTATTACTTCTTGGGAAAACGTCTCAAACACTGGTGTGAGATGGGCTAAGCCTGGGGCAGTATACTATGGGAGGTGGATGCCATCTGTATTGTATCCAGCAAAGATGTACGCATTCTCTGATCAAGCTGGGTATGATTCAAATATAATAGCAAAACTAGAGAGAATATGCATATTCAACTGCCTCTACTATATAAAACCTTGGTTTGCTTGCTTCCGTCGCCTGTGATGCACCTGTCAACGATTTAAATCTTTTAATGAACTCATTGAATATATAAGTTATGATCACGATGTAGCATCCAGTGCTCTTAAGGGATTAAATGGTTAGCTATGGTATCTGGACTGAGGAACTAGTACCACTTGCTTTGTTTCCCGACAAATTTCAGATGCAGAAAAAAATCTGATTGCAAAGTCAATGAAGAAAGTCTGTCAAATCAACCCGCAACACCCTCCTCCCAAAGGTCAGCCAATCTTCCCTAAGCTAGCAATACAACTAAGCTGTGTCAGTTAGTTGGTAAGGTTCTTCAATTGTTTTCCATGCTTGGGTACTAGTGGTGACTGGCTAAATGAACCTGTTACTTCTTGGAAAAATTGCAAATCTTTCCAAGTTATGGAGAACTTTGTCAAAAATATGAATTGTGAATGATCCTGCCGAGAGAGCAATGAAGCTGATTGAAGATTTCAAAGACAGAATTGTTAATGATGAATCACAAAACAATTTCTGGTAAATGTTATAGAGCAACATCGACGCCTTCTTCCAGACTTCAAGAAAAATCTTTGGCTGAAATGTATAATTATGTTAAGTGAGCGTTTATTGTGTAATGTTATGCAGAAGTATTTATCTTTTTAATTAGACCTTGGTATAATTTGTTAATCATTGTAAAAGGAATAATTTTTGTTTAAAATAAATGCAAAAAAAAAAAAAAAACCGATGGGACCTGGAATTAGGTTTGTTCCTACTCGAAATATATTGTAGCTGGCTTGATAAGCTGGTCTAATTTCGAGCCCATCGCCGCGAAGCTGCCTGGGATGATGCTTCAGGGTGGCGGTAACACCCTAGAATATATAATTAATTAAAATAATATATTATTACCAAGAAAAAAATAATATAGTCATATGTTTATTCACAGAGAAGCGGAAAAACTTCATTTTCTCAGTAAAATTTTAGGTCCCATATAAATTGGGGGGAGAGGTCTGATATTACCGGAACTCCAAAACTGGTAACCATGTTGTTTCTTGCACCAATGCCCACAACATTAGTCCGTTGGACCAAAAATTTTAAAAAGTGAAATTATGGACCACCCTAACATGTACGGCATGAGAAGGTGCCCCCTCAGGGCATTCGATTTCCGTCGCATGTAGGAATTACGACTTCTGACTAATCGGGGACCTTGGTGTAGTGGTTAGCATGTCCCCGGCAATTGGATGATCCAGGTTCGATTCCTGCGAGGTGCCTCATTTTTCATTTGTTCGTTCTTTCTCCTCATCTTTGGCGGACGCTCTTCTACACAAGCGTCGTTCTTTTACATTAATATATATACATATATATATATATATATTTATACACAGTATATATATATTATATATATATATATATATGTGCGCCTCGGTGGTGTAGTGGTCAGCGTCGCTGACTACTAATCCATCGGCCCCGGGATCGAGACCCGATGACAGCAGCCGGCGCGCAGCAAAACCCAACTGTTCATTCTTCCACACAATAAAAGAAAGTGGTTGGTAGATAAATGGGTACCATGGGTGGCCTAGTGGTTAAGACGCTGTGCTGCTGGTTGGACGTGGTTCGGATTCCACGTTAAACTGTAGGTCTAAGGTGGAGTGAAAAGCTTGACCTTCGTCAGAATGAACAATTCGGGCGGAAGGAAATAAAAGGTTATCAAAAAAAAAGGTATATATATATATATATATACTGTATATATATATATATATATATATCAGATATTTTATGCAGGAAGAGGAAGCAGCTCCAGTGATTGGAGCAAACGTTGCTACTCCTGCTTTTCCTTTTGCTGCGTGAAATATCTCAAACTGACCAAAAAACCATGGATTTCGCCACATATATACTCGTTTGTATATAGATATTGTGTGTATATATATATAGTATATACGCTTAAATAGTGGTTAACTTTGAAACAAGTATGATAGGTTTTCTGACTACCTTTACAATAAAACCCTTAAAAAAGATCTGCTCGAGATGGACCACCAGAGTATTTGCCTACCCTCCCAACTCAGTACTAACACCGAATAAATTATTCAAACTATCTAAGAGCATTTACATCTAAAAAAAATAATTACCGGATTCCGATTTGAAGTGAAAAGAAAATCCTTTTGTTTATCAACATTTTAAAGTCGCGCTGAACAAGTAATTTTAAGAGTTCTTCGCCTACATTATCATACTAAATTAACTGCGATTTGTTTAACATATTTTTGTACTTGAACTCCCATTTTTGCTTATCTCTGGAATTGGGTCGTCTAAACCTGAATAATTCTCGACTTTACTTCGGGCATTATCAGATTTATGGACCTATATCCGCTGTTCTCATTGAAATAATCGGGATATTGCTTTCACGCCTTCATTAACGAAAATAGTCTTGATCATAATCATTTCAATACGAGTAAATCCAAATACCTTTTTACACTCGTGCCATTAAATTCGTTCGCCATTAAATTTGACTTTTCGGGTCACACAGAATGCGTTCGAATTCGATCTTCATTTGCTTTCTTGATTTAAGGAAAAGTTTTACCCGATTGTTCCAAAATCACGTCATTTCCGATATTCTTCTCTTATCTTCGCGATTCAGATATTGGAGATAAGTAAAAGACAAATACTGTTAGGTTCAGAGATGTATAGTTTTTAACGTTATCTCCAGTTCGATTAGCGTATATTTTCACATTTAAACTCTCTTCTATATTTTAATATACAGTGTAGAGCAGTGGTTCTTAACCCCTGGGTGGCGACGCAAAATTGGGTCGCCAAGCCATTTTAATTGGGTCATTAAATTGCCATTTATCATTTATTTATGTTATCCCTAATCATTTTACCAAATGAACAGTTTGAAAGCATGGGTCGCCGAGCTAGCCCCGCGACCAGAATTTGGGTCGCAGTCTAATAGGTTAAGAACAACCGGTGTACAACATACAGATCAGTTCCATTTGTTACTTTAATCAGAAGCACTTGAGTGACCTGAACCTTGGATTTCCACATTTTTCTCTTTGGTATTTACGTATACGATTCTAAATCAAATGAGGCCAAATTAACGACTATTTAATGCAAAAAACTTCACTTTTTTCTACGTGAAGGTCAAAATATGAAAATAAAAACCCCTCATTCGTGTTTCTGTATCCACCCGAGGAGGATGCCAGTGGGCGTCGAAACTGTTGTGGAAATAAACTCTGTCTATTAGAGTGGGTTTTTATTTTCATATAACGACTATTTGTCGCGTACCCTAAATTCGTTCTTTTAAGAAAGAGTTTCGTTCTTTAAAGAATTTCTTAGTCTATTCATTCTTTAATGAGTTCATGAATTTAACGGTCTTAATTTTATCATGCGTAGCCTTCATACCGCAATTTGATATAATTTATAATCGCTCATCTCGTATAAGTTCATCATTTTTATGCAATTTTATATGGGGTCAATAAACTTTCACGGTTAACAACATCTTAAAGATAATATATATATATATAATATATATATATATATATATATATATATATATATATATATATATATATATATATATATTATGTTATAATGTTATAATGTTTCAGACCAACAAAGACCCTAGGATCCACTCATGGCTGGTCTACCTAACTGTGTTCGTAATCGTGTATTGTGTATGTTCTCCGTGGTGGCGGAGGGGACCTACAATTTTACGTGGGTTCCGAACCACAAGAACATAAGAAATTTATGTAAAAACCGCCGGTAAATTGGCAACGACCAATTTTTACGAAACTAAATAATTATCAATTTAAAACCAATTAATTATCGATTTAAAACTAAAGATAGAATCTCTGGATCCAGAGGATCTAGTCATAATAGACTACTATCCACAAATATGTTACACTCTATATCTATTTATAACGGACATGCAAATATATCAGATCCAAAGAATCCAGTCAATTTCATTACGGTATCCATCAAGTCATGGTCCATCTCGATTGCGGACCAAGTCAAAATTTACAATCATATACATTACAATATATACACTTACGAGAAAAAGTGTAGGTGTGGCTGTAAAGACTGTACAGTAATGTAGAAATGTGTGTGCACCCATTTTGGGTCTCCCATTTAAAGGTGTTTGTGGGGCAAGTGAAGATCATGAGTTTTTCAATACCTCACAGTACTATGGGGGGCACCGCTCGGAAGAGGAATCTCTTTAAATGGAGTGTGTAAGGACAGAGAGTATCCCCTAACCCAAGACGCTGCCTCCCTATATCCCACAACACTTGTGTTGAGCTGTGGGATCTATCCCCAGAAAGCCTTAATTTTACTACCTTAAACTATACCCTTTCTATCATGCGTCTAATCGATTTTTAAACATGTTTATAGACGTGCTACTAATTACTTCTATCGGCAAACTATTCCAGCTATTTACTATTCTATGCGTAAAAAAGTTTTTCACAACTGCTGTCTCGAACCTTCTACTTGTCAACTTACACCCGTTATTTCTAGTCCTATTATATTGAGATATTTCGAAAAAGCTATCTCTATCTACGTTATCGAACCCATTCATAATTTTGAAAACCTGGATTAGATCACCCATTAACCTCCTAGTCTCGAGTGTTGTCAATTTTAACTCCTTAAGCCTATCCTCGTACGACTTTGACCTAAGCGACGGAATCATCTTAGTTGCTCGTCTTTGAACTCTCGATTTTGTCTATATCTTTTCGCATATGCGGATTCCAAAATTGGACCGCGTACTCCAAATGGGGTCTAACTAATGATTTATAAAGTGGAACTATAATATCGCGCGATTTGTACTCAAAATTTCGAGCTATAAAACCTAACACTTTGTTCGCCTTATTGACCGCTGCTGTACTTTGTTTCGCTACTTTTAAATCACCCGTGACTATAACTCCTAAATCTTTTTCCTTCTCTACGCTTGTTAAATCTTTCCCTGACATACTATACGCAAAATTACCGTTACGCGAACCTATATGCAAAATTTTGCACTTATCAACGTTAAATCTCATTTGCCATGTGACTGACCAATCAACGATTTTATTCAGATCTTCCTGAATTTTACCTCTATCTTCGTCATTAATCGCCCTACCACCCAGCTTCGTGTCATCCGCAAACTTTGAAACTGTACTGACTAGGCCGACATCTAAATCGTTAATATACTGTATATAAGAAAAAGCAAGGGGCCCAATACAGAACCCTGAGGAACGCCACTCGCTACATTAGCCCAACACGACTCCGCTCCATCAACGACCACCCTCTGTTTCCTGCCTCGCAACCACTCTTCTAGCCAATTTATTACTACACCCCTGATTCCATGAGCCTTAGTTTTTCCAATGAGTCTTTTGTGCGGCACGGTGTCAAACGCTTTTTGAAAATCTAAATACACTACATCAACCGCCCGATGTCTATCGTAAACGTCAACCACGCTTTGGAAAAATTCTAAAAGATTAGTTAAGCAAGATTTGTTTCGCCTAAATCCGTGCTGCGTATTTCTAACTAGCTTATGGAATTCTAAGTGTTCGACTATACGATCCCTAATTATTGATTCCAGTAGCTTACCTACAACAGACGTTAAACTGATTGGTCTATAATTTCCCGCCGCACCTTTATCGCCTTTCTTAAAGATAGGTGTTACGTTTGCTAACTTGAAATTATCTGGTACGCACCCCTCAGAAATAGACGCATTAAAAATCTTTGTTAGCGGCACAACAATGCTATCTTTTAATTCTTTTAGTTGTATGGGATATATGGAATCCGGCCCCTGTGATTTACGCGTTTTCATTTTATCAATATAGCGCGTTACCTCCCCTTCACTAACCACTATATTATCCAAAATATTACCATTATCAAACTGTATTATGTCCGTGACCGTAGGGATATTTGTTACATCTTCTATAGTAAAAACTGACGTAAAAAATTCGTTTAGCAAGGTAGCCATTTCCTTGTTTTCAGAAACTAGGTCTCCGTTTAGATTTTTCAAAGGCCCCAAGACGCTTTTTACTGGATTTCTATTATTGAGGTATTGAAAGAATCGCTTGGGGTTTTCTTTACCGTCACGAGCTATGGAGATTTCAAATTCGCGCTTGGACTTTTTTATTACACTTTTCGCTTCACGCCTTAGAGATATGTAGTTGTTTCGTAACCACAAATTGTCTTTATCGCACTTATGTAGCCTATAAGCCCTATCTCTACTCTTTATAATGTCTCCTATTCTAGAAGTAAACCACAAGGGCTTGTTGTTTACTTTCGCACGCTTAATATTGTACGGTACACATTCCTCATTTATAGTTCTAAATACTGTTTCGAACGATTCCCACATTAGTTTTGCGTTGGAGTTCCCCATCACGTTTTCCCAATTAACGTGTGACAATTTATTTCGAAATTTACTAAAGTCTGCGTGCTGGAAGTTAGGAATTTTCGTCGAGTTAGCTGGTTTCGAGTGACTTACTGAGAGGACAAACTCTACCATATTGTGATCGCTATTGCCCAACGGTTCTATTATTTGAAGATCAGTAATTATCCTATCATCCGTAGTTATTACTAAATCTAAAATACTGTCCAACCTCGTAGGTTCCCCAACCTTTTGAATAAGAAAGCTATCCTCGAGAAAATTAACTAAACGATTACCTTCCGCGTCTCCCTGCATTGTGTCGTAATTTAAGTTAGCTTAATTAAAGTCACCCATAACTAAAGCCTGCTCACTACCGATTATTCGCTTTAGTTCACGATATAACGCTTCGTCCGTATCAGCTGTTTGATTAGGGGGCCTATATATAACCGCAACAACAAGTTTGAAATCGTTCAATTTAAGTTCTGCTACAGTCGAATCTATCGGTTCTGGAATTGTGTGCTTTACTTCTATAACGTTCGCTATATTATCTTTGATATACAACATAACACCGCCTCCTCGCCTACCTATTCTGTTTTTAACAAAAAGTCTATAACCTTTAATTTGATACTCCCCTACAAAGTCACGAGTTTCAGTGCTAAGCCACGATTCATTTATCGCAATTATATCATAGTCTTTACAAGCAATTAAAGAAAAAAATTCGTTTATTTTATTTCGTAGGCTACGAGCATTTAAGGATAGAACCTTCAAATTGTTTGTAATTGCGACAACTTCGCGAGCGCAGTGGAAATTTATGGAATTTACGCTGGGACCGTTCGAGTTACGGCAGCCTGAAAAGAAGAGACAGTATTATGAAATAGTCTTCCTAAACGCGCAGCTCTTACGTCATTAAGATGAAGTCCATCTCCGAGGAACAAGTCCCTCCTGCCGCAGAAACTGTTCCAAAAATTCTCAAAATGCACTCCTTCCTGTTGGCAAAGAGACTTTAGGTTATTGTTAATATAGGTCGCCTTGCTGTAGAAATCGTTACGATGGATAATTCGAGGAAGTATACCTGTTAAAACAATTTTATTAGTTTTTTCCTTTAATCGCTCTAGTAAGTCCCTGTACCTAGCCAGCAGTTCTTCCGATCTAGAATTTAAAACGTTATTAGTACCGACATGAATAACATACGTTGTGTCCTCGGAGGTACCATCTGTAAATTGGTCAACACTATTAGTTATATCCTCCACCCTTGCACCAGGGTAGCAGTAACGGCGCCTACGACGAGGGTTTCTCCCACAGAATTCCTCGAGCTGTCCTCGAACAATGGAATCGCCAACGAGTCGTATTTCCGGTTCATCATCATCTTCAAAACCTAAAACAGAAAACTTATTGTTTGTTATTACTGGTAGACATGTCTTAGGTTTTCTCAATGGGGCTCCATTACGCACTCGAACGAAGGGTTGGGAACTAGGAGAAGAGAGAGGGCTATTAATACTATTTATATTATTAATAGAAACTGAGGCAGGAGGGGTCGCAACTGGAGTCTCAAGGGATTCTAATTTTGCCGTCAGGAGCATCACCCTTTCTTCAAGGCTTACTCTGGTCTCCTTCTCACGTTCTAACTCGTTCCTCAGCACTTTTAAGTTTGAGCACCACCTGCAAACTAACTGTTCATTATTATTAGCCATTGTAAACGCGTAAGCGGCAAATTTCCCTTCACAGCGACTGCAAGTACTTGACGGGGGTGCCATGCTTTTAATTAGTTAAACAACAAAAAAAAACAAAAACAAAAATACGAGCGTTTGGAAATTAATAAATTACAATGTAGGTCTACCGCGTTTTTGAAACGCAGAAACACGTTCTTGTAACGCAAATTTATACTAAATGCATATAGAATTAAGCTACCGACAAAAGATCTGTAAAAGAAGAGTATTTATAACACTTATCTGTCCGCGATTTGACCCGACTTTTTTCCCTTTTCTTCACACGGTGCGGGACAACACTCTACCTGACCTCTCGAAGGAATGAAAAATGAACCTTATGTCAGCACGTTTTTTGATAGATTTGAAAAACAACACGGCAAGCCACGTTTGATCAAATAATATAGTATTGAATAACGACAATAAATGAAATATATTCGTTAATGAATGATTAGTAGCACGAAGTAATTTAGTTATGAATGCACCGAACACTATTTTTTTTTAAAACACTTCAACGAAAACCACTTATTCAATTGATAACAGGACACTCGATAAAACACGTATGTATCAGACCATTGTGAGTTTTATCATATATATATATATATATATGATATAATAACTAGATCGACTGACGTCATGACGCAAAATGTCTACGCTATTATTTATATTCCGGTAAAATTTTATCCTTTTCTAATTAATATTAAATTATAATATCAAAAGGTTTCTTCAACCAAATGTTTTGTCAAAGTCGTATTTTGATGAATATGTCATGACAGTCTCTGCTGACGATTCTGATAAATTTTATTTTTATTTATTTCCATCTTTTCTAGAGTTGTGTTGTGAACGTATTCATAAGAACCTCATTTACAATGGGGAAATGACGTTTCTAAATAATAGGTCTATTGTTGTTGGTGTAGGGTTGCCAGATTTTTGAAATGCCCATGAATACGCATGCGGAACAAAAATTTTTCTGTTTTTTTTTCAAGACCAAATTTTTTTTCAAATTGAAAATAGATTTCTTCAACGGTTACAACAAACAAAATTAGAAAAATTTTATTACAATAATATTTAACAATTAAACATCGTGAATAAATTGAAATTATTATACATAATATTGAAATTCTAAATCAATTCATCCCTAAAAAATTTGCCTCAAAAATATTTTTTTGCGGGACATTTTGAACGCGGGATTTTGACGCGGGATTTTGACGCGGGATTTTTTGATCAAATGCGGGACTGTCCCGTAAAATACGGGACGTCTGGCAATCCTATGTTGGTGTCGTGTGTGTGTGTGTGTGTGTGTGTGTGTTAATTTAATCGAAAATGTTTTCCAATTATGAAAATTAATGAAATTGAAAACCGAAAAGGATAATGAGATTGGTGATGCAAATGGTTATTTATAAACATAATATTTAAAGGTGATATAGAATGTACTTTTAGACTATGCAAGTTTTGTTTATTTTGGCAATTAATTACCCATTTTAACTCATGCGTTGGATAAACATTCTTTTAACATCACGTCGTAGTATCGTCACTTTGAATGACTCTTGTTTTTAATTACTTCAATAATTGAAGTAATTAAAATAGTTGAACTTAGTTAAAAAAGTAAAAAATCTTAATAAAATTAAATACTGAATATGTATGTACTGTATATATATATATATATATATATATATATATATATATATAGAGAGAGAGAGAGAGAGAGAGAGAGAGAGAGAGAGAACTGCTAATATGCATGTATAAGTATGCATCTATGTATGGCATATGTAAGTGAGCTAAATTAAGTTATTTCCGAGTTGAATAACTAACGCGATTGCGGTCCTTTCAGCTCCTCCTTTGAAGGTTTGGCTCGAGGGAATTCCTTCTCCTTTGGTAGCAGACCGCATGTACCGCTTCTCGTGCGGAGTGGCAGGCGCATTTCCCTCCCCGACGGTCAAGTGGAGCATCGCGCGCAGGGAGAGCAGATCATCTCCGCAGGCACTTGGCAAAGAGGTACGAAGCAAGCGGAAGGTAAGCCTTTGAGACTAATTAGTCTCGAATTAATGTTCGCAAGCGGAGGCGCTTCCAGTCAATAAGTTGCCACCAATTCTCTACACGTACCAGCCTCTACGATAAAGTATATATATATATATATATATATATATATATATATATATATATATATAGAATGCGCGCGCGTGTGTGTGTGTGTGTGTGTGACACACATTATAATTTTTTCGTGTGGTTATGAAAAGACAATTAGAATACAGTAGTTTTCCAGCCCTTTTGTGCAAACTAATCACAAAGCTAGGTGAAAGTGGGGCAAATCGGAACCAGTAAAAAAATCACAGTTTTGTAGGCATATAGGAGGAGTATTTGAACCCATTATATACAAAAACATTTATCTTCACCTTCTGTCTTCCATTCTGTATCACTTTTTACATAGCGTTCTAGATTTGCATTAGGTGTAACTGAAATTTGAGAAGCCGTTGCAATTTTTTGGTTAAAAAAATCGTGGGGCAACTCGGAACCTGGGGTTCCTTTTTGCCCTTTTTCCCCAAATTTCAGTACCATGCAGTCACTGATGAAATTTCAGACGCGACGATAGTAAAAATTAAACACTGATCCATAAGTAGCCTACACATAAAAAGCAACAAAATAAGTTCATACAGCTTTGGAATTATGAATCAAGGAAAAATTCGCTGATGATAGATCAAATGGAGAAAAAAAAAATGAAACTTCTAATTTTTGTTCAGCTGCTAGCGCAGCCCGCCCCGTACCACTGTTTCAAGGCCACTGATCAGTACCAACTGAGATAGATTAAAGCTAGATGGCAGCACTAGTTTGGGTTATAGAAGGGGTGTTCCGAGTTGCCCTGGGATCCCGAGTTGCCCACCTTCCCCTATTTGGCATTTGTTTTCAAGCTTTGAGTAAATAGATTCTTTATTTAACCTTTCTGTACTTTACCACCAAAATTTTGAGACTCATTTGTATGAATTTTGATCTTCTGGCGACATGCGGCATTGTCAAATCTTGTGAAGCTTCCTCAACATTGCAAACTAATTCTATGAACCTCAGCTAGCTTATTTTCCAATTTTTATCCTTTATCTGAGGCCTTGCTACAAACAGGTTCATAATGATTTGTGTGAAATAGGGAACTTGATTTTCTCTTGATATTTTCCAAATCGGTTTACAGCCAGAAAGTGTGTATATATATATATATATATATATATATATATATATATATATATATATGTGTGATTGGAGAGGGTAAAGACGAAAGGGAGGTTGGACCATTCGGATTAGGTAGAAGAAATGAAAGAGGAGAAAAGCTAGTAGAATTTTGCAGAAGGCAAGACCTCATGGTGACTATGGCTTGGTTCCAAAATCACAAAAGAAGGAGATACACATGGAAAAACCAGGAGACACTGAAAGATTCCAAATTGACTTTATTTTGGTAAGACAGAGATATAGGAATGCCGTGAAGAACTCGAAAGCTTATCCTGGAGCAGATGCTGACTCCGATCATAACTTGGTGGTAATGGAAAATATGGTAAGGTTGAAGACTCTGAAAAATAAAGTAGGTAAGAAGTGGGATACTGAAAAACTGAAGGGAGAACAAAGGATAGTTTTTGCTAAAAAGGTGAATAAAGAGATAAGGAGGCAAAGAAATGGCGGCCACATTCATATGACAAGTGAAGAAAGATGGTGTAGACTGAGGGATACAATAAAGGAGAATGCACAGGAAAATATCGGTTATGTGAAAAGAGAAGCAGGGAAACCCTTGGTCACTACAGAGGTGCTTGATAAAATTGAAGGAAGAAGAAAATGGAAGAGTATAAATACAGAAGAAGGGAGACAACGATACAGACAGTTGAATAACGAACTGAGAAGAGAAACTGATAAAGCAAGAGAGATGTGGTTTGAAGAGTAGTACAGGGAAATGGAGGAATTAGAAAGGAAAGGAAGAACTGATTTAATGTACCAAAGTTAAGGACATAAATAGATGGAAAAGAAGTAGCTTGGGAGTGCGAGAAATAGAGGGGAGAAATGGAAAAAACTGAAAAGACCAGGAGATATCAGGAAGAGATGGACTGAGTATATTGAAGAACTGTATGATAAAGAGAACAAACCTAATAACATCGAAATTGAGGAAGCAGATGAAGTGGAAGTAGATTCTATGGGACCGGACATATTGAAAAGAGAAGTAGAGATGGCTGTAAAAGACCTAAGAAGTGGCAAGGCCCCAGGACCAGATGATGTACCAGCAGAACTTCTGAAAAGTCTTGAAGGTGATGCTAAAGAGGAGGTGAATGTATTGTGCAGAAACATCTATGAAAGTGGAGACTGGCCTGCTGACTTCATGAGAGTCTCTATGATTACTATCCCCAAGAAACCGAGAGCCACCAAGTGTTCAGAATTTCGAACCATAAGCTTGGTCAGCCATGCATCAAAAATAATGCTAAGGATACTAACCAGAAGACTAACGAACAGAGCTGAGCAGTACATTGGAGAGGATCAGTTTGGATTTAGGTCAAAATGCGGAACAAGAGAAGCTATTGGTATTATGAGAATGATGAGAGAGAGTGCTGGAACATGATCAGGAAATGTTTGTTTGTTTTATTGACTTTGGAAAAGCTTTTGACAGAATCCAATGGAGGAAACTATTGAAAATAATGAAGAATATTAATGTTGACTGGAGGGACCGTAGGCTGATAAAAAATCTATATCTTGGGCAGACTGTGAATGTTAGAGTTGCAGGAGGAGAATCGGAGCCTGGATTGGTTGGGAGAGGGGTCAGGCAAGGATGCCCCCTGTCCCCCGTGTTATTTAACATCTATGCGGAAGCAATGATAATAGAAGCACTCTCAGATCTGGAAGAGGGAATCAGAGTGGGAGGTAAATTGGTCAAATCTGTAAGGTTTGCAGGTGACAAGGCATTTGTTTGTAGTACTGAGGAAGGACTGCAAAGAATGGTCAATAGCTTGACAACAACGGCGGAAGAATTCGGAATGAGAATTAATGAGACCAAGACAAAGGTAATGAAAATTGAAAGAAGGAAAGGAGCACAAATGAACCTAACGATAGGAAATTGGACCTCAGAAGAAGCTGAGCAGTTTAAATATCTGGAAAGTTTATTAATCAACAATGGAGATTGCAATAAGGAAGTAAGATCTAGAATTGGTATGGGTAAGGTAGCTTTTAAGAGACAGAAAAGACTACTTACAGGTAAACTCAACTTGAAGCTGAAGAAAAGGTAGTAAAAAGCTTGATATGGAATGTGGTACTGTATGGAGCAGAAACATGCACACTGAAAACAACTGAAAAGAAACGCCTGGAACGTTTTGAGATGTGGATTTGGAGAAAGAATGCTAAAGATAAGCTGGAGGGAACACCAAAGTAATGAGGAAGTACTGCAACAGGTGAGGAAAGAACGAAGACTCATTAAGGTGATAAGAGAAAGACAGAAGACATGGATCGGACATCATGTGTTGAGAGGAGAAGGATTGTTGAAGGAGGTGATATAGGGTAGATATGAAGGTAGAAGGCCGAGGGGAAAGAAAAGGAAAGCAATGCTGGATGATTTTAAGGCAGGCAGGAGCTACCATGAGATGAAAAGGCAGCTCAGGATAGAACACTTTGGCGGGATACATGAGTTGGACCTGCCTGATAGGCAGAACACGATGGATGGTGGATGGATGTATCGTATTTGCCGAGATATGAAGGATTTAAAAGGTCTCCCTTTTTTTTTGCCGACCCGATATATATATATATATATATATATATATATATATATATATATATATATATATATATATATATATATATATATATATATACTGAGTTTGGTAAGATAGATAAAAAAGATGAATTGACATAAATTCAATATACAGTTATGATAAGCAGAGGAAGGAAGGAGAATGAAGATGGAAAAAGCACAAACAGCCCAATAGATGGAAACATGGAAAATGAAAATAACATTTGGGAAGTATTCGAGATAAAACCACGAAGGAAAACAATTGGACTTATAAAAATCGGTTAAAAATGAAGGAAAAGAAAATCTGAGCCAAGCGGAGGTATTACGATGTAGAATGAATCATATCGAAACTTAAAAAGAAACTATGTGGTAATACTGTACTTACTGCGTATATTATCACCCCCAAAAGTGTTTCAACATGCACTGAGACTAGAATTTTAATAGAGTCGATAAACAATCAATCATCAAACACTTCTATGATTAGTTTTTTACTTCAAAATCATGAACAGCCACTCATCGGGCAATCTTGATGAATCAGCTTTCATCATATGTCGAATTAGGTGGTGTCATCTATTGAAAGAAGTGTCAATTAAATTCCATATCGGTTTATCTTCATTAACCGACAGTAATTACATGCAAGTTAATTTTTATATGTTAATCGAGAACAACATACTGACGGCAACTTAAATTTTAAGATTAAATACCTTAGAAACAAATTTATTTTACATCGGTGGGATTCGAACTGCTGTTACTGAAAATTCGAATTTTTTTGAGCCATTACGTTACTCATTTGGCCATGAGACGTAAATTAGAAACAGAGAATTCTGTTTATAGATTATGCTCTTTCGCATTGGTTTTAGTACGTATACTTTAATACATATATTTTTTCGGTATATATATATATATATATATATATATATATATACATTTAAACTGCAAACACGCCGTATAATTAACGTAAAGAACGACGCTTGTATAGGAGAATATTCCGCGCAAGATGAGAAGGAGAGAACGAAACAAATGAAAAAATTAGGTAACCACCCGGGAATCGAACCCGGGATCTTCCGATTGCCGGTCAGGTAATGGTTATCATATCTGACCGGCAATCGGAAGATCCGGGTTCGATTCCCGGGTGGTTACCTCATTTTTTCATTTGTTTCGTTCTCTCCTTCTCATCTTGCGCGGAATATTCTCCTATACAAGCGTCGTTCTTTACGTTATATATATATATATATATATATATATATATATATATATATATATATATATATATATATATACTATATATATATATATATATATATATATATATATATATATATATATATATGTATATATACATATATATACATATATATACACACACACTGTGTATATATATATATATATATATATACACACACGCCTATATATATTAAGATCCTGGTAAAGGGTCGCCAGTCTGTTAAGATCCTCCTTCTTCTATGTGCTTATGGGTTGTCTCGAAGTCTATGGGCTTTCTTGTTTGGGAGGCAGCAACGGATATTTCTTCTATAACATTCTAATTCTTTTCTCTCGCTATAGGGTCGACAGTTGTTAATTCTTCTCTTTCTATAATACTCTGGTACTTTCTCTGATACTAAAATTATCGACTTTTCTTTTATAACTTATCGACTTTACTGACTAAGTTCTTCTGAAGATAGCCCAACTTGAAGGGGAAAATAAAAAGTTTCTCTTACTGTAATTTACTTCTAATAAATGTACAGGTAGTGCTCTGAATTTACACGGGTAGAGGTTCGACCTCTTTCGACCATAGCTCAGGCCGGAATCTACAAATTAAGGAAGCAAGGGGCCTCTGCCCCTTCCTCGCAGCGAGGCTGCTAACAAGGGAGTCTCGTAGTAGTGACCAAAGAAGAGTGCAGTAATGAAGTGAAATTAATTTTACAATTACATGTATCAAATAAGTCTAAATGTTGGGGGAATGCAGTTGAAAGTTAAGTTTCTCCCCTTTTAAACACATGATCAGATGTTTGAAAGATTCCAAATAAAAATTTTAAAAATAAAAATAAAAACTGATCGTATTTTTTGCCGAGTCTACATTTCTGAAGGCGATATCATTTCGTAGTAGTACATAAGTACAGTCTAAGTACGTCATTGAGAACGTATTAATTTTGGTTCATTACAAATACGATTACAATTACCAATTAATTCATATTCACTTATTATTGTTTAATTACACTTCCATTTAAAGTACATTACAAGTTATTATTAATTACAGTTTCATTAAAGTACATTACGGTATATTAAACTAAAGTATTACAGTTAATTACAATTAAACAGTTACTATAACTTTGTTTTTGTTTTTACAGTGTTTCATATTAATAGACAATTAAGATGTCAGAAATTAATACAAAGTACATGGGCACATACGGTATGGATTTATATGCAACATAATATGTTATATTACGTTATAATATGTTATAAATTTGAATCAGAGCGAGAGGAGATATTTATCTTAGAAGCGTTCGATTTTGATGTGATTAGCCAATTCGACCACTTACCTATGCATTTATGAATATCTTGCGAGGGGTGAACGCACTTAAAAGAAAAAAATGAAAAAATAATACATGCGAACGTATTTGGACGTTTTCGAACGAATGCATAAAGTTTTGCATTTCATATACTGACACGAGTAAAAAATAAATATTTAATAAAAATTGATATAGGGTATTAGGGTCAAGATAGGACATGGATGTACGAATGAACAACGTATAAATAATGGAGGATTTAAAAGGAACGAATTAGAGACAAAGAATGGTAATAAGGACTAAGTACACTACGGGTTAGATGCAAGACAATCATAATCAATTATAATAACTTCTATAACAAATGGAAAATGGATACGACTAAACCATAGAAATGGTAGATCGTAGGGTTGTGACACAAACAAAAATAGAAAGCTACAATAAATTTTTTATCCAAACTCGCGTTAAGCGATTTTGGTTCTTATGTAAAAATGAATATTGATTGTTCATTGTTCATTTTTACATATATATATATATATATATACACTGTATATATATATATATATATATTATATATATATATATATTATATATATATTATATATATGTATATATATATATATATGGTATATATATATATGTGTATATATATATATATATATATATATATATATGTATATATATATATATGTATATATATATATATATATATATATATATATATATATAGATATATATATATATATATATATATATATATATGTATATATATATATATATGGATAATATATGTATATATATATATGTATATATATATATGTGTATATGTATATATATATATATATATATATATATATATAATATATATATATATATATATATATATATAATATATATACACAAGGGTAATTCAATAAGTATTCACACTTTTCATTTTCACAATTTTATTTTCACATCTGATAGATTATAAACACCACTTCTCACATAGTCTTCCTGTTTCTCAATACACTTAGTCCAGCGATCTACAAGCTTCCTAATGCCATCACAAAAGAATGTTTTTGGATGTGTGCGTAGCCAGTCATGCACCGCCTCCTTCAGGTCATCATCGCCTTGGAGTCACTGACCTCTCAAAGCGTCTTTTAGTGGTCCAAACAGGTAAAAATCTGAAGGTGCCACCTCTGGACTGTAGGCTGGATGGTCGAGAACTTCAAATTAAGTTCTTGAAGGCATTTTCTAGTCTGTGCAGCAGTATGAGGGCGCGTATTGTCGTGTAACAGAATAATACCTTCTGACAATCTCCCTCTCCATTTTGTGCGAATTGCTTGCTTATGTCAGCGGGTAAAGTTATGCTAACACTGTTTTGGGATACACGAGGCCCTATCCTTGAACATTATCTTCAGCGTGGAACTGCAGTAACAAGTGCATCGTATTCTGACACGCTTCGGGATGAGCTAAAGCAAGCAATTCGCACAAAACGGAGAGGGAGATTGTCAGAAGGTGCTATTCTGTAACACGACAATGCGCTCATGATACAACAATGTTATACGACAATGCGTTACAATACAATGCGCGGTATTCCAAGGCGATGATGACCTGAAGGAGGCGGTGCATGACTGGCTACGCACACAGCTAAAAACATTCTTTTGTGATGGCATTAAGAAGCTTGTAGATTGATGGACTAAGTGTATTGAGAAACAGGGAGACTATGTTGAGAAGTGATGTGTTTATAATCTATCAGATGTGAAAATAAAATTGTGAAAATAAAAAGTGCGGATACTTATTGAATTACCCTCATATATATATGTGTGTGTGTGTGTGTGTGTGTGTGTATGTGAACAGAAAAAGTATGATTCATCAATCATGCATGTTCAATAATATTAAAACAAATCACAACAGCAACAAACTATGTATTAACAATGACACACACACCATACCTGCAACATTTCCAACCAGCAAAACGACTACATTAATCACGACAACTGAAACCAAGTAGATACATTTTGGAAACAACAGAGAAAAAAATAAATCCAATTTCAAAACTGAAAAATACACACAATCTTCAAACAAGTATGAAAAAGAATGACAGAACACTAAAAAAAGTACGATTCAAATGACTACAAATCTCTTTCATTCACTTTCGCAAATATACAAGGATTATACAGGGTGTCCCATAAGTCTGGTCTTATTGGAAAATTTATTGTAAATTAAATTCACGGAAGTAATACGTTAGAACTAAAACAAATGTTCAAATTGATGTCTTGTTTTGGGACCTTTTTTTGTTGCGGGTAGAATAACGCGCAATGGCTAATATGGAAGTGAGTTACATTCCTGAGGAAAATCCCTCCGCCTTTTCCTCACGAGTTTAACTCACTTCCATATTAGCCATTGCGTGTTATTCTACCTGCAACCAAAAAAAAAGGCCTAAACAAGACATCAATTTGAACATTGTTTTAGTTCTAACGAATTACTTTTGAAAATTTAATTTAAAATAAATTTTCCTATGAGACCGGACTTATGGGACACCCTGTATAGCCAAAAAGGAGATTACGCATTAAAATTTCTACAAAACCTAAAAACAAAACGAATACACTCGCGTAAATATGACGTGGAGTGAGTAAACTGCATTAAAATCTCTTAAACAGAAGTAAAAAATTACAATATACGACGGCCACTCAGTATATTTTGCCCCACCTTTTTTTTCTTTCCAAGTTTCCTTGTAAATTCCTGAAATTTTTTGCACAAGTAGTTACATACTTTTTTTACAAGTTTTTATTTTTCCACATAGTCACCCTCCTTTTCTACGGCTTTCCTCCACCTCGAAACAAGGACCTTTATTCCTTGCTGGTAAAAAGTCCGCTGGGTTCCACTGGAGTCACCTCCGGTCGAATTCGCTTTATACGTCTCTGGAGTCTCTGTAGGGTAGCAATATATGTCTCTGAGTTCATTGTTTGTCCTTTCTCCATAATGTCTACCAGAATCACCCCTTTCATGTCCCACAAGATGGTGGCCATAACCTTTCCTGCAGAGGGAGCCATTTTGAACTTTTTCTTGCGTGGGGAGTCTGCGTGATGCCACTCCATGGATTGGCATTTTGTTTCAAGTTCAAAGTGGTGTACCCAAGTCTCATCCCCAGTCACAATTCTGAAAGGAAGTCATCCCCTTTTGTCTCGTCTCAAACCAACAACTCAGAAGCAATTTCTTTTCTTTGGGCTTTGTGATCTTCAGTCAGTTGGCGAGGAACAAACCGTGGACACACTTTTGAGTATCCCAGTTGCTGAATTATCGTATTCACATTTCCTTCACTAATTCTTAGTTCCAGCGGTTAAGAACTCGATAACATCACTGTCAGACGCCATTTTCGAAACTGCGTTAATCATCGGTTTTATACAAGAGCGTTTGAAAGCGGTTTTATACAAGAGCGTTTAAAAGCGGTTTTATACAAGGAGGGGAGGTTCAAACTGGAAAAATCCGGTTAAGTGAAGCGCTGAAAGTTCAAACTTACATCTCAAAAGACATTTCAGCCCCATGATCTATTATTTAGCTAAGAAAAAAGGGTGGGTCAAAATATATTGAGTGCTCCCAGTATTTATGCAGAAGGTCAGACATATAAGGAGAGGAATTTTGCATATACTGTATCTTAAAAACATTTACATGGGGAAATATTGGATAAGGAAATCAAACATCAAAGTGGAAATTTGGAAACTAAATCTGCTAACTATAAATTTTTATTAGCCTCCTCTGTAAAACACCAGAAAACGATTTCAAGTTTGTTATAAGTGAAATTGACAAAACATTAAAATCACTTAGGACTCCAACACAAAGTATTTTGCTATGTGGAGACTTTAATTTTCCTTTCATCATCTGGGAGAAATAATGATGTTGTTAATGTTAAAAAGTTTTTGGCAGCAAATCGAAGGAAATGAACAGTGAACTGAATTTATTTACATACAGTGGTACTCTTGAATTACGTTACACCTTCAAAAAATTATAAAAAAATCGCTGGGTTAACTTCCTTATCACTATTATTATGAAAAAATGGGCGTTTCTGGCAGGTCCACAAGATGCTTAAAGTATCCTTCCCTTTGCAAAATTACGTGATAAATCCTAACAGTGTATTTTTCATCACCACTTCCAATGGCGTTTATTTGGTCCAATCTTTATTGTCACAGTGGTGGACGACCAAAATGTTTATTTAAATCCTCCAAGAAAAGCTGATCCCGTTTCCTATGGGTAAAGACAGAGTTTTGTTTCAGCAAGACATCGTAAGTGCTGGGGGTGAAAAATTCAGAAGGTGTGTAATATATTAGAAAAATTTTGACATTTGGTGTAGTGACGTCACTCGTTCCAACAACTACTTCGCATTTCGTGCAGGTGTAAAGGGGTTTTACCTCCGTTTAAAGGGGCGTCACGTGAGTGCACCGTGGTGCACTGCACAATAGGGTGTATCATGCTCAGGTCGAATATTGAAAAACTTGGAATTTCAAGAGTGGCAGTATGTATTCTTATGTAAAATTGAATTTTAAGAGGAGTTCGTCTTCTGCAACGTTTGCGAAAAATCGCATTTAAGTATTCAAAATCGCACTTTTTTGTCGAAAAATGGGATTTTTGGCCAATTTCAAAGACTTGGTAGCCTCAAATGACCTCCATATGTTCCATATTGTTCACATACACCCTTAAGCATTTCTAGGGGCAGGCTTGGACCCATTTAAGATCAGCCAAAGTGGTTCATAGCCCCTAAAATAACCAAACTCACCCAAAATGTCCCAAAACTAAGGAATTGTATGATTTTTAGTCTCCTATACACCACATTTCGCCGCTGTTCTCTTCATCAGGCAAAATCTTTTTGTTCTTCTTTCTTGGTCTTGCATTTTCTTTTTTTTTTAGAAACGCCTCCACCAATTTTTATTTATTTTCTTTTCGGCATCACTGAGTGTGATGGCAGCTGCCCCCACCTTTCCGCAAGCTGCTCTGACGTTCAACCTTTTTTTGGCAACTGCAACTGTTGCAATGGTTTTGTTTGGTAAGAAACCGGTCTGTTACATTTGTACTACAGTGAATGTCCTGCACAGCTGTTCTGTATATAACCAGAAAACGAAAAAATGGAAATTTGAACACGTAAACGTGATTTTTAGCAAAAGTTCAAGCAAACAAACCCCTCCTAAAATTTAATTGTACATAGGAATACATACTGACAATCTTGAAATACGCGCTTCAATGAGCATGATACACCCTACTGCACAACACTTGATTTATTATGCACATGCGCGGCGCCATCTTGTGTCAGGTGATTGCGTTGCGACCAGTCACGTTCATTTATTCGCCGTGACGTCATGTTTTTTTTGACGCGCTTGAACAGTGACCAATGATGAAAGTTCTAGGTGCTTGTAATAAAGAAAAGAAGAAAATCTGGTTCAGTGCAACATGACAACTGGAAGAAATAATCTGGAAGGCTACGATAAGAAGCGCAGCGCAACGCACAAAACGGGCAGAGATAGATTCAGATTTAAGAGAGATGGAGAGAGACTGAAGATAATTTGAATCGGGAGTGTCAGCGTCTTCAAACTTTATCAGTTTATCTCAATATTTAGTTTATTTATTGTTTTAAAGTAAGCCATGGGTAACGGGGCATCTTCCCATCATGAAATTAGTCTCGTAAACCGACTTTGATTTACCTCTTCAGCAAAGAATTTCCCGGTCTATCCTATCCATGTTTGTTATACAGGGTGTCTCAAAAGTCATTATCTATTTTGAAAAATAATGGGAATTACGAAAAACTGGTTTAAGACATGAAAAATATATTTATTTCAAAGTAAGTGCCACAAAGAATTAGTGCTAGTTATTTATCTGTATACACATGGCGACCATCAGTGTCTCTACAGAGCTCAAAGCGATAAGTTGTTTCCCGGAACACACTTTCCAGCATTTGAGGTGTTATTTTCTGAACTGCATCGGTAATACGATTTCGAAGTTCGGCTACATCACTAATTCTTCTACCAGTGTACACTAGGGTTATGACATTTTTATAACCTCATGTTCCTGTATCATAAATCGATGAACGTTTGCCCCCTGACAATGAAAATAACAGTTTTTTCGATATATTTTGAAAAAACTTCACCCCAAAATAAAAAATAAAAAATTAATACAATAATAAATATTGGTTGCTCCTTGGTATAGCTATTGCAGATGGGTCTCTGTTCCAGTGATTTTCCAGAGTATTTAGTGCTTTTCGGTATTGTTGCAAGATATTGGACAATTTATGATAATCATCAGGTAACCAATCTAGAATGGTGCAATGCAGCTGTCTCGAATATACTAATATACTATATTTGCTTTCGGGGTGACATTTGTTTTAATTCTGAAGAATTAGGCCCTTTTTTATTGTTTTCAAGCAAAAGTTCATCGATTGATGATACAGGAAACAATATTTATGACAAAAAATTAAAAAGTCATAACCCTAGTGTACACCTTAGACTTAATGAAACCCCAGGCGAAACAATCTAATGGTGTTAAATCGGGTGAACGTGCTGCCCATGGTTGTGTTCCTCCACGACCAATCCAGCGACCGGGGAAGCGTCTGTCAAGATAATCACGTACAATTATTGCATAATGGCACGGTGCTCCATCCTGCTGAAAAACTGTGTCAAGAATGCCATCTGTAAGAAGTTGAGGTTCGAGGAATTGTTCAAGCATGTCAAGATAATAAACCAATTAACTTTTTTTAAATACACAAATTTGCACCAGAAGTACATATCTTTATGCCAGCATAGCATTTTTAAAAAAAACATCTAATGTCACCGAAATAGATAGTGACTTTTGAGACACCCTGTATAACGTAATTTAATATTTGTTTTAAATATGTAAACATATTTCTACACTTTCTGAATAGGATTTCTAGATATTTATTCTATAGATTTCTCACCTTTTCTCAATATGTGAAAATTAAGCTATTCTATTTAAAGCTTGACAGACTTCAAAGAAGTGATGCATTGTTAGTTCCATCCATCTGAAACAAAAGGAATTCGATGTGATTATTCTTTCTCTCTCTCTCTCTCTCTCTCTCTCTCTCTCTCTCTCTCTCTCTCTCTCTCTCTCTCTCTCTCTCTCTCTCTCTCTCTTTGTCTGACTGTCTATTTGTATGTATGTATGTATGTATTTGATTGGTGTGATGTCATTGTTTTGATGTACTGGTTTGATGTATTTCATGTTTTTGATTTGTTAAGAGATAAAAAGCAGAGTGTGGTAATAAATGGAGTGACTTCGGAATGGGGTTCCAAAGGGCTCCGTTCGGGACCCTTTTCTTTTTATTATTTATATTAACGATATAGAAGCTGGGCTCTTCACTACAATTTCTAATTTGCAGACACTACCAAATTAGGAAATAGTTAGGTAATCAGGAGGGCGTAAGAAAACTTCAAAATGATCTTGATAGGTTGGGTGATTGCTCTACTACTTGATAGATGCCATTCAACTTGGACGAATGTAAGGTAACGCACGTAGCAGAGAGTGGTAATAAATGGAGTGACTTCGGAATGGGGTTCCAAAGGGCTCCGTTCGGGACCCTTTTCTTTTTATTATTTATATTAACGATATAGAAGCTGGGCTCTTCACTACAATTTCTAAATTTGCAGACACTACCAAATTAGGAAATAGTTAGGTAATCAGGAGGGCGTAAGAACACTTCAAAATGATCTTGATAGGTTGGGTGATTGCTCTACTACTTGATAGATGCCATTCAACTTGGACGAATGTAAGGTAATGCACGTAGGTTACAAGAACCCAGAGACGGATTACTCTCTCTTGGGAAGAAAGTTGACTAAGACTGATCTAAAGAAAGCCTTCAAAGTGTATATCAGTAGTGATCTCAAACCGTCAAAGCACTGTGCAGAAGTCGAAAAGAGGGCCTTAAAAATAATAGTTATATTAAAAGACAATTCTAATTTAGAAACAAGGAGATTGTAATGTCTCTTTACAATTCACTAGTTAGATCTCAACTCCAGTATTGTGTGCAGTTTTGGTTTTCATCCGTTAGGAAGGTTATAAAAAGGTTGGAAAGGGAATAAGCAAGAGCCACACAATTGATCCCTTGAATGAGACCTTAAAACTATCAATGTAGCTTAGAGCGCTTAAATCTGTTTACCTAAGAGACCAGGAGGTTGCGCGGTCAGCTTATTCAAGTTTCAAGATGCTCAGTGGAATAGACAGAGTAGATAAACTATAGGAAATTATTCTCATTTAACACCAATCCGACAAGAAATAATGGCTTTAAATTGGAACTAAAAGCATTTAGTACCTCCATCTGCGGTAATTTCTTCTCATAAAATAATTGAATATCTGGAACCAACTTCTAGGAGATTATTTCAAGCCAAAGTGTAAATATGTTTAAAAATTGACTGGACAAAGTTCTGGATACACTCGGTTTAAAACTGTCCCCACATATAACATAATTGAAGAATCGATTAGATAATATTTTGAAAATAGTATTATAACGTAACCCTGCAGGAGTTTATTTAAACATTTACTCCTACACTGTCCTCCTCCAACTTTAGAGAGACGTCTCTGGTTGCATTATGTCCATACATTGCATGGTCAACCATCGCGCAACTCAATTTTTATTATTTGCCTCATAAACACTTCTAAGTGTGAGACTCTTAAATTCGCCATATCAACAACGGGTGATCACCAACAAAAACTTTCATTCTCCATAAGGACAAGTACACGGGGATAGATACAGGGATCTCCCACTAATACTCCTTACCTGAAAAAAGTCTTCTCTATTATCTATTCTCGTGATGGCACAACACCGCAAAGTACGAACGACTCAGTATATCACTTGCCGCATAAACACCTTTCATGTCGGGAGACCCGAGTTGAAACTCGGAGTCATTCAAAGAGTTGGCAGACAGATACACATGACAGACATCCAATTACACAAAACACGCTCACACACTTGTCTGCCTTGTTAACATGTCTAACAATACAGTAGATAAGTATTTTTATAGAAATACAAAATTTTCTAAAGAAAAAAATGCATAGCATGGATTAGGTGAGGTGGAATTGCGTTTCTGCCGTCACGATTTCTTTTTTTTCTTCTCTCTTGGAGAGAGAGCGAGAGAGAGAGAGAGATAAAGTGAAAGGTAAGAGAAATAGAAATTTGCTCGCAGACAGATAGGAATTGACAGTCAGGTACGACTGAATGACATTATGAATTTTAATGATCGTTCGCAGAATACAATCGAAATGTATGTGATAAAACGAACGTCACCTCTCTCTTCTCCGAATCTTTGAATCTTACTGCTGATTGAATGAGGGGGAAACGTGAAAATTCTCTCCTATGAATTATTTATGAATAGTAAATAAGACCAAACGAGGCTTCGGAATCTTAAATGCTTTAAAATTTAAAATGGAAAATACCTAATAAGACAGAAACACCTCAAACCTTTTTTTAATTCTTCCTTTTGGAAAGTGTTAAGATTTTTCCTAGTAATTTCCTTGTTCATGAGAACGAAAGAAAAGAAGAAAACTTACAGTATTTCTCTAAAAAATTCGTCTGAAAGCAAGTCGAATAAGTTTTGAAATGATCAAAGTTATATTAGATTTGGTTTATGTTATACTTATATTTTTAAGTTCGCAAATATTGTATGCGTGACATTATTTATTTACTATCAGATACGAAAACAAAAATTAAGTACAATGCGCTTATTTCTATATACTTGAGATACGGATAAAATAAACTTTACTCATCCTTTTTATGCAAATGCAAATGCACAAATACGATAATGATAAGCTTTATTGGCAGGATATAAATCTCATAAAATAGTAAAAATTCTTGAAGGTAATAAACGATAAGATAAATCAAACAATAATAAATTTAGAAAACTAAAATTACGACTGAAAGATAAATAAAAATAAGACACGAACTGAAACAAGTAATAATAAAAACTATCCACTGCTAAAACTACAAAGGAAAAACAAGGAAATAAAAATAAAAAGTATGTGTAACAACAATACCAACATACATATGGTAATGATAATGACGATAATGATGATAATGATGATAATGACAATGATAATGTTTATTGGCAGGAGACAGATCCCATAAAATAAAAAGGTAATCTACCATCAAGGTAATGAAAGATACAACTATTAAACAATTTAAAAAAACAAAAACAAAAAGGAACTAGGTAATACAGAAACAACTATAATGCCAAGAGGTCCACAGTCCAGAAGACATAAAACAGGACTGATGAAGAGCCTGGACAATTGGAGTGTCTGAGTTTTTAATTTTTCGCATTAGACTGGATTGATCACGTCTTGTTACCTCAGGGACGCTCGGAACGTTCCGGTTAGCGAACATTTGGGAAGCTGAGCATTTTGGAAGTAACTTATGTAGTAGTCTATAGGATTTGTTGTAAAGCAAATTGAGGGTTTTGCAGGATCCTTTTTTATAATTAACCCAAGGCAGAGTTGCTGCCCATAAATATTATTGCCGAAAGTATGGAAAAAGAGTGTCTTTAACTTCGCTTCTACAGAATTTGAAGTTCCTTCTAATCATGTTTGCCTTAGCACAGGGAGTTCGGTATTATTTTCTTATGTCTGAGTCTTCACTCAAGGGGCTGGTAATAGTTTAACCCAGATA
Organism: Bathynomus jamesi; assembly: GCA_023014485.1. Classification (NCBI taxonomy): domain Eukaryota; kingdom Metazoa; phylum Arthropoda; class Malacostraca; order Isopoda; family Cirolanidae; genus Bathynomus; species Bathynomus jamesi. The sequence goes on from JAJOZX010005662.1 coordinate 111,169, forward strand.
CTTAAATCCTTGTACCTGCTCTATTGGTTCGTCTCTTATTTTGAAAATTTTGGTTTGAGATTTAGGATGGAATTGCATAACCTTAGTTTTAGCAACATTAAAGTTAATGTCATGGTTCTGTGAATATGATTCACGGATTTTTATAAGATGATCCAGACCTTTCACCAAAGGGCTTATTAGCATCATATCATCAGCATAGACCAAGTTATTTATCCTCATGTCATCTATACAGCATCCCACTCTTGCCTCGTTAAGAGAAGCAATTAATCAATCAATAGATATATTGAAGAGCAGAGGAGAGAGTAAGGAACCTTGTCTAACTTCGCATGAGGAACCAAAACATTCGGACAATACATTGTCCCATCTAACAGTAAAAGTTTGGTGTGTACTAAAATTTCAAAGAATTGAAAAATAAAAAGTGGTGCAACATTCCTCTCTTTTAATTTTTTAGATAAAATATTGTGATTCACTCTATCATTTGTTTTGCTTATATCCAAAAAAACAACTATAACTAGTTAAATTACTGACAATGTATCTAAATACACTCTCTTTTGAAACATAAATACACAGGTCAGTTGAATGGGACCTTTTAAAACCAAACTGATTAGGAGACGGTCATGCATAATCATATAGTCGACGCAGCAAAAGTTTTTCGAATAATTTTGAGAAGCAGAAGGCAACAGCAATAGTTATAACTATAGGCCTGTAGTTATCGCTGGACAGAATGTCCCTATATTTGTTTTTGACAAGGGGTGCTATAAACACTCATGAACTCTGCAGGAATATGACTGTGAGGAAGCGTGGCTGAGAACAGTAATGAGATATGAAGACTGATCATATCATTAACATACTTTAAATGCTCATTCGACGGGTCATCTATCCCTGATGAGGCGCCTGTCTTTAGCTCTTCAATCAAACTCTTAATTTCAGGCACTGAAGTCCCCGTATTTTTACTGACCCCTCCTAATGTTGTTCCATTGCAGCCTACATTAAGATTAACTCTCCTCACGCTGTTAAGGATGTCTGAGTACTTCGTTCTCCATAACTTAGATATTTCTACCTCTCCAGACACTCCAGCAATTGTTGATGTGGTGGCATTCTTACCACCCGTTTCTTTCTTGACAAATTTCCAGAATTTGTAATTATTATTTGAATTAACCTCATGGGCTTTTAAAAATCGAATGGAGTCTTGCTACTGTTTGCATCGTCTTGTGGCTGCTTTATAGTGAGCCCTGCTTCTCATATTCATGTAAGCTGCTGCTTTTCTCGGATGACCAAGGAGTCACCATAATTATATTGTAAGCATCCTTTGATTCCATTTTCAGGGGGCTATAAAATCATTCCATCTTGGAATAATTTTAGTATGACAGTTATACGTTTTAATCTAGGGCCTTCCTGCTTCACTTAGTATGGATGTTATATCAGTATGATACCTATCACCCAACAAGTTTAAAGTGATAATCATTTGAACAGAAAATATTACAGTTAAGATGTAGTAATTCTAAATTATCAAAAAGGTGCTCTGTCCTATCTTTATATTCTATTTTCTGCGCATATTAACTTTAGACCAGTCGAGACGTTCATTTCTGCCTGAAGAGTTATTATGTCGTGTTTTATTTAAGTTGGTACAATTAAATACTTACTCCAATTGGCTATGATCTGAAAGAAGGAAATCATGCAAAATATGAACATTGACAATACGTTCCTTTAAATTATTACTAATGAGACAGTGATCAATCCATCTAGTACCTCTAGCGCCCACAAAATCAACATCACCTTGCTTACAAGCGACACAAAAGAACACCAGATAACTCCACAGCTTACACTAAACAACAACAACATTCCACACACTCACAGGACCAAAATACTTGGGGTCACAGACAACACATCATTATCTTTTGCAAATCACATTCAGGACATTAAAAACAAATGTATGTCAAAACTTAACACGCTTAGGGTACTAACAGGCACAAACTTTGGACACCAGCAACATTTAGACATAAGGGGAACACAATTCATGGCAGCAGCGACAACTAACCCACAACACTCTTGCCACTACATGTACAATCATGCACCAACATCTCGCACCATTAAGGTAACACCAGAGAGACATTATAACCAAATACTCCATTCCATACCACGACCCACAGACATCACACAGTACAGAAACACATACACACACACCTAACCCACAAAGGACTAACACGACTTGGTCCGAATGCGGTCCTAGGTGCGAAGCCGCCACCCATTAACAGGTCAGAGATCAGCCTGAGCAGATCGGATCGAATTAACTTAGCACGATTCCGATGTAGACATCACCCCAACTTGCAGACATATAAACACAGACTAGACAACTCCACAGACGACACCTTCCACCTGTGCCAGGACGCACCACAAACAATTGAACAAATTATGACAGACTGTACCACTCTAGCACAACACAGAACACAACACAACATCACTAGTGCGCTGAACCTCTGGTCCACTCCGGAGAGGGCGATCAGTTACCAGCGTGCCGCCGGCTTACTCGATTAGGGTGGGCTGATCGGCTAAACAACAACAACAACAACAACAACAACAACAACAATCTAGTACCTCCATTCATATCGCTGACATACTGTACGTGAAAGTATTGCTATTTGTACCTAAAATTCTATATCACTTATTCTTAATTTAGCAAACTCGCACATGGTACTCAATTCTACAAAAAATTCTGATTCCACATCGGCATTGAAATCCCCCATTATTATGCATTGCAAATACTGTGGTTTATCTGAAAGTGACTTAATTTGATATAAAAAAATCGATGTACTCATCTAGATTACTGCCATTATTGTAAGATAAATAGCAGTTCACAATTAAGAGGCATTCATTGTCTATATGAAATTCAATACCTTGCAATCTTTCATTATCACGCGGGAGAAATCTTACATATTTTGTCAAATTTCTTTTTGATTAAGAAACCAACTCCACCAAAGGGATTACCATAAAGTAAATTGTTAAATAAGTCTACAGGTGAAGATGCATGATATATAAAGTCCTCATGAATCTTAGATAAAAAATTTAATTCCTGCTTAGGGAACCACTGTCCACTGGGCAGTGGCGTATTAAGGGGGCCAAGGGGGCCAGGCCCCAGGGTCCAGCTGTTTTAGGGGCCGATGTTTATAATGATATCAATGATAAATTTGGAATGCTCAACAATATCTGTCTGTCATTGTTATGCATAGAAAAGAATATTTTGCAGAATTTAAATACTGAACTTGTGATTGAAAAATTTAGTGATATGAAGCAGTTCAAAAAACTTTTGTATACTGGTGGTGGATGATTTTGTGACCAACTTTGGTAGATTAGTAGTGGACTTGTAGTTGTGTAATTGGTTTGGTGTAATTGTAGCAGCTTGGTATTTGTGTAAAACTTGCATTATTTGATTTAGAAATAAATGGTTTTATTAATTTACATGACTCGAAGATTTGTCTTGTTGAGGGACCCCAAGAATATTTTGGCCCCAGGGCTCAAAAATCCTTAATACGGCACTGCCAGTGGGGGATGGGTGGCACGACCTTGTGGGAATGGGAAACCCATCCCCTATTCTGTGGCTTGATGAAGGCCTGTAAGCTGTGTTTGTAACCTGACGGGCTCGTGTGCGCCCCTTCTTCGGTGGGAAGGGGTGGAGCTGCACGCCGACGTAGGCATTTAAGTACTTAAACGTGTCTCCCTTGCAGCAGAAGGCAAAGGAGAGGGCAGTGATATCTCGCCTCTTGGCAATGAACAGTCCCTGTTACTACTATTAATGTTGTCGAAGGTGTTGACTCGCCGAAGTGTAGTGGTTAGCGTCGCTGACTACTGAATCCATCGGCCCAGGATCGAGACCCGGTGAAGGCAGGCGGCGCTCAGCAAAACCCAGCTGTTCATCTTTCCACACAATAAGGAAAGTGGTTGGTAGATAAATGGGTACACTGGGTAGCCTAGTGGTTAAAACGCTGGGCTGCTGGTGGGGCGTGGTTCGGATTCCACGTTAAACTGTAGGTCTGAGGTGGAGTGAAAAGCTTGACCTTCGTTAGAATGAACAATTCGGGTGGAAGCAAACTAAAGATTACCAAAGGTATATATATATATATATATATATATATATATATATATATATATATATATATATATAATATGTTAAACACAGACCGTGCATGGAACAAGGAACTCTTGGGGAAATTACATCCACTATAGTTCAAATAAGTAATGATAAATGACAAATACTATAGTTTTTCTTTTTCATGATGGAAAGCCCAAAGTGGGCACCGGGTTACTCGCGAGTAACCCGATGCCCACTTTGGGCTTTCCATCATGAAAAAGAAAAAACTATAGTATTTGTCATTTCTCATTACTTATTCGAACTATAGTGGATGTAATTTCCAAGAAGAGTTCCTTGTTCCATGCACAGTCTGTGTTTAACATATAAGTTTCTCAAGGGACCATTCTGAGTTTGTATATATATATGTGTGTGTGCGTGCGTGTGTGTGTGTGTGTGTGTGTGTGTGTGTATACGTGTGTGTGTGTGTGTGTGTGCATAACATACACGCAGTATGTATATAAATATTGTATTTGCAATATGGAAATAACGAGCATCGTGCAATGCGATCTGTTGAAAATAAATCTAAAGAGTTGAGTCACATATACATATCGTAATTCCCGAGATGTATGAATTCCAATCTGATGGTAAAAGGTTCGAATCCTGAGAGGGTTTGCCTTCTGAATACAGAAATTAAACAGTTCTCCATTTTGATATTTCGTATGAATACATTCCAATTTTCAATGAAGTTACAGAGTACAAAATCTGCATTTTGTATATTGCTAACAGTTGCTGTATAGACTTTGGAGGAACCAACAAGAAGACTCAGTCTTGTACTTGTACTATGTAGTTCGTTCAAAATGTTAATTTCAAGTAAGTCAAGAAGAGCGTCACTAATGTATCTAGAATATTCAATTCTCTCTCTCTCTCTCTCTCTCTCTCTCTCTCTCTCTCTCTCTCTCAGGTGAACTTTACCTGCATAAAACCTTTTCATTAAATTACTTGGTTTGATACCTCATTAGGGTGTACCATTTTTGGGTCATTTTCAAAAAGTCAAGGTCCAGGAGTCTAATGTTGTGCCAAATGATGTCCTAAACACGAATTTTACAGGCATTTTCTAATCCGACAAATTTTGAATCCCCCCCACCCCCCCTTGAAATTTTGCGCATCCCCTTTTCTAAAAACCCATATATCTCAAACACTATCAACTTTATCGAAAGATGTTATAGAATAAAATGATTTAGAATCAAAAGTTCTATTAGAAAAGTTCATCAAAATAGAAATTTACTTAATTTTGAAAATTTTCATTTATTTTTTAAAAATTTAAATTAAAAATTTTTTTTGTTTGCAGTGCCTTCTTCTTAAATAAGGTGTTACCGCCACCTTTGAAGCATCACCCCAATGCAGCTTCGCGGCGATGGGCTTTGTATTTGCTAGTTATAATGCAAATCATAATTAGTTTTTATTATAACTAGCCTATACAAAGTGAGGACAACCTCAAAACTATATATATATATAAAATAAACTAAAAATTAACACTTTATCTATAGTTGTGAGGTCCCATCGGTTTTTTTTTCCTTTATTCAACACTTTCCTCAAAAAAATAAAAAGAAACAAGTTTCCTACTTAGAAATCATTGAAATAAGAGCTTTTTAAACATAAAAATAAGAAAAGACAATTTATGGTATATTTAATAACAAAAAAAAATCAGCCTCTTCTAAATTAAAACAATCTCTGCAAATAAAAATACCTAATCTATCTGTTAATGAACTATTCTTTACTGAGTTTCATTCTTTTAAGAGTCTCTTTACTAGGATCAGGAATTAGTCTTCTATTCTCTTCCACAATTTGCAAAAGACCTTGAAATTCTTCTTCATTTTGACATTTGTGATGAAAGTCTTGAACCAGCTTGATTCCTCTTTCAGCGGTATCATTGACTACTCTAATAGATGAAAGAATGTTTTTTAGTTTGTTGTAGTCATCGACCTCTTCCCATGTTGATGCTGGTTTCTTATCCATGAGTCTGGTTTTGACCCACAGCATTGAAATAAATGCCATGAAATTGGACCTACTAGCTGATGAAGCTTTGTGTCTTCCTTTAAAATGGGGAAAACAGGTTGCCCACATACATAATTTTCTGGAACTGGATATTTGTTTAAGGATTTTGCGATCTTATCTTTTTCATCATTACTTAGCGATCCAAAGAAACTCAAAGGGACCACTTCCTCCGTCAAATACCAGTAATGATTGGCAAAAGATTTCAAAGCAGCATTTGCAACTTCCTATCTTCCTTCTTGTAATTCACAAATCATGATAAAACTTCAGATCATTAGCTGGACTATCTAGTGAATTAGAACATAAAAGCCAGTATTTTCCATAAATTAATGCATTAAATAGACACATTCTCTTTAATTTCTTAATCAATGATTCATCATATGATGCTTGGTGGGCAAAAGCATACATTTTATTTGTATACAAAATCATTGCCATCCACCTGGCACGGTGCATTGCACCAGGTTTCCGCCAATGACTGTTTTCTCTGGAAACCTCTCCTAAAAGCATTAAAGTTGTTTCAGCAACTTCCTTATAGTCATCACGTGGAAAGCAGTCAGATTTTTTAAACATTGGGTCATAAATTCTACACATTCTTCCTTTAGGCCTCTTTGATACCTTGATTTAACATCAAGAACATTGTATGTAGATTTCGTATTAATTTTCTTCCATTTAGACTCGCGAAATTCTTTGAATAACTCAAACTCAGGAGATTTACTTGGGCCAAAAATGGTTTCATACACAGCACACAAAACTCTTTCAGCCACATGATGGCGGCATACTAACCAAATCAATTTCTTTTGCAAAAGTTCTTCAAGTAACTTACAGGAACCTTTCATCCATCCTGAATTGGATGCAGTGGTATCAAATGATACTCCAAAGACATTTTGCTTCAAGTTCCATTTTTCAATACTTTGAAATACAGAAGTGGCTTGAGACAATCCAGTGGAATCATCTATTATAGAAACTGATAAAAGTTTTTCTACATTTGGGTATCCAGTAACAAGTATTGCAAGGCGGTCTTCTTGTTCTGAACATGATTTAGTAAGCAGCTTGCTATCCCAATGTACTAGGCAGTGATCAGGAGGAGTAAAATCCTTGATGCAAGTTTCATATTTTCGTTTTCTTGTCTTTCGAGCGGCTCTTGCAGATGTGGTCCTGGAGAGAGACAGTTTTTCAATATCCTTGCCACACCTAATGGCTACTGCAGCAGCAAAAACAGTCCGTTGTCCAATAGAGAGATTAAGTCTGTCTGCAGTGGAGGAAACCAATGGCGAGGCAAGAATATTTTTGGGCTGGAAGCATTTGAAGGTCCTGCTGTAGGTTCTGTCGGAAACTCTTCATAGCTGTCTGTCTCAGAACTGGTCGTGCTAGAAAGAAGGGTCTCTGATGTTCTGGCTGTAGCACTCACTTGCTTCACTGATTTATGTTTCTCTTTGCGTTTCTTCTCTTTCTCTAATCTAATGTACTTGCGCTGTACTTTTGATGCATAATCTGCATCTAGCAAACCTAAACATGTTTCTCGTTTTGTTCTTTGATCTTCTAAGAATGAAATATCATATGCTTTCTGAGGCTCAGTTCTCATGCGGTCTTTTTGGATTAATTCAACGGCATTTTGAGAAGAGATGTCAAAAAGGGAATCCATAATTTTCATGAAATTAGAGAGTTCATTTTCAAAGCTTGCTCTTTTTTTGTGCTTGATTAAATTATGCATTTCTTCTAGATTTAACAGCATCTTCCTGCCTTTAGGGTTTTTACTAATATCTATAGTAGGAATGCATGCTTTTTGCCATATTATTAGTAGCTTCTGTAGAACTTCATTAACAGTAGAATCTTTTGTAACTTTTGGACCCTTATACTGCATTCTCCGTAAATAAATAAAATGGCTTAGAACATCTTTATTGGATGGTAAAACAATTTTAGATGAACTCATAATATCAGCCTGCAAGCGACCAAGAATAAAGTCATGCTGTTTTGTAGCTGTTTGACTCATTTTTTATTTATTTTTCAAATAAAGCAGTCTGAAAAAAACAATAAGAGTAAAAACAATGCTTGTTTATTAAAATTCAATGTAAAAAAGGATTTTTAAATTTGGATTATACTCACAATATACTCATAAATAATGTAACTTAAGCACCTTATTTTATATTAATACAATAAGGTGCTCTTGGACAAAAGAAAATGAAAATTTTCAAAATTACGTAAATTTCTATCTTAATGAACTTTTCTAATAGAACGTTTGATTCTAAATCATTTTTATTCTATAACATGTTTCGATAAAGTTGATAGTTTTTTAGATATATGGGGTTTTTAGGAAAAGGGGTTGGGCAAAATTTCAAGGGGGGTGGGGGGATTCAAAATTTGTTGGATTAGAAAATGCTTGTTAAATTCGTGTTTAGGACATTATTTGGCACAACATTAGACTCCTGGACCTTGACTTTTTGAAAATGACCCAAAAATGGTACACCCTAATACCTCATATGTGGAGGTATTCTTTACGTAAATTGATTTCATTCTTAGGTAACCTTATACAGTAAAGTACAAGTATATACACAAGTACTGTACATACAAAAGCTGCTTTCTATTTATTATGAATTTAATTTAGGTCAGATTATGTCCAGTGAAGGGTAGGTTAGGTTAGTAAACCTTCCATTTTGTGGAAGTGAACATATGAAAAATTATGGAAGTAAATCCACAATAAGAAATGTATTTATAAAATCACAAGTTTTCGGTTTATACACTAGGTCTTCATCGGATGATAATGAGGGAGGAGAATAAAATCAAGTCAGTATATATATAAAGAGAGAGAGAGAGAGAATGGAAACAAAGGTATGGAAAGGGGAATTATGAAAGCCCGAAAATAGAAAGTTGTAAGGGACACATGGATTGGAAGGCTATAAAAGGGATAATAATAATAATAATAATAATAATAATAATAATAATAATAATAATAATAATAATAATAAATATTGTTTGGCCAGATCTATATACCCTATTAAGTATAATTAACTATTTTTTCTCCAATCCATTCCTGTGAAATTTGAGACCTTTCCTCTAGATATGAAGAAACTTTTAGGATAAAAATTATTTACACAACAAACTTATACAATTATATCTATAATTCGCAGTAAAAAACCTGCCTCTCGACGGCTCAGTCGAACACTAAGTAGTTACTTCAATAAAGAGTCTCTAAACTTCTAAAGTGATCAATCTCTGAGAAATCAAAAAATTTTCGTTTTATGTAACATACAGTACTGAAATGTCACATACGCTCGTATATTTTCCCATTGCAAGCAAAAACACACAGTGACATAAAATGACAACCTCTTCAAATGTAGAAGCTTAGTTTGTATAGAATAGGTTGATAAAAAGGTGAGAAAGTATTTTTGAATCGCCGCTTTTCACTGATTACAGTTTCCAGAAGGAGTGTGCAGTAAAGATCAATATATGAAAACTGTTTTCTCAAAGTCAGTATTTTGTATATAGAACTAGAATTTCGCTCACCACAGCTGGCACTTGTTTATTACCTAAGTTTCGTTGTAGGAAATATTTCGTTTTCGTGATGCAAAATTTTTTTCACCTTGTAATGATGGAAATATTTACGTAACTCAAGATAAGAAATTGATATCGAAGTATCATTACAAATTTAGTTCTTGAGATTTGCAAATATTTGGTAACTACAGTAATACGATTCACATCCTCGAATTTACCTAAGGTAAAAGTTGATAATAATGGACAATTTTTGTTTTATTTAAAAGAAATAAAGTTATCAAGAAATTACAAATAACCTTTTATGCCATGAATAAGTGGTTTTGGTAAATATAAATTACAAATAAACCTATAAATAATGGTTAAAACATGGGACTAGTTCGTGTAGCGTATAGACTCATTGGATATTTGGGCGATTAATTACATTAGCCGAAATCCATTTGGGCTCCAAATAAATCTAACCTAACCTAACTTAACCTAACCTACCTAACCTAACTTACAAAAAACACTTATGCTCTGTTGGGTGATTTATTTGGAGCCCAATATGGATTTCGGCTACTATAATTAATCGCCCAAATATCTAAATATCTAATGACTATACGCTACATGAACTAGTCCCATGTTTAGCATGCGAAAGCAAAAATTCTAAGGTAATTACTCTAACCTAACGTACAATAAAACACTTAACTGTGGTTCTATGCTCTATTAAAAGTTTAAAGCCTCGGCCACACTAGCTAACACTGTCTCATAACACGTGCTAGTAGCAGAAGTTGGCCAACGTAAAATCGTGTTCGCCAACATCTACTAACAGCATTTCGTTTGTACTACAACATTTTAGCTTGTTGGCTATCAGGATTTCAGCTTCCGCTTAGAAGCGATTTTTGTTTGTATGCTACCTAACATTGACGCCTGCGCATGAGAGGCTTTTGTCTTTCGGTCAATCAGGACACTTCCTTTCGGGGATGTCTTTCGCGCGCAAATTGAAAACACGTGGACTAGTGGAGATGGTTACTGTTTAGCTGTTAACGATATGGAGTAGATGCAAGACCGAACATTGTTATTAACTGAACTTTATATTAATTGTCCAGTTTGTGGGACAGTAGACATTCAGATTATACAAATAGAAACCGATCATAACTGCTAATAACAGCTACGATAATAACTAAAATGCTGTGAACATTTTCTAATAGTGTGGACAACTTTTTGCATCCTAAAATTTGTTGTGCAGAAGATGAAATGTTGTCAACAGTTGCCAACTCTGCTACTAGCACGTGTTGTGAGACAATGTTAGCTAGTGTAAACGAGGCTTAATATGCAATTTAATTTTTTTTTAAATAGAAACAATTGTCCACTATTGTTAATGTTAGTCTTTACTTAATGGTAACAGAACACATTAATGTAGTTACCAAATATTTGCAAATCTCAAGAATTAAATTCGAAATGATACTTCGATATCAATTTCACATCTTAACTAACGTACATATTTTCATCATTACAAGGAGGGAAAATTTTTACATCATGAAAAAAGATATTTTCTACAGCGAATCTTAGGTAATAAAAACTTTTCAGTTGTGAAAATTTTCTGTCCTCAGACCGTATGTCGTTAAAACATTGGGAGCAAGTGTAGTTTACGTCCCGCTGTGGTGCATAGTGTAGTTTACGTTCCCCTACATTATCCTAGTGTAGTTTACGTTCCCCTACATTATCCTAGTGTAGTTTACGTTCCCCTACATTACCCTAGTGTAGTTTACGTTCCCTTACATTATCCTAGTGTAGTTTATGTCCCCTTTTGCGTCAGGGGGACGTAAACTACACTTGCTCCAAACATTGTTGTAGGGCCTATAAGCAGGGTTTAAATATCTTTAAATAACGTTCTACAGTTATGTAACACCTTTACTAGCGTTACCTTAATTACTGATCTAAAATGAGGCACTGCAGAAACAGTATTTTAAGTTAAACACACTTTTAACTTATTTTTTCACATTTCAAGTCTGCTCACGTTTTGACTTTTGATTTACTTTTCAACAATGTGTGTAGATTTAACATATTTCATATAATGTGACATTATGATCCATATAATTATGATTTAGAGTAAAGACGAAATAAGAATTAGCCCCACGGAACTTCAATGACGAAACAGGCACTATTATTTCACTAAATTTAACAACAGATTATTAGAAATAGGTTTGGGAAAACTTAAACATAGATTTTGGGAACTCGAAACATGCTACAAGCAATGTTCCCTCTAATTTTTTTTAGTCCGTGTGCGCCAGAAATTTTCGTTGTGCATACATTTAGATTCATGGTGAAAAATTGTGCAAACTTTTCTGAGCGCTATTAATTATCTTCAAAATTAAATATATTTAAATATTAAATACTTAATAAATATTATTTCCATAAGCCGTGATAGCTTGATCATTACGGTACTATTAAAGGGATATTAAAAAACTGTTTACACTATTATATATTCTTAAAAAAGAAAACATTTTATCCATTCTAAAATATGAATAAAATAAAAAATAGTAAAATAAAATTCAACAAAATAAAGAAATAAAATAAAAATAACATTAATTGAAAATGACTATTTTAGTTATCATTTCTCAAAACAATTCGCAAAATAGGAATAAAATAATTTTATTTTTTTTTTTATGAATTATGAGGTAATTACTATTCGTTTTTATGCAAAAATAAGAAAGAGAAGGTTTATATTCAATGCGTTAATGTATAAGAGGAAAAAAATGCAAATACATAGTGTAAAAAAAATCCGTTTTGCGTAATTGCGCGGACGTCGGCGAAGTCGGGCGGAAGGGGTTAATATTTAAAAGAGCGACTCTATACAGAGTATGTTGATGCAAATGGTCAGACCTTGTGTGACGATAGATTTATGAAATTACTTCATTTACTGTCGTGACTCATGATACGCTTGAGCCTGTGCGCATTTTATTTTGCTGTGTGCGCGGGTTTCACAACCCGTGTGCGCGCGCACACGCGCACACCTTAGAGGGAACATTGGCTGCAAGGTATATTACTGCAAACTTAAATTTATAAGTAACAAAAATTAAATATGTATTCATTATTTCAGACACTCTGTTCAGGTCTAACAAACTTTTGTTTGGATCACCTGAAGATCAGGGCCCCCAGCCTTCTTTAGTTAGCTTTATAGGGCTAACTAACGAAAATATCACGACTTAACCTCCTCAGCGCTGGCTAATGGCCAAAGGGCGCGCACTGGGTATTGGTGAGGAAGTAGGTAGCTGGATTGAAAACTGCCTGAAGAATAGGCGGCAGAGAGTTGTAATTAAAGGGGCTTCTTCGGGTTGGGCCTCGGTCACTAGCGGGGTTCCTCAGGGTTCCGTTTTGGGGCCACTGTTGTTTATCATTTACATAAATGATATCGACGGTGGCATCGTCAGTAGGATCGCCAAATTCGCTGATGACACCAAGCTTGGGGCCAATGTTGGGACGCCAGAGGCGATCGAGCAACTGCGTGTGGACCTACATAGGATAGGAGAGTGGTCCGAAAAATGGCAATGCCGTTTAACTTGGGTAAATGCAAGGTGATGCACATTGGTTACGCCAATCCCAAGTCGGACTATTCCATGTTGGGGAGTAATATCGAGGCGACTGATTTGGAAAAGGTCTTGGGTGTGCTAATTAGCAGCGACCTTAAGTTTACGAAACAGTGCGTAGAGGTGGAAAAGAAAGCCTAGAAGTTGTTGAGATATATCAGGAGGCAATTTCGATTTCTGAACAAGGAGATTGTGCTCTCTCTGTACAATTCTCTGGTTCGGCCGCACCTAGAGTATGCTGTGCAGTTCTGGTCGCCCACCCTCAGGAAAGATATTGAGAGGCTGGAGCGAGTCCAGGCGAGGGCCACAAAGTTAATCCCTCCCGTTAGGCATATGGGCTACAATCGACTCTTACGCGCTCTGAATTTGTTTTCGCTGGAAACTCGGAGGCTGCGCGGTCAACTCATCGAGGTTTTCAAGTTCTTACGCGGGTTCAACAATGTCGATTTTAGAAGCATGTTTAGGTTAAATAATAGCCCAAATCGCAACAATGGTTGGAAGTTGGATTTGAAACGGTTTAGGACTAGTGTGTGTGGGAATTACTTTACGTATAAGATCTGTGACACGTGGAACAGGCTACCTTCAGAAGTTGTGAACAGTTCTTCTGTGGATCTGTTCAAGAAAAGGTTAGACCGAATCTTGCACACTATTTGAGGGTGACAGAATTTTTCCCTGGCACCCGTTGCCATTGGTACCTCCTCGGTATGGGCCGCAAGGCCTTTTGAGGTACTATTTTTCCTTATAACTCCTTGTAATCTAACCAATCGTCAAGGGCGTACAGTTGATCTAACGACTGGTTAGGTTAAGTCGTGATATTTTCGTTTGTTAGCCTTATAAGGCTAACTAAAGAAGGCTGAGGGCCCTAATCTTCAGGTGACCCTTTTATTTATATGGAACCTACAATACTTTGTAATATTAGATAATTAATTATAATATAGGCCGTAATCAACCTGCTTTCAATTAAATTCTGAAGAGCATTTAACTGTTTGCTCACCTCTCCCTGTTAAATAAAAAATTTAAACTGGTATACAGCAAAAAATTAAATAAGACCAGCGCGCATTCGCAGACAGATCAACTTTCAAAAAACCTTTTTAGGATATTTTAATTCACTCTGTAATCACATTTAAGCCATCACAACATCCAAAGAGGAAGCATCTGATGTTGGAGATTATTTTGTGGAAATGCGAAGTGTTTTACAAAGATGAATAAACTAAAACAGTAATAGATTTAAAAGAACTACACTGTGTCTATGCGATTTCCTTCCATATCTCTGTTGAGCACATGCTTCACACAGTCCGAGCTTGCTGCTTTCCCACCATTAGGTTAAGTAGCCTTTGGCGTTCTTTTGGAAAGTGTTTCCAGCAAGGAGAAACATGGGTTTGAGTAACGGGGCAGCTCATTTCTACCTTCCATTAGAGACATGACACCAACCCCAACTGAACTGCTTGCTGTGCAACATATTTTAACGTCAATGATAATGTTGCGTAACCATTTGGAATACAAACATTTAAATATAGGAAGATGGTCATAAAATACTCCTTTAAGGGATTAAATTACTTTTTTCAATTAAACGAGTGAATTTGACCCGAAGTCTAAGTAAATTATTGGACTTTGGAGTAAAGAAAAAAGTGTAATGTTGCTCCCATTCTATTCTTTTTTTTATGGGAAGGCTGAGCTGATAAGTGAGCTTGGTGACAACGTAAAGGCTTCCAACTGTGCGCAGATTTTAATCATTCCTATACTCGTAAAAAAGTATTTTACCTATACGTATACTTTGTACTTTATATAGGCCTTTTACTAAAACAAAAATCGACGACCATTTTTATAGTGTTTTAAATGGGAGCACTTTTCACTGTGTGTGTGTGTGTTTATCGGACATTGAAATGGATGCTTTCATAGAATAAAAGTTTAGTTAGTGACAAAAGCATTTGAGTCCTCGTCCATTTTATCGGGTCTGAACAAATACGACTATATATATATACATATATATACACACACACACACAAGTATATATATATATATATATATATATATATATATATATATATATATATATAGTGTGGTGCTCATAAGCATTCATACAGAGAAATAGTTCAGTTATATTCGTCCTTATCTTTTGTACTAATCATAGGATAGTTATGAAAAGTTTACCGTTCGTTTGGAAAAATGCAACAAATAAAAAAATTAGTTTAACTCCGACATATAATGTCACATAACATATATAACGTCAAAGAATTTGAGAGAAATAAAACAGTTAAAGTGCAAAAGTTTTCGTACATGTATTTGCATAATTATTTAATACCTTTGTGTCCACCTTAGATTTGAAGAATCTAAAATTTTTATCAGCAGTTGGCTGTTTATTGATTAGAGACTGTTGGTAGTTCTGAATTCTAGAATTTTTTCTTTGAATCTTCATGGAAGACGGATTACTGTACAAGCAATTGGTAAGCAATGAAGTGTCGTGACAAAGAGCTCTCCACAGATCTTAATAGATCTGTTATTGCTGCACACGAGTCTGGGAGAGTTATAGAAGATAGGAGAACTTCGAATTCAATTTACGAGGGTTGCTGCACTTAAAAAGAAATGGAGTCTTTGGAACAATCAAAACTCTACCAAGATGTAGACGACCTTACAAGATTTCAGAACGTACTGCCGGACGGATTAAAAGAATGGCTGCTGCGAATCCACGATTGACTGTGGGTGATATTTGCCAAACATTAATTAACACATTAACGCCCAACTTCCCTCTTTCGGTACACATTTTAACACTACAAATTAAGTTAGAACTTAAAAGTGAAATTTTAAAATATTAATTTTTAATTATTTTTTTTAAATTTTCTTTATCAGATAACTATTTCATGTTTATTTAAAGTCTCTCCGAAGTTGAATATATCAAGAAATATCAAGAAATACAAATAATAGTTTTGGGCTATAATGGGTTAAGAGTTTCTAAGATCAATAATTTTAAAAATGGAAGCAAAATGGCAAATCCAGAGTTGGCCACTTGGCAGACGATATGAAAATACCTTGTGCAGTTTTTAAGCAGATCCTCAAATAATGCAGAAACGATGAGGAGAAACAATGTCCATCATTCTACTGTCCGTTGTACATTGAAAAAAATGGTCGGCATGGAAGCGTTGCACGAAGAAAAACTCTGCTAAGAAAATCGCACGCACAAAGAAGCTCGTTTAAAGAACGCCACGGATCATCAAAATGATGGATTTGTATTCTGGAAGAAAGTTCTCTGGATAGAAGAGACCAAACTTGAATTATTCAGGAACAACGAGTAACGGTATGTTTGGCGAAACTCAAATACTGCATTCGAGGAAAAAATAAACCCTTCCTACGGTGGCCCAGTTAAAGCCCAGATCTTAATTTAATCAAGAATTTATGGTTTGATTTGAAAAAAAGGTGTCCGCAAGAGAAACCCTTCGAATCTGAATGAATTGAAACAATTTTCTTTAGAAGAATAAGCTAAAATTTCTACTGAGAGATGTCGAAACCTTGTAGAAAATTACTCAAAACGAGTTATTGGAGTCGTTCAAAGAAAAGGTGGACACACAAAGTATTAAATAATTTTATAATATATGTACGAAAAACTTTTGCATTTTAACTCTTTTTTTTTAAATTTTCCTCAAATTATTTGATATTTTACATTATATGTTGGAATTTAACTAATTTTTTATATTTGTTAAAGTTTTCCAAACGAAAAGTAAACTTTTCATAACTATCTTATGTATAGTACAAAAGATAAGGACGAATATAACTCAAATATTTCTATATATGAATACTTATGAGCGTCACTGTATATATATATATATATATATATATATATATATATTACGTAAAACATCTGATAATCATTACCTTTTTTCATAATAATTCTAAGCTTCATAAAATTCAGTTCAAATTAATGAGGGCTGAAAAGAATCCCCATTAAAAAAAAAAAAAACTCTTTTATACATTCTTATACCATTCTTAGGATGTATTTTTGAGCATTCTTTGACACTTAATTTGCATTAAGTGATTTTCTGAATTACTGCCCCTCAAATGCACTATTTAAAATTTGGACAATAAACGTCGAATGGCGCGCTCACACATAAAAATTCTTCGTTCAGAATTCGATTTCTTTCGAACAATAGAAGAAAATTATATATATATATATATATATATATATATATATATGTAAAATTAAGAATTAATTTTTAAAAAGTGAAGTAATTTCGTTTTAAAATTTTAATAATTTACTTTGAGTTGAAAATTTAAATCCATTTTTATTTTTAACTTCGACCTAAAACTGGAGCGGGAAGCTAGATTTTTCGTCTGCATTTAATTTGGGTGAAAAGTACAGTAATTAAGATTCATTTTTGAGGAGCGTTTTAATATATACGAAGGAATAATATGCGGCACGAACGCTTAAATGGTTTAATAATGGCGTGGGTTCATTACGCAGTTTTCTTTTATGGACACGCCGGATATTTCGCCAAAAACGTTAGATTATTTTAGTAAAATTTTTTGGTCGTTCGAAAATGTGTTGTTTTTTCTTGGACGGTTTGAGTGAACGAGTGTTGAAATAATTTTGCGTGCAACACCTAACATAGTGAGGATTTTCCCTTACAAATAATCCATTCTTTACCGAGCTATTTCTGAGTACAGTAAACCCTCTTCCAATGCGGGGGTTAGGTTCCTCGAGAACGGCGCGTTAGGTAAATATGCGTTCGATAAACTTAATACCTTATGGATAAATGGTAAAGTCTCCCATTAATACTTAGATACGTAGATTTTTTATTCACACACAAATGAAATAAGAACATAATAAAATCATAAACATAATGATATTTACGTATGATAATAAAAATATTAAATGAAAATAGCACGTATCTTTTCTTCACTCTTTCGGATGGTGCGTATGGTAGACTTATTCACGTGATACTCGCGGCCAAGTGATGTTATGCTCATACCACCATGCAACTTATCTAGAATCTTTATTTTTTCGGCTAATAGCATAACCTTACGACTTTTCTTCTTTTCACTATCACTCGAAGATGCTTTACGTTTTGGTGCCATACTGCTGTCTAAGGGTAATAGCAAAACAACGGCAAAATACGACAAAAACAATCCAACGCAACTTCACTGAACTTAACGCGGTAGCGGGACTGAGACAAATGGTGATGCGAGGGGTGACGCGAGAGGGAGGGAGATGCGGGAGTGTTGGAGAGTGTAGGAGAAAAAACTAGAGCGTGCATTGGCACGCGTACACTACTACTGTATTAGAGCGTGTTTAGCGGACCGTGTAAAATAAAATTTTCCGCTTTCAACAAATAATTATTCGCATTTATTTTTCCGTGTATAAGCAAATTCGCGCTGGACAAACACGCGTTGGGCGAGGGTTTACTATTGTAATTTTTCGTACCTAAATTTTGCCCTCAGAGAGAATATTTCATTCATACCATTATGAAATTCGTCATAAGATGACTCCCTAATATATATATACAGTATATATATATATACACTGTACACACACACACACACACACACATATATATATATATATATATATATATATATGAAGTATAAGTGTAGAAGCCAAAACGAAAGAGTAACATTGGCGGTAAATATTACGTTTAATGATTTTAATTTACATTTAATTAAACCTTCGCAGTGACAAAGGTGCGAAAGATCTCAGCGGGAATGACACTTATCGAAATAAAATTTACTGTCAATGGTCCTCTCTTATAATATCCAATAACAAATTTCCTAAATTCAAAATCCAATTTATAAAGACATTTCCACCTCTAGCAGTTCTCCCAACTCACCTATATACGAGTATATTAGACTCTCTCTCTCTCTCTCTCTCTCTCTCTCTCTCTCTCTCTCTCTCTATATCTATCTATTATCTATCTGCCTGTATTTCTCCGCTATTTCTACTCACCTCGCCTGATCCAATTTAATGTGTCACGATTACGCTATCTGTTAATCAGGAGTGGGTAAATTTGTTTTCTTTCATCACAAACAACACACACACACACACATATGTGTGTGTGTGTATATATATATATATATATATATTAATTGCTGGTGCCGATGCTGTTGTAGGTGGGTGGGGATTTACGTTGGAACTTCAGAGAACTAGGAAACTTAATTAAATTTGGAAAATGATAGGAGGACCATGATTTTCGAAGGAAAATCGTTTCTTCAGGGCAGAACGTTCTAATTATCTGTTTTCCATTTCTGGAGCTGTAAGGTCAATTCAACTCTTCTCTTTTCAAAAATAGAAGAAGATTTGCAATAAAACTATCACAATTAAGAAAATAAAGGCCAAAATTAGGGAGAAAAAAAACTTGTTTGTTATCCAGAGTCGATCTTCGTTTTGTTGGAAATATTTCGTTTTTTAAATTAGGGTTATTTTTTTGGCAATCCGTTTGAGTGATTTTTTTTCTTTAATAACGAGTCCGCAATCTATTTACTGTACTCAAAATTGAAACAAATGATGCCCCTTCCTCCCGTGCAATTCCTGGATAGTTCCGTGAAAATTGCAATTTTCAGAAGCCAACCATATTGAACCATTTCTGGCCGCCTTTACACTCGGTCTTGTTTATTTCAGTTTGGGTGATTGTGAACGATTTTCGTCCATCTTTTCAATCTTTTTTTCGTTCATGGAAAGGATACTTGCGTAGTTTAGAGTTAGTTTCAGATGAACACACACACACACACACACACACATATATATATATATATATATATAATCATAGAGAAAGGACTGTTCTTAAGGAACAGACATTTAAGGCTATAAAAGGATGGTCAACGCCCACGTCAACATGATGAATATTTAATATAAAACGTTTTGGAAGTCAAACGTCCATCATCAGTAATTTAAACAATAAAATACAATAAAAGTAAAATAAAACTGATGAAAGACTGGTCAAACAGGTACAAGATGAAATTAATTTAAAACTTACAACCCCAGAATAACAACATCAAAATTACAATGTCAACTACAATCTGAAATTCAATTAAGTTTCATATTCAGACATAAAATTAAAATACGTAAGTAAAACAACTTTCAATATATATATATATATATATATATATATATATATATATATATATATATATATATATATATATATATACAGGGTGGGTAAAAAGAAAGTGACCCCTTAGAAGTAACTCGTATTAAAAAAAAGTAAGAGGACTAGAGCTCCCAAACTTCATAGATGCTGACCTGAGCATGTTCTTCGTCTTAATTGAGGAGTTGCTCGATGTGTCCCCCTTCCTGCTCAACGCAGGCCTCCAAACGTGGACAACACTGATTAATATACCTGTTTACATATCGTTGAGAAACCTTCTCCCAGCCGAGCAGAATTCTTTCGCGTAGTTCATCTATGTCTCTTATATTGGTATCAGGGACGTAAACTTTGGACTTCAGGGCTTCCCAAACATCATAATCTAGTGGTGAAAGATCGGAGCTACTAGCCGGCCACATATTGGGTTCGTTAAAAACCGGTGTTTCGTTCTCAAGGAATGTGACAGTTTGGCGTGCTCTGTGAGCAGGGGCTCCATCTTGTTGGAAAGTATATCTTTCACTCTATCTAAGTGATATTCGACGAATTAGTGGTGAAAGATATACTTTCCAACAAGATGGAGCCCCTGCTCACAGAGCACGCCAAACTGTCACATTCCTTGGGAACGAAACACCGGATTTTATCGAACCCAATATGTGGCCGGCTAGTAGCCCCGATCTTTCACCACTAGATTATGGTGTTTTCGAAGCCCTGAAGTCCAAAGTTTACATCCCTGGTATCAATATAAGAGACATAGATGAACTACGCGAAAGAATTCTGCTCGGCTGGGAGAAGGTTTCTCAACGATATGTAAACAAGTGTATTGATCAGTGGCGTCCACGTTTGGAGGCCTGCGTTGAGCAGGAAGGGGGACACATCGAGCAACTTCTCAATTAAGACGAACAACATGCTAAGGTAAGCATCTATGAAGTTTGGGAGTTCTATTCCCCTTACTTTTTTTAATATGACAGTTTACCTCTAAGCGGTCACTTTTTTTACCCACCCTCTATATAAAATATTAACTTACTGTATTTAATCTGTACGCAGAGTTATAAGTAATTGAATTTAGGTTTTGTCATATATATATATATATATATATATGATGAATAAAACCACGAAGGAAAGGAAACACAAAATGGTGCTCAAGCGCTTTCGTCTAATGACATCCTCAGGAACACTGAAGTACATAAAAAGGTTAAGCCTATATATAGGTTACAGAAAGAAAAAAAGAAAAAAATAAATAACATACATACACACACACACACACATACATATATATATATATATATACATACATATCTATATATACAAATACATACACACATACATACATACATATATATACAATAAACAGAGAAGTAAAAATAATAAAAAATTATAAAAAAATTAAAAATTAAAACCTTAAAAGATTACCAGTGAGGCGTACAGATTTTGTAAGGAAAAATATCGATTTTTAGCACAAGATCAAATGGATTATAAAAATACAAATTTATACTGTCCGGGTTTTAACACAATGCTGCCTATGGTCAGGTTTCGATATATATAAAGAAATAATAAAAAAAATAAAATGCAAATTAAAAGTTAATAAAGTAGAAAACAAGTTTACCAAAGATTTAATGTTTTACACTTCTTATCTATATCTGTTTTAAAGGAATTCAACATAACAGGATCGAGTTGAAAAAGACCTTTGCTTATGTTGAAGTTATTTGAAAGTTGGATAATGGCAGACTCAAGAATATTTCTATTAACAATGTTGCTTGAATGGAATAAAACTGAAGCATTATTCCAATCAATACAGTGGGCTAACTCTGACAAATGGACAAAAAGGGCACTGGACAACTGTCCTGTTCTAACGGAATATTGATGCTGTTTTATACGTATGTGCAAATCCTTTCCCGTCTGACCTATGTAAAAGGAATCACATTGTTTACAACCAATTTTGTAGATAATGCCTGAATTATTGGTAGGGCTATTTTTTATTATGATATTTTTCACAATATTGTTATATGAAAATACTACATTAATATCCAAAAGTTTAAGTACATTAGCAATGCCTAAAAAGCCCGGGAAAAATGGAAGTACTAAAATATTTTTTGACAAAGTACGAGTGTTAATATTGACACGATAGAAAGTTCGTTTTGCCTTGTTGAGACAAGATTCCATAAACGCAGATGGATAACACAAATCACTTCCAATACCGTTGATTTTTTCCAATTCGGCATCGATGTATTCCGGACTGGCGATCCTAAGGGCGCGGAAAACATTGATGAAAATATGGCCTTCTTAGTGGGGGTATCATGTCCCGAGTAAAAGTGTACGTAGGACAAATTGTTTGTCGTTTTCCGATAAATACTAAACTTAAAACCTGGGCTTTCCCTATGTACACGCACATCCAAAAATGGGATTGAATTGTCTTGCTCAACTTCTAAAGTAAACTTAATGGAGGGGACTTGATCATTTAACTGAAGGAGGAAGCTATCCAGGTCACGATTCATGGGCCAGATACACAAAATATCGTCGACGTACCGCAACCAAGGGATGCCAACCCCAGGATTCTCGGAATATAGGTAATTTCGAAAAACTCCATATAAATATTGGAGAGGAGGGGCGATAAGGGGTTGCCCATAGCCATCCCAAAAACTTGTTGATAATACTCGTTATGAATCGTGACCTGGATAGCTTCCTCCTTCAGTTAAATGATCAAGTCCCCTCCATTAAGTTTACTTTAGAAGTTGAGCAAGACAATTCAATCCCATTTTTGGATGTGCGTGTACATAGGGAAAGCCCAGGTTTTAAGTTTAGTATTTATCGGAAAACGACAAACAATTTGTCCTACGTACACTTTTACTCGGGACATGATACCCCACTAAGAAGGCCATATTTTCATCAATGTTTCTCCGCGCCCTTAGGATCGCCAGTCCGGAATACATCGATGCCGAATTGGAAAAAATCAACGGTATTGGAAGTGATTTGTGTTATCCATCTGCGTTTATGGAATCTTGTCTCAACAAGGCAAAACGAACTTTCTATCGTGTCAATATTAACACTCGTACTTTGTCAAAAAATATTTTAGTACTTCCATTTTTCCCGGGCTTTTTAGGCATTGCTAATGTACTTAAACTTTTGGATATTAATGTAGTATTTTCATATAACAATATTGTGAAAAATATCATAAAAAAATAGCCCTACCAATAATTCAGGCATTATCTACAAAATTGGTTGTAAACAATGTGATTCCTTTTACATAGGTCAGACGGGAAAGGATTTGCACATACGTATAAAACAGCATCAATATTCCGTTAGAACAGGACAGTTGTCCAGTGCCCTTTTTGTCCATTTGTCAGAGTTAGCCCACTGTATTGATTGGAATAATGCTTCAGTTTTATTCCATTCAAGCAACATTGTTAATAGAAATATTCTTGAGTCTGCCATTATCCAACTTTCAAATAACTTCAACATAAGCAAAGGTCTTTTTCAACTCGATCCTGTTATGTTGAATTCCTTTAAAACAGATATAGATAAGAAGTGTAAAACATTAAATCTTTGGTAAACTTGTTTTCTACTTTATTAACTTTTAATTTGCATTTTATTTTTTTTATTATTTCTTTATATATATCGAAACCTGACCATAGGCAGCATTGTGTTAAAATCCGGACAGTATAAATTTGTATTTTTATAATCCATTTGATCTTGTGCTAAAAATCGATATTTTTCCTTACAAAATCTGTACGCCTCACTGGTAATCTTTTAAGGTTTTAATTTTTAATTTTTTTATAATTTTTTATTATTTTTACTTCTCTGTTTATTGTATATATATGTATGTATGTATGTGTGTATGTATTTGTATATATAGATATGTATGTATATATATATATATATATGTATGTGTGTGTGTGTGTATGTATGTTATTTATTTTTTCTTTTTTTCTTTCTGTAACCTATATATAGGCTTAACCTTTTTATGTACTTCAGTGTTCCTGAGGATGTCATTAGACGAAAGCGCTTGAGCACCATTTTGTGTTTCCTTTCCTTCGTGGTTTTATTCATCATAAATATTTTTCACGTGTTACCTTCGTGAAATAATTTTCATATATATATATGTATTTTTTTTTTTATTTTTTTTTTTTTAGGCAGAAAAGAGGGGACATGGGCGAATGTCGCAAAAACAACTCTCGATATAGAAAGAGAAGAGGAATAGATGGAGAAATATGTGTTTGAGAGCATGCTGGATTGCTCACAGGGTAGATGAGACACGGAAAAAATCGGCTAAGGAGGACAGTAACAGGAGAAACGGGAGTTCCAGTACTCCCTGTCTCCTGCCTAACGTTCCCTTCAGGAGTACTTCCTTGGTCGATTACTGTTTGCATCTTCTTCTCCTTCTCCTCCACGTATATATATATATATATATATATATATATATATATATATATATGAAATATATAAATATGCATATTTATATATGTACAGAAGGACTGCATAATTCTTAAATCTATTTCATTATGAACTGTGGTTAAAAATGAAAAAATGTTATCGAATGAATGTGTGTTGTTTTTGCAATGTTCACGGATTGAGGATTTAGCTCGTCTGCTTAATGGTAAAAAAGTATAGCTGTTAATGCCACGATGCTCATCGACCCGTGACTTAAGTTGGAACACGGAGGTACCAACATATGTGACATTATAGCCACAATTAAAAGTGTAAACTAGGTTGGAGACGAGAGCATCGGGCAACCTTTCCTTAACCCTTTAAGCGCGGATTTCGTTTCCAAGGCCTGTTCCGTAAAAGTGTCTAACACCGCGTAAATTGAAACTTTTCTTTCCCGGCATGGAGGGAAGTCTATTACCGCGTTTTGCGCTAATAAAAAATCGTTCTACTACGGTCGAACATCGCGTCTAAAGGGTTAAGCTTAAAAAAGGAGCTAATACTAAAATTATTAATAAATATAAATTTAAAATCAACTTATGGGTAAAACTGAGCGAGTAACCGTTTTAGGTCTTTATCGATGATGGGAGTTTGACTTCTGAAACGCATGTTAAATTTTCATAACGTTGGCGTGGGCGTTGATAATCCTTTTTATTCTCATATTATATATATATGGTGTCTCAAAACTCCAGACTCCTTGTTACTAATGTATATCTATTTAATTTCCTACGTACCAAGAGTCTGGACTTTCGAGTGATTGTAAGTGAACTAACTTAAATTTAAGCGAGTGAAATTTTTTTTCAGTTATTAACTGGGGTATCAGGCGACATGCACTGGGTAGAATACAAACCCCGCTGGAATGACAATGGGGCACAACTCAACTGCAGTGCCGTGAGTCCTCCTTTTCCTAAAATTTGGCGGGAGGAGTCTTTGACACTCAAAGTTCACTGTAAGTAAAATTTTTTTTTTTAAACCAATTAATATAATTAATTAATTATTTGATATGTAATGCATTTGTTACTTTAATATGATGACTTCGTACCCATAATTTTAACTGGTTTTTATGGGATGAGTAGCGAGGTCAAGATTATCTTCATTAGTATAAAACGATCTCAGAGGTACACCACCAAAAATATTCATTTAATTTTACACATCTTTTTTTAATATTAGTCAAACAAAGGACCTCGTAGTATTTTCGAAATTATCAGGCCCTGTTTTGTAAAAATTCAACAAAATACATAATGTTACTCATAATAAATTTAGTTTAGATTAAACATATATTAGAATATATTTGCTTGGGATTGAGTTTGATTTCATGTGGTAAATTTGAAAATGACCAATTCCACTTGAATATAATCTTACATGCGTTTAATGTAAACAAAGTTTATTTTGAATTCACATCAGTTATTTAGTTCATTTACGCAAAATTGGGTCTTATAATTTTCGACACAGCACTTTGTTCGTCTAATATTGCATACTACGGAGCACCTGCCCACATACACACTACTAATTAACCATTTACAAACAGGTAAAAATAAAAATTGACTACAGGCGCTACAATTATTATAATAATAATAAATTGAATTTTATCAGAGAAGTATCAAGTTTGGACTGGTCGGGGATAACTGCAAGTGACTGTGACAAAGAAACAAAATTTCAAACATTTTCAAACACATTCATGAATGTATTTAATGCTAATTTTCCTATCAAATCAAAATTTATGTCAAAAAATAATTATAACATCTAGTGGACAGCTGCAGGCCTTATTGTAAGTAAAAATCGTAAACCTTTACCATATAAATTATGGAAGAATCATATGATCAGTAAACAAATATATAAAGGTTAGTGTAACAAACCTAATTCACTCCTAAAATCAACGAGCAAAAATCTATTGCAAAAGGATACTTTGAAGGTTTTAGTTAATGGTAAAATATAAAAGACAAATCCCTTATTTTCGCTATCATAGGACGGAATTTCCTACAGTGATTCCAAAGATATAGCTAATTTATTAAACAATTTCTTTTCAAAAGTAGGGACCAATACAGCAGCACCATTCCAGATTCAGACAGCCACTACCAGCAATGTATGCCACAACCCACACCAAATACTTTTCCTTTGAACCCATTCTGCCAAACGAAACATCAGCTATATTGAAAAACTTAAAAATAAAAATGCAGCCATCAATTTAATTCCAGTAAAAATGTATAAACTAATATCGGAAGGTATAGCAACTCCACCCACAAAACTTATGAGTCAATAGTACATGGTATGTTCCCTGATTATTTGAAGATATCCAGGATTTGCCTAATATTTAAATCAGGCACTCTTGATTCTCCATTCAATTACCGGCCAAATTCAATATTACCAACTTTAATTAAGTAAAGCATTTGAGAAAATCGTATACAATAGATCGTACACATACATCCTATATAATAAACCAATCAGACTCGCTAGATCGTATACAATAGACCAATCAAATTTTAGCCAAATACGACATCCTAGCATAAACATTTGGATGCAGGGCAGGTTACACAACAGAAGACGCTATGAACATGCTATTAGAAAAATAATGAACTATAAAAAACACACAGTCTTAGTTTTCTTGACTTCATACGCTTTCGTATAATATCATACTAGATAAATTAAACACATATGTCATAATAGGGAATATGCTACATTGGTTTAAATCATATATCTGTAATCGTCACCAGAATATTAAAGCAAAAGATATTTTTTCAGAATATGCTGTATTGGAAAGTGGGGTTCCACAAGAATCAATCATTGGACCACTTACTTTTCTTAATTTGTGTATAGTAAATGATTTCTATCAGTAACATGAAACTGTATTCAATATGCAAATGTATTCAATATGCACTTCCACACGCCAAGATATCAACTCCGTAACAAATGAAATGAACAGAAAATTAGAGCATGTTTTTAAACGGTGTGTCCAAACAAGCTTTTACTGAACTTGACGAAATCGTCTGTAATCAAGTAAACGCGCACAATCGATTAAAAATTGGGGACGCTTCTATTGCAAAAGTAAAGAGCTTGGCATCAAATTAGATAGCATATTAAATAACAGACAATTTCATTTTCAGAGATTTGAATATCGTAAGAGTGAATGACTTTCATAAACTAACTCTCGGTATCTATATATACAGAGTTGTTAATAATAGAAACTATGTTTCGGCAATTCACAGGGACATCACCCTGTATCAGACCAATCATAATCATTATAGAGGGTGTTTATAAAGTCCCTATCTATTTCAGTGAAAAAGTAGCAAAAGGGGTAAAATTCAATAACAATATAATAGAAGGCATACATTTAATGAATACTTAAGCATATGATTCTACATGAGCACCATCAGTATCTCTGCAGAGTTCGAATCTGTCAGCAACATTGCGGAACACATTTTGGAGCATGACAGGGGTTATTTTTTTAACTGCTGTTACGATACGAGCACGTAAATCTTGCAGATCTGTAACCCTCGTTTGATAGACGTTTAATTTGATAAAACCCCATGCAAAGAAATCCAAGGGCGTTAGGTCAGGAGATCGAGCCGCCCAGGGTTTGTTGCCGCTACGTCCGATCCACCGATTTGGAAAGTGTTCATTTAGGTACTCCCGAACAATGTTTGCGTAATGACAAGGTGCCCCATCTTGTTGAAAGACGGTGTTTAAAATACCATCTGAATGAAGCTGGGACATTTACGTGCTCGTATCGTAACAGCAGTTACAAAAATAACGCCTGTCATGCTCCAAAATGTGTTCCGTAATGCTGCTGACAGATTCGAAATCTGTAGAGATACTGATGGTGCTCATGTAGAATCATATGCTTAAGTATTCATTAAATGTATGCTTTCTATTATATTGTTATTGAATTTTACCCTTTTGCTACGTTTTCAATGAAATAGATAGGGACTTTATAAAACCCTATACAAGGCTTCCCAGTGACTTCAAGCACAAACCAAATTATTCAATAAATTGTAGGAAATGTTCTTTCTTACAAAGTAGCAGATATATGGTACTCCATACCTATAAATGTCAGGGAAGCACCATCGTTAATTTCCTTTAGCAAATCACTAAAGCAACACTTTATTAATTCCATTTAATGTACTATAACCCAGTTGCATACGTAGTGACACCTGTAAATGCTGCTAAATAAAAGCTGCAGGCTCTTTCAATAAAAATTGCATAGGCCGAGAGTATATGTAAGATTCACTCTTAAATCGGGTGCAGTCACAAATTATTTAAATTATATTTTTAAAGTTTCCATTGTATTACATCGAATATATATGTAATATAGGGTGGCCCAAAAGGTACCTAGCAAATTTAAGCCTTTATTTCACCAAAACTATTGAGAGTACAAAGATAGTTCAAACGCCATTCAAATCAGCATCTCAAGCCATTTATATGACAATTTGCTCGATGTACTGTCCCTCCACTTCGACAATTTTTCGCAACCTCATCCCAAAATTCGATACCACGCTGTGGAGAACCTCTGTCGGAATGTCGACGATTTGACGTTCAATCGATGATTTCAGCTCAAAGTCTTTGGGTTGCTCTGGTAAACCTTATCTTTGAGGTATCCCCACAAAAAGAAGTCACACGGGTTGAGATCAGGCGAATAGGCAGGCCAATCAATGCCGCTTCCATAGTGTTTCCGATAGTGCAAACCAATGACATTCTCTCCAAACTGATGTTAAACAAATGGCGTGAGTAGTAGTGTGTGTCAGCAAATTTTCATCGAATTATATTCATTCGTTTCAGAGAAAATGTAAGTTAATGTTGGTAGGTACCTTTTGGGCCACCCTGTACATATTTTTGTAACACTTCTTTATTTCTATCATTTTAAAATTTTCTCTCTTTTCATTTGCAATAATCTAGTGTTGGTATTATAATCATTTATTCACTTAAAATGAAAGCTGGTTAATTCGGTCAATTTAAAGTGGTTTACTGGTGCCGGTTTCAACCAATCTTTTGAGTAAACGCCAGTTTAATGAACCACTTTATACTATATGAGTCAGTCATCTTTATCATTATAAACTTTTTTAACTAGTTATGACTCAAGTTAAATAAATATTAAATATTTTACATTTATTAAAATGTTTACAGGTATTAAATATTTTACATTTAATACCTTTGGTTTACGGGTATTAATACTTGTAAACCAAAGATTTAATACCATTTAATACCAAACCATTTAATACCTTTGGTTTACAAGTATTAAATATTTTACATTTACAGTAATACCTTTATATTAATCCCAACATCTGTGCAAAATTTCAAGACGATCCATAGCCACATATACCCACATGTGGCACATATAGCCACTTTTTCAACAATGTTTACCTGTAATTTGGTTGAACTTGGCATCGTTGTTCGATCAGTTTAAAATGGTATTAACTCAGTCACTTTAATGAGATTAACTGAGCATCACTGTAGGGAAATAATACACTGAAAACGTGCTGATGCCTCTATGGGCAAATTTTTCTTTAGTGTCGCGTCCAAGTGGACATTAAAAACATGCCATTTGTCCACGCTGAGGACTGTACACTGGTTCAATTGTATAACTATGGCAGGCCATATTTATGTATATACGTATATTGTGTATATATACTCATTAATAGATGAGTTACCCTTTTCAACCAAACTGGCAAATTGTTTTTATATTTTTATATAAAGGGAATTCCCAAAGAATGGCGAGAAAGGGAAGAAGAGAAACGAGGGATACAAGGAAGAGAAAGAGAGGAAATGAAATGGAACGGATAAAATGAGAAATTAACGTGCCCGGGCTCAACTAGGCGAACTCCGTTGGATGTTCAGGCTGAAATCAGAAATAGTTAATTGCGAGGACAAATCTGTATTGTAGTTTTGGGGACCCGGACATTGAGGCCAACAAATCCGACAAGAAGACACGTAAAACCCCTAAAACAGTGACAACAGATACCGACAGCAAAGCGGCTGACTTCTTTTCAGAGAAAAGAAGAGAAGCTCTTTATCTTCTACAAGGTCACGATGTGCGTTTCTTTTTACATATATACATAAAGCTTACAATTTGTGAACTCATTTAAAAACTATAAAAAGATAACTGCGAATTCTTATACAAATCCCAATAACGGCCAAATTACATTAAATTAGGGCATTAAATTGTTATGTTTTAAAAACATTCGTATTACATAATTTATTTGTACACACACACACACACACACACGCACACACACGCACACACACACACACACAGATATATATGTATACACACACTATATTAATCAGTGAGGCTCACTTAATAATGGCAAAACTACTTTTTCAAGAAACCTGGTTACATATAGAAAAACCTGGTTCAAATGCCATAGACAGGTTGAAACTGGTTAATATGACCGTTTTTGGCCTAAATTTAACGGAAATCTTGTAGTTTGCCGTTGCAAATTCGTCCAGGAAATTTAACGTCGCAAATTATTGAAATAAAAAATAAAAATTATTTTATTTTGACCAAATATTGTCAAGTAACAAATTATCAAATGATTAAATCATTTCTCTTTATATTTATTACGCCACATGAATTCCGCAAGATAGCTTGGGTATAAATCCTAACCTAACCTAAACTAACCTAACCTAAACTAACCTAACCTAACCTAACCTAACTTGCCATGTTTAAAAACGACATCTACAATAAAAATAAAAATAAAATTAATTTGTGATATTTAAACACAACTTAAAATTACAACTACCTAATTTGTCACGTTAAACTACGAGATTACCAATTTAACCCCTTTTCATTTTCATTATGGTTCACCAATTGTTCATTTTCTGTTATTTCAGAGATTATCTCACTTTTTATTCGTAATGGCAGCAATTAATAAAATGTAATTTTATTTTACATTATTTCTAATTCTTTTCTTATTTTTTATTTTAAAAATTGGAGTGAATCTCAAAGATTTTGCCTGTAAAACTCTCACGCTTCCTAACGGCATATTCGGATAAAAATACTTTGAATAGATTGCTTTGATAATACTTTGAATAGATTACTTTGAATAGATTACTTTGAATAGAATACTTTGAATAGAATACTTTGAATAGATTACTTTGAATAGAATACTTTGAATAGAATACTTTGAATATAATACTTTGAATAGATTACTTTGAATAGATTACTTTGAATATAATACTTTGAATATAATACTTTGAACAGAATGCTTTGAACAGAATGCTTTGAACAGATTACTTTGAATAGATTACTTCCCAATAAATACAAAATTATGCATAAAGTCCAATATTCTGTAAATCTTTGGATGTAATATTTCACTTGACTTATTTAATATTGTTTACCTTTTGTAATGTAGTATTCTTTTGCTGAATAAAGATTGTTTAAATATTTAAACAGATATTTTTTTTGTTTAAATTAAATAGAAATTTTTTAGGGTGCAATATGACTCCTATTTTCCAACCCTTTAAAATCGCTCGATCATCGCGTAAATTGTAATTTTGTGTCATTTCTCCGCGATTATCGCTGTTTAGGAGTGGGGGGTCACTGCTCGGGGTGGCTGGACTTGATGATGGGGAAGGTAATATCGTCATTTAAAGCCGGATTTCATTTGGCATTATGACCCCAGAACTCATCTACACTCGGAAAAGGATTACCTCCTTATACATTATACACTGAAATAGTTATATATATCAATCCACACACACACACACACACACACATATATATATATATATATATATATATATATATATATATATATATATATATATGAAAATGAAAATGAAAATGAAAAGGTTTATTGGCAGACTATAGTCCATATGACAAATATTATTAATACAATGACAGTTCATATACTAAGGATAGAAATATATACAATTGATTAGAAATAATACTGTAATGTCGAAGTTAAGTGGAGCTACAGACAGACGTTTTCGTACCAAGAAGTCCATAGCTGAGAGCAGGGGTCAGGAACCTTTTTTTTGTTCACCACCCACTTTTACGATTTTTTGAAAATTAAAAAAGCTTATCGCCCACCTTAGATCAAAAAGAATAAATCAACATAATCGATAAAATAAATAATGAAATAAATGTTTAATTACCATTAATGTAAGCCCACTAGTGGGCGCTACCGCCCAGGTTCGTGACCCCTGGCTTAGAGGATAAATGGCAGGACTCATGGATAGCTTGGATGATCGGGTTGGTTGATTTTTTAATTCTTTGCATTAGACTGTGTTGAGCACGTCTTGTTACCTCCGGGAAGCTCGGGACATTGCGGGTAGCAAACATTTGCGAAGCTGAGCATCTCGGGGGTAATTTATGTAAGAGTAAAAGACCTGTTGTACAGCAAATTTAGAGTTCTACCAGAACCTTTTTATAATTCACCCAGAGTTGCTGTCCGTATATATTATTGCAGAAAGTACGAAAGAGTGTCTTTAGCTTCATTTGTGCAGAATCGAAAGTTCTTTATGGTCATATTCGCTTTAGCACAAAGGCTTCGAGATTGTTTTCTTATATCCGAGTCATCACTCAAGGAGCTGATAATAGTTTGACCCAAATACTTAAACTCTTGTACTTCCTCAATTACTTCACCATTCATTTTAAACCTTATATCAGCTGGCTGACTACAGCTTTTAGGATGAAATTGCATAACCTCAGTTTTTGTAACAGTAAAAAGGATATCATGTTTCTGCGAATACACTTCGCAGACTTTTAGTAGCCGATCCAGACCTTTAACAGAGGGACTTATTAACATCATATCATCGGCATAAACTAAGTTATTTATCCTTGTGTTATCTATACAACATCCCACTGTTGCCTCATTAAGTTGAATTACTGTCAATGTATTTAGATATTGTTTCTTTAAGTACAGAGACACAGAGGTCAGTTGAGTGGGACCTTTTAAAGCCAAACTGATTAGGAGATGCCCATAGGAAATCATTTAATCGGCGTAACAAGAGTTTTTCTAGTAGTTTCGAGAAGCAGGAAGCGACAGCAATAGGCCTGTAATTATTGCTGGACAGAATGTCTCCCTACTTATTTTTTACCAGGGGCAAGATATTATATACCCTCATGAACTCTGCAGGGATATAGCTATGAGCAAGCATGGCTGATAGGAGCAATGATATATGCAGACATGCTACGTCATTTGCATATTTTAAGTGCTCATTCGATAAGTCATCTACCCCTGACGCAAAACCAGTCTTTAACTCTTTAATTAACCTCTTTACTTCAGAAAATGATATCAAAGTATTTTCCCTTGCCCCTCCCACAATCGTTTCGCTGCAATCTATCTTAAGATTATCCCTATTCACACTGTTAAGAATGTTAGAATAGTAGTTTTTCCACAGCTTCGCAATTTTATTCTCCCCCGACACCCCATCGATTGTCGGAGGGAGGACATTTTTGACACGCGTTTGATTCTTAACAAATTTCCAAAATTTGTTATTATCGTTATTTATGCGAGCTTCACAGGCTTTTGATGCTCGAATAGACTCTTCTTCCTGTTTACATCGCCTTATGGCCGCCTTATACTGACCCCGACTTCTACATATATTCAAGTATATTGGTCCTAATCTGGGTCTACCATAAAAGCACCACAAATCATAGGCGTCTTTCGATTCCCTCTTCAGGGGGGGGGGCAATAAAATCATTCCATCCAGAAATAATCTTAGTTTGATAGTTGTAAGATTTAATCAGGGGGCTTCCTGCTTCTCTTAACAGGGATATTATCTTACTATAATACCTCTCTATGAGTTTACAGTGAGAATCATTTGAGCAAGGATTATTACAGGCAAGGTGCAAAATTTTTAAATTATTAAAGAGGTGACTTGTTCTGTCTTTGTATTCTATTCTCTGCTGCATCGTAACATTGGACCAATCGACGCGATTATTGTTATCTATTGAGTTCTTGTTAAGTCGTGTTGCGTATAAATTGGTAACGTTAATTAATATTTCTAATGATCTATGATCAGAAAGAAGGAAATCATGCAGAATATGAACTCTGACAATTCGATCCTTTAGATTATTACTAGTGAGACAATGATCAATTCACCTGGTGGTACCATTCATATCACTAACGTATGTAAAATTACCACTGGCTACCCCTAATACATCCACATCACTTATACTTAAATTGGCAGACTCGCACATGTTACCCAATTCTACAAAGAATTCCGAGTTCACATGTGCGTTAAAGTCCCCCATTATTATACATTGAGAATATTTGGGGTTATCTGATAATGACTTAATTTTGTACACCAAATCAATGTATTCATCTAGATTACTGCCGTTGTTATATGGTAAATAACAATTTACAATTAATATGCAATCATTGTTCACTCGTAATTCAATGCCTAACAACCTTACATTATCGCTTGTTAAAAATTTTATGTTTTGACAAATTTTTCCTTATTAAGAAAGCAACACCACCAAAAGGCCTACCGTACATTAATTCATCTGACAAGTCTACTGCTGATGACGCATGGTACATAAAGTCATCATGGATGGTAGAGAGGAATTTTAGCTTTTGCTTAGGTAGCCAGTGCTCCTGCAAGAGTATCAAATCTGCACTGTCGCAGACTTTATGAACATCTACAGTTGAATTCCTCACTGACCTTACATTATATGGGACTATTTTCAACAAATTATCCGCCATGACTGATAGAGAATTTATTAGTAGTAAGATTATTATTAGTAGTAGTAAGATTATTATTATTATACACAGTACAACTTTCAGGCACTAGCGTTAGGGCGCCTATTGTTATTATTACTAGTACAGTTCCCGTCGCTTCGCTGACGATTAGACAGGCTAAACTACAGAAAAGAACGCAGCCGTGAAAATTTTGAGCTTCACATTGTGTCAACATTTCTGAATCTGGTATCTCCCAAAACCTCCTCACCCCCATTAATGCAACTTGGGGGCTAACCCCTCCCCCATTACCCCCACCCCTCCCCATTACCCCACCCATCCCCCATTACCCCACCCCCACCCTTCCCCCATTACTGCCCGGGATAAATTTCACAAACAGACAAACAGACAGGCTAAACTACAGAAAAGAACACAGTCATGAAAATCTTGAGCTTCACATTGCCGCCCGTAATACAATTTCTGAATTTTTTTCTCACAATTTTTTCTCACAATTTCTGAAAGTGTGACGGACGGACGGACGGACGGAAGGACGGACAGACGGACGGACAGACGGACAGCTCTCTTATTATAATATAGATTATTATTATTATTATTATTATTATTATTATTATTTTGCCTGTTATCAAATCTCCTGGAAAAGTGAATAAACTCCTTAACAATAATACCGTCTGGCCATTGACTCATATTATACGGGTTGAAATGCGCATTTACACCTTTAATTATTACTTTAAATGAGTTATAATACGGAGATTTCGTGTTTAGTTTATTAACTATCAATATACTGTGTTCACCAATAACTTCTTCCATCATGTGTCGAATATCGCTTGCCTCGTTCGAGAGCTGAATTCGCGACACAAAGAGGGTGAAATTCTCCATCGGTGGCCTCGCCGCAGAGACCGGTTGAGAAACCTTCGGGAAGGGCGCCTGTTAACAGTTACCCACCCGTCCTCCTCCTCCGCCCTCGATCTCCCTGAGGCAGGGTTCGCCTGCCTGGGGGATGGGTGGCACAACCTTTGGGAGATAGGAGGCCCCTCCCATACTCTGTGGCTTGGTGAGGGTCTGTTAGCGGTATATATATATGTGTGCGTGTGTGTGTGTGTGTGTGTAAATTAATATACTTTTATACATAGTTCAGTGACTCCAGTTGAAGTATCGAAATATAAAGAAAAAATCATGTCTTAAATTTAGTGAAACTCAAACGAAATAAAGTGAAAAGTGAGAATCTGAACTTCCTTTCTAAATCTACGTTCGAGGATGGGTTGTCCGCTAATCCTCTTAAAGTGACGCTTAAACCACTTTAAACCATTTGATCATGCATTAGTGAAAAGGTGCGTGTAACATATAACGATTTTAAGCTATTTCATCCAACAAACCTTTTAATTTTCCATATTTTAACAAAATCTGAATGTGAATTATGCTTTATATAGAAAATACACACGAGGATAGTTTTTCTGAGTGAGAATCCCACGTATTACTTTCTTCTGTATGACAGAAATGTGATCCAATTTTCAATGGATACCCACTTCTAATGTAAAGCGTGGAATTGTAGTTTAATTTCGTTTGTGCGGAGTTTCGTTACGTATCTGTTTTCTACGTTTATTTGTAATCCATCACAGGAAGTTTCCGCCAGGAAACATTTTGAAAATCCATTTTAAAATATGAATATTTCAAAAGAACTAATCTGTTAGCTATCTACAGTACAACTAGCCCCCCACCCCTATTTTTTATGTATACTTTATACTTATATGTATGATGTGTATATAGTGGTGTAGTGGTTAGCGTCGCTGACTACGAATCCATCGGCCCCGGATCGAGACCCAGTGATGGCAGCCGGCGCGCAGCAAAACCTAGCTGTTCATCCTTTCACACAATAAAGAAAGTGGTTGGTAGATAAATGGGTACCCTGCGTGGCATAGTGGTTAAGACGTTGTGCTACTATTGGGGCGTGGTTCGATTCCACGTTAAACTGTAGGTCTAAGGTGGAGTGAAAAGCTTGACCTTCGTCAGAATGAACAATTCGGTCAGAAGCAAACCAAAGGTTAACCCAAGGTGTGTATATATAATATATATATATATATATATACACACACAGGGTGCTTCAGAAATATGTTAACACATAGTAATCATTTCCATTAGTAGCCATTTCCATTGAATGGGGTTCACTCGTTAATCACTCACACAATCCCTGAAAAAATGACATTAATATTAAAAAACAAGCAAATAAACACACATATACTTACATTAAAAAAAAAACACCACAAACTATAAGTAGAAACCAATGATATATTAACGCCATAAAAGTGGTAACATTGTTTTGAAGCACCCTGTATATGCAAAAAGGATACATGCTTCAGCGGACAACTGTAATATTTTGACTAAATAACAGAAACGATGAAAATGGATTCCTCTTTTTTTGAGGACCTTTTTTTTTAAAATGTTAAAATTAAAATGAACGAAATCCGAAATATTCTACAAGCAAAAACATCGTAAAAATATACGAATATATGAATACATAAATAATAAAAATGAATTAAAAATATTTTATATGTCGATGCGCAGTTCAGGATTAAAGAAAAAAACATAGGCAATTTATGGTTATCGAAATTTTCATCATGAATTCTATAGAGAGGGGTTGCTCTTCCTCTTTAGTTGATATATATATATATATATATATATATATATACACAGGGTGGCGCAAAAGTCGCGTATCATAGGAATTTTCAGTGTTGATTATAATATTTTTTTTCTTTTAGGTAGGGGATGGTTGCGAAATTAACAATAGACTAGAGGGTGAGCTTGGTTTTAATATATGGAATACCAAGTATAACAAATCGCTGAATCGGTACAGAATTTAAATTCAGAATTTAAATTCTGTACCGATTCAGCGATTTGTTGTACCTGGTATTCCATACATTAAAACCAAGCTCACCCTCTCGTCTATTGTTAATTTCGCAGCCATCCCCTACCTAAAGGAAAAAAAATAATATATTATAGTCAACACTGAAAATTCCTGTGACGTGCGACTTTTGCGCCACCCTGTATACTTGCTTAAATAACCTTTGGTTAGCTTCCGCCCGAATTGTTCATTCTGACGAAGGTCAAGCTTTTCACTCCACCTTAGACCTACAGTTTAACGTGGAATCCGAACCACGCCCCATCAGCAGCCCAGCGTCTTATATATATATTACCAAACCATTAGCAATAAAATGATGAAGAAATACTGATGACTCAACCTTTTATTATTGAACCGATAGACCGATAGTGATCTGGTAATTTCGAAATAGCAATCTAAATGACGCAAATTTCTATGTCGATATCGAAATGGGGTTGAAAATGAGTACTGATGTAAATTCATTATTCGGCAAATACAGGAGCAATATTATTTCCTCAACTTATAGGAAAATATATTTTGGAAATGCTGACTGAAATTTATTTTATCAACATACAGTATTGTACAGTGAACAATACACCAATAGTAATTTGTGAACTGTCACAAATATTGACCAAATTTCAACGATATCAACCGTATTTATTTCGACAGTCTGTCAATCAACCATGCTGCGTGAGTATATATATATATATATATTTTTTTTTTTGAACCAGTGGCCCGGACCCATGTGGAACATATGAAAATTTACTACATTCAATATTCCTCACTGAGCCGGATGTTTGGTTCACCTTGTACATATGGGAATGCAAATATGCTTTTATTTCAATTAAAGACAACCGCAGTGATGTAAAATAAAAAAAATACATCGGAACAACTTCACAACTACACATTTGACAAATACATTAATACTTTTTTGATCGACCATTTTTTACTCCAAGAAAGATGGCGGACAATAAAACAATTCTTCACTCGTATTTTTACCCCATTTTTGAGAAAGAAAATAAAATTCCCGCAATAACTATAAAAACTAATCTTTCATCCGACAAAATCCAGATGCTCAAGATTTGCTCGTAGGAGATGGACGAAAGTGGTGTGAAAATCGACAAAAGTTTGTGGTTCCCGAGTTGAAATATTTTTATATAGGAGAAATTCTCACTTTCGCGACAAACACTATTGGAAAATACTTTCTTCTTAAATTCTAAGACCATTTTCAAGAGTTTGGCCAAGGGATGGCGACGGAAAATTATTAAAAAGTCTTTTTCAAGTACTTAGCGTCTATTAGAAACTGGGAATCAAGCGAAAGAATGAAAAATGAGCGCTTGGCTGAAAGGGTTCACTAAAAATAGTGTATTCTCAAATTTTGTGGAAATTTAATGTGTAATTTTTATTCTCTTTTCTTCGAGAGTTAATTAATTTTTGGTTCATTTACTTGTGAAATTCGGCACCAGATTGTGAGTGATGCTTTCGATCAATAGCTTAAAGTTATCCAAGAACCAACATAGGTTTTATATCTTAAATAATATTAAAACGTACGTACATACACACGCACGTTACCCAGCTCTGCACACACACACACACACACACACACACACACATACACATCCATGTACATCCACAGGAGACTTCAACGCTAAAGACACTAGTTGGTACTTGCACAACCAAAGCAACACCAGAGGCGCCAACATAGCCACACAACTAAACAGCCTCTTCATTCTTAACAATACAGAAGAACATACACACATACCACATCAAGCAGGATACTCAAACTCCTCCCCAGACATAACGTTCCGTTCCCCCTCACTAGCAACACATACAATACACACTGGAGAACAGAAAAACAACTGCCATCAGACCACCTGCCCATCATCATTACAACACGTTCTACACTCTGCCCCGACAACCTTAGGCACACTTACAGAAATTACAAGAGAGCTGATTGGGAACAGTTCAAAATACAGACTGAGGAACACTTCACCACATTAAACAGCACACCCATCATAAACATCAATACAACACTCAAGAAATTTAATCAGATCATCAATAATGCAAACAAATACATACCCAAGGGCAACATTAAGAAATACAACCCAAATTACACTAGAGAAATAGCCCACCTCATAAGGCAACGTAACAACCTCAAACATAACACACAAACACCACACACAGAAGCCATAAAACAGCAGATACAACAGCTCAACACAGAAATAAACAACAAACTTAAAGAAAAACAAACAGAAACATTTATGGAATTCATAGCAACACTAAACCACTCCACAGATACATCCAGGCTATACAAGACTATAAACAGCATTACCTACTCTAACAGCGCTTTCACACCCGACACGCGGCTATCTGTCGCAGCCAAATAATATCCCAACATGTACACAAACAAGCTAACATTGTAGTTAATGACTACGCAAAGATAAGTCACTTAAAACAGAGACAACAACCAGAAACATGCAGACAGACAAACAGCCCGACACCAGAAAACCTACAGACTCGACACGACAATTACACCCTTCAATACAGACCAGACCACCAAGATCATCAAAAACATTAAGAATTCGAAGGCTACTGGACCAGGCAACATATCTAACATACACCTTAAACACTTGGGCCCACAGGGAATACTAGCTCTCACAAATATCAGCACATATTCATACCAACACTGTATTATTCCTGACATATGGAAACAAAGTAAAATTATTACACTACTCAAACCAAACAAATATCCAACAGAACCAGCTTCCTATAGACCAATTACTTTACTATGCACACCTTCCAAAGTAACAGAAAGACTAATCTTATAAATCACCAACCCACACATATCACTATCGCCTACTCAACATGGATTCAGACCTCACCACTCAACCACGACATTACTCACTAACCTCACGCAGCAAATCATGGATGGCATCAACTCCAGACGACCAGCTTAACGTACACTATTAGCAACAATAGACATTAGTAAAGCATTTGATGCTATCCCACGCTTCCCTCTCATAAACAAAATACTCAACACAAACATGCACAATAACGTCAAAAGACGGCTGAGCAACTATCTTTCAGGAAAATACTCACATGTCACATTTAATGGCAAGTCATCCAAAAACAAGCTTTTTCGAACGGGGTTCCTCAAGGCTCTGTTCTCTCACCAACACTCTTCAACTTGTACATGCATGACATTCCAACACCCACAGATAACAAGCTTACCTTATCATCATATGCAGATGACATCACTCTAACATCCACCCACAACAACATCGACACCGCTATAAATAACCTACCAGCACAAACATACATAGACAGTATACAAGACTGGCTGACACAC
The DNA here is from genome assembly GCA_023014485.1 of Bathynomus jamesi. Taxonomy (NCBI): domain Eukaryota; kingdom Metazoa; phylum Arthropoda; class Malacostraca; order Isopoda; family Cirolanidae; genus Bathynomus; species Bathynomus jamesi. Next base: position 152,689 of record JAJOZX010005662.1, read on the forward strand.
AATAGACTCAAAGTAGCGCCCACAAAATCAACCATCACCTTGCTTACAAGCAACACAAAAGAACATCAGATAACTCCACAGCTTACACTAAACAACACCAACATTTCACACACTCACGGGACCAAAATACTTGCAGTCACATACAACACATTCATTATCTTTTGCAAACCACATTCAGGACATTAAAAACAAATGTACGTCAAGACTTAACACGCTTAGGGTATTAACAGGCACAAACTTTGGACACCAGCAGGAAACAACATCACTCATATACAAACAATACATTCGCTCAGTTATGGACTATGCTAGCCCATGCTGGGCACCCATTATCTCAAACACACACATAAACATCTTACAGACAATACAAAACAACGCACTTCGTATCATTACAGGATGTACTCAAACAACACCAATAGAACACCTGCACACAGAAACAAAAATACTGAAAATTAGGGGACATTTAAACATGAGGGGAACACAATTCATGGCAGCAGCGACAACTAACCCACAACACCCTTGCCACTACATGTACAATCATGCACCAACACCGCACCATTAAGGTAACACCAGAGAGACATTATAACCAAATACTCCATTCCATACCACGCCACACAGACATCACATAGTACAGAAAACACATACACACACACCTACCCCACAAAGCACTAACACGACTCGGTCCGAATGCGGTCATAGATGCGAAGCCGCCACCCATTAACAGGTCAGAGATCCGCCTGAGCAGATCGGATCGAGTTAACTTAGCACGATTCCGATGTGGACATCACCCCAACTTACGGACATATAAACACAGACTAGACAACTCCACAGACGACACCTGCCACCTGTGCCAGGACACACCACAAACAATTGAACACATTATGACAGACTGTACCACTTTAGCAAAACATCGAACACAACACAACATCACTAGTGCGCTGAACCTCTGGTCCACTCCGGAGAGGGCGATCGGTTACCTGCGTGCCGCGGGCTTGCTCGATCAGGGTGGGCTGATCGGCTAAACAACAACAACAACATATACATCCACATATCTACATATCATTTCTAAAAAAGGTGTGGACATTTTCATATTTATTCAGTGACAGGTTTTAGTGTTCACATTTTAAAGGGATCAAAATGCGTTGATATTTTTAGCGACAATTATTGTTATGAAATTGTTGATTTTGAGTGGTAAAAAGAAGTGCTTTTCAGATGCCCCTCAACTCCGCATCGGCCTCGGAGAACATCTGAGTCCCTCTTCCATCAAGGAGGGAATGGATGTCTATTTCCAATGTTCTATCAACACCAATCCGAAGGTTTACAAAGTGTCTTGGTATCACGGGGTAAGTTGTGTTCCGCTTGAGTTTACATTTTTCTCCTTTTCTTAATTTCCTTTTCTTTATCTTTTCTTATCGTGTTTCCGCGTTTTGTCTCTTCTCTGTGATGTCGTGTTTCATTTTATTTAATAGTATTTCTTAGTGTTTATATTACCCTTCTTCCGCTTTGTACTTCTCTATTTATTTAATTCGCTATCTCCCTTTTCATCGATTTATTCTACATTTTAAAAAATTCCTTCTCGCATCCTGAAACTGAGAAAAAAGTCTCTTTCCCAATTTGTAAATTTTAATGTTTCCAGTGGCGCATTTTCATCCCTTTTTTTTTATAACATTACTTTAATTCCTCTCAATTTTAAGTATTTATACGAAATTTTAAAGGAATTCTCCAACTTCCGTTTATTTTAGGTATTATTTATTCAATTAAATTCCCTTGGATTATCCGCTTTACTCTGAAAAGTGAATTTCTTTCATTGAATTTTTAGACCAATATGAAAAAATGATAAAAAGGGGATACAAAACTCCTCGGGAAACTCTTTTAAACAATTTAAAAAGGAAATATCTTAACTTCCTAAAACTGTTTACTGATCCATTATATTCAATCAAAGAATATAAACCTTTACAACTTTAATTAATGAATTACATTTTAGGAAATTATCCTGCCAAAACTGCTCCATTATTTAACGTAAAATTAAATTATTCAATATTCTCCGAACGATATTTGAACTTTTTCCGATACCAACAATTGAAATTAATAAAATGAAGTTATACTCTCATCGCGAATACTTGAAAGTATACGCTGAGTATTTGCCAAAGAATGCAACTCCTCCATTATTATTCCGCAACGATTCTGACCAAGAAGTTTAAAACTCGAAAAGAAATCCTTAAAGGAAGACCGGCTAAAATTCATTCATTCCAATAATGCACCCAAAAGCTATTTTCTTCTTTTGTCGTGTCTTCATTCAAACGCATTTCTTTTCTTCATTCCTTTAATTTACTGAAACGCAACCTCCTTCTTTAAATTTATAGGAGCACATTTAACTGCCCCAGAATTGCATACATTTAATGTAAATGTATAAATGTGTGTAAGGAAATAAACAGCCAAGCGAATATGAAAAAATGTCAAGATAAAATAGATGATGAATACCTACTAAATACCTACAATAAAAACTAAGACACTTTAAAAGCTACAAACAAGATAGATACAGTATATATACTCGTGTATATATATATATATATATATATATATATATATATATATATATATTGGAGGGGCGACAAGCTTGACCGTGAAATGAGGAATCATCGCACGCAACATTTGAAAGGTGTTATAATTTCTGTGTTTAAGATAATTAGTATTTGGAATATTTTACGTACTTATATATATATATATATATAAGTACGTAAAATATTCAAATATTAATTACCTTAAACACAGAAAATACATCATTATTCATAGGTGTAACAACGTTCTATTCAGAAAATAATAGAAGCCATTGTCATTAAGATCTGACTTGTAATGATAACGTTCCAACTTTCAGACTCGCAACAGTACAGTATGTTAACGAGGTCACGTGTTCAAAACTTAAATGGGTTTGAATATTCTTCGTACGTAGTGTCTTTGCAAGTTGTAAAGAATGGTGCAGCAGCTCGGAAAACAGTTATACACGACAAACAACAAATTGATTCTTTGTGTCTCGATTCAATCGTCCGTCTTAACCATTTGATTTAAAAATTCAATCATCACAAGGAAATTGACTGTGAATTTTTCCTACTTGTAACGTGATAATTACACTGGTCAACACTCATTTTATTGCCAATCATATTAGAGTGATTTTGGGGTAACTTTGTGGTGCTGATTCCGAATATGACATCGGTTTTGCTAGATTGGCTCTAATTTATGAGATAATTGGTACCCCATTGAAACACGTAAAAATGCAAAAAATTTAATGTTCAGGCGGAGCCTACTTACTGGTTGGGTGGCCGATGACTTATATACGGAGGGGGAATATTCTAGAATGATCGCGGAGTAAACACTAAGAATATTCGCGTGTCTCACCATCTAGAATGTTCCGGTAGTTTCCCATATGCACGCGTTATGGTTACGTTTCCTATTAATTGAGGGTATTCATTATCTCAAGAACTACAGTAGAGCCAAATCGGAAAAACTACTTTCATTTTGGAATTCAGCAAACCCAAAATACCCTAAATTCGTACGAATTTCCTTGGCAACGAAACAAAAAATTTTTTTTGTTGACCTGTGTTATTATATAATGTACTAATTATCTATTTGTATTCCTCCATTCTGCAACTTAGGAGGAAGAAATTGATCACAACTCCGGCGAAGGAATACTGGTATCGGACGATCATCTCGTCATTCAAAAAATAACCCGTGACTGGACAGGCGAATTTACTTGCAGAGCTTCGAACGTTGTCGGAGATTCAGTTTCAAATAAATTAAACATTACCATCCAATGTAAGTTGTTGTCTTCGCTTCTTCTTCGTTAGGTCTATCTTCGTTTTCATATAGAGATGGAAACAAACACTTTGAACAGGTTATTTATATGCAAAGTGTCTCTTCAGAAGCGTAGAATATTTGACATTCCTTTAATACAAACTAAGACAGCTTGTTTTCGATATCACAAATATAATCTATCTACCTTAACTAAGTTCCGGATGTTCATCACCCACGCATGAATATCATTTATATTTATAGACGGTTTGGTAAAATATATTTATTATAAATTTTAATGTACTTTAATCTGTTATAGTTTTACTTTTTAAATTATGGTATAGACAGGACAATTTCTGCTAATTTATTTTAGAATGTGGCTGCAGTTCCTGGGAAGGAAATCTGCGAAATCTTAACTTATCTACTACGATTTATGTCATACATTAAATTTACACTCGAGGTAAATGTAAAACAATAATTGAACTGTAATTCCTGAGGAAATATTTTCTTCTGAGTCTTAACTGTGTGCATCAGAGCCATGATAGAATAAAATGAGCACAATTGTAACAAAATGAAATTTTATTGTGGGATATTAAGGTGCTTTTTGGCTGTACGGGTGAAATTATTTTTTTTTAATTTAGACGTCCTAACCCCCAAAATTGTTCCACGTGATGAATAAACTATGTGTGTCAATTGTCCTTTAAATTGATTAATATTTAGAGGTGGCTCAAGAGCAATGAAATTTTAGCTACTGCTTACCACATCATATGACATCCTATGGCATTGTCCCAGTTCTAGCCGATTTCTTTGTCGTTCAATTTTACATATCTCATCTGTTCACATATTTTATAATTTTTTTATTTTCTTCGTTTAGTTTAGTCTTCTGTATATACTAGGGTAGGGTGGGGTGGGGTGGGAGTAAAACCACTGGCGGATTAATGGCCTGGTAGGCCTGGGGCTCATTGATCCAAATGGGCTTATGATTCTGATTCTGAGTATGAAAACATAAGCAAGTATATTCAACAAAGAAAGCATATATTCTGTATCAAGTTAAAAGTAACTTGATACAGTTCCTTGATACAGTTCCTATGCTCCTTCGTGGGCCTATGTTCCTTGGTCGATCTGGGCTGCAGTCCCATCAGCTCCCTGGCTAATCCATCAATGGGTAAAACTTCAAGGTTATTGAGCGACCTCCAAATCTTACTCGATTTATGAAATATTTCACATACATTGTTTTTTTCATCAAAAAAACGATTCTAGAGGGTAGGAGCGTAGAATTTCCAACTTTAGAAAATAAGGAGCCCCCTAGAAGGACATACTGTAATAGGCTTTTCAGATGTAATGAGAACAGGAAACCAATCCTTTAATTTAAAGTAGCTTCATTCATGGGCTCTAATAAGGACTAGGACGCGTCTTGGCGTGGAGGTAGTTAAGGTATCCCAACTGGGGGAAGGTCGGGTGGAGAGGGGAAAAACCGAGTCCAGCAACATATAACATTAACATACCGGTAAGGCGCTGTTCAAAAATTACATAACGCTATTTTTGCTAAAACCTGACCCCCCCCCTCTGTAACGTTCCGTAACGTGTGGGGTGTGGGGTGGGGGGAGTGTTACATAACATCTTAAGGGGTGCCTGGTCTAGCGACACAGAACGTTCCTGGAGATCTGGGGTGTCAAGTTTTAGCAAAAATAGCATTATGTAATTTTTGAACTGCCCTAATTATAATGTAATGTCTGTGTTCAAAGAGATAAACGATTAATACCGTATGATCGTGAACAGTGTTGAACTCCATGTTTACTAGTCTTATACAGTAATAAGATTCCATTATGATTACTGCAAGTCTATATGAACAGATACCACAATACAACTTTTTATATACTAGTGAATTTGAACCAAAATAGACATTACACAACCATCCTCCACACTCTCTCATTCCATTTCCCTACCCACCAGTCTCGCGTATATTAAATCATTATGTAACAATACTAATAAAGATGTTTGTAGAGTCCATTTGCAGCTTTAAACCTTTACTAATTTACGAATCTACACGATTATATATATATATATATATAATGTTATAATGATATAATGTTTCAGACCAACAAAGACCCTAGGATCCTCTCATGGCTGGTCTACCTAACTGTGTTCGTAATCGTGTATTGTGTATGTCCTCCGTGGTGGCGGAGGGGACCTACAATTTTACGTGGGTTCCGAACCACAAGAACATAAGAAATTTATGTAAAAACTGCCGGTAATTTGGCAACGACCAATTTTTACGAAACTAAATAATTATCAATTTAAAACTAATTAATTATCGATTTAAAACTAAAGATAGAATCTCTGGATCCAGAGGATCAAGTCATAATAGACTACTATCCACAAATGTTACACTCTATATCTATTTATAACGGACATGCAAATATATCAGATCCAAAGAATCCAGTCAATTTCATTACGGTATCCATCAAGTCACGGTCCATATCGATTGCGGACCAAGTCAAAATTTACAACCATATACATTACAATATATACACTTACGAGGAAAAGTGTAGGTGTGGCTGTAAAGACTGTACAGTAATGTAGAAATGTGTGTGCACCCATTATGGGTCTCCCATTTAAAGGTGTTTGTGGGGCAAGTGAAGATCATGAGTTTTTCAATACCTCACAGTACTATGGGGGGCACTCCTCGGCAGAGGAATCTCTTTAAATGGGGTGTGTAAGGACAGAGAGCATCCCCTAACCCAAGACGCTGCCTCCCTATATCCCACAACACTTGTGTTGAGCTGTGGGATCTATCCCCACAAAGCCTTAATTTTTCTACCTTAAACTATACCCTTTCTATCAACATGCGCGTCTAATCGATTTTTAAACATGTTTATAGACGTGCTACTAATTACTTCTACCGCAAACTATTCCAGCTATTTACTATTCTATGCGTAAAAAAGTTTTTCGCAACTGCTGTCTCGAACCTTCTACTTGTCAACTTACACCCGTTATTTCTAGTCCTATATATTGAGATATTTCGAAAAAGCTATCTCTATCTACGTTATCGAACCCATTCATAATTTTGAAAACCTGGATTAGATCACCCCTTAACCTCCTAGTCTCGAGAGTAGTCAATTTAACTCCTTAAGCATATCCTCGTACGACTTTGACCTAAGAGACGGAATCATCTTAGTTGCTCGTCTTTGAACTCTTTCGATTTTGTCTATATCTTTGCGCATATGCGGATTCCAAAATTGGACCGCGTACTCCAAATGGGGCCTAACTAATGATTTATAAAGAGGAACTATAATATCGCGCGATTTGTACTCAAAATTTCGAGCTATAAACCCTAACACTTTGTTCGCCTTATTGACCACTGCTGTACTTTGTTTCGCTACTTTTAAATCACGACATATAACTCCTAAATCTTTTTCTGCTCTACGCTTGTTAAATCTTTCCCTGACATACTATACGCAAAATTACCGTTACGCGAACCTATATGCAAAATTTTGCACTTATCCACGTTAAATCTCATTTGCCATGTGACTGACCAATCAACGATTTTATTCAGATCTTCCTGAATTTTACCTCTATCTTCGTCATTAATCGCCCTACCACTCAGCTTCGTGTCATCCGCAAACTTTGAAACTGTACTGACTAGGCCGACATCTAAATCGTTAATATATATAAGAAAAAGCAAGGGCCCAATACAGAACCCTGAGGAACGCCACTCGCTACATTAGCCCAACACGACTCCGCTCCATCAACGACCACCCTCTGTTTCCTGCCTCGCAACCACTCTTCTAGCCAATTTATTACTACACCCCTGATTCATGAGCTTAGTTTTTTCAATGAGTCTTTTGTGCGGCACGGTGTCAAACGCTTTTTGAAAATCTAAATACACTACATCAACCGCCCGATGTCTATCGTAAACGTCAACCACGCTTTGGAAAAATTCTAAAAGATTAGTTAAGCAAGATTTGTTTCGCCTAAAACCGTGTTGCGTATTTCTAACCAGATTATGCACTTCTAAGTGTTGACTATACGATCCCTAATTATTGATTCCAGTAGCTTACCTACAACAGACATTAAACTGATTGGCCTATAATTTCCTGCAGCACCTTTATCGCCTTTCTTAAAGATAGGTGTTACGTTTGCTAACTTGAAATTATCTGGTACGCACCCCTCAGAAATAGACACATTAAAAATCTTTGTTAGCGGCACAACAATGCTATCTTTTAATTCTTTTAGTTGTATGGGATATATGGAATCCGGACCCGGTGATTACGCGTTTTCATTTTGTATGTATGTATTGAGACGGTGTGAGAGAGAGCGAGATAGAGGGGCAGAGTCGGTGGGAAATGGCTTATCGATTGTTACACAAAGAACTTGTTAACAGTTTCTATCTGAATAACAGTAAATGATTATCAAAATCACATAAGAATAATCCATGGTTATACTAGCATAAACATATTTATATATACTTATAAATTCATACAATATTATACTAATGTTTGTGAAATGACGTTGGTGGGCCAAACCGTGGTGTTGACATGGTTACTTGCTGTCGCCGTCCAGGAGAGACTACATATGGGCATGTCAGTAAAAACCATAAGGTGACGGTTGCATGAAGCAGAATATCACCACCGGTTCGTGGCTGATGCCTATTATATTAATAATGTTTTCCAGACTGTGTTTGCATTATCAATGTAGAGAGATAATGATTTAATCATGAGAGACAGATAAACCCATTAATGTTTTCCAGATTTTCTGTTGCATTATCAATGTGGAAATATTATTAGATCTTAACAAGGAATATATATATATATACATACATATATACAATAAAACACCAATTCTTTGTTACAACAAATATGCAATGGTTGAGAATGTTCTACTAAATGGTTTATCATACAAAATGATAAAGTCATACAAAATGTTCACAATTTGACATAGCTTAACATAAATGGCGCAGCTATACCCGGTTCATAGATAGTATTTGGTCCATCTCCCATTATTGTCTATTACATCTTGTAATCTGTGAGGCATAGATGCAACATGGTTAGTATGATGTGTGGGTTCCTTCGGAACATCTCCCACTCAGCCAGAGTGTGATCCAGCAGCTGGCGGCTGGTCCGCTCCTGCCCAGGCTCCCACGAGTTCTCAATGGGGTTAAGGTCACACCCCTTACTTGGCCAGTCCAGTAGTTATAGACTTCGCTGCTCCTCGAACCACCTTCTAACAATCCTGGCGGTGTGGATGGGAGAGTTGTCCTGCAAATGGATTTTAAATATTAAAAGTAGAATTATATCTAGTCCATACACTTCATCAGTAACCTACTATTCGAGATAGGTTTAACTATGGACCGACTGAAAGTACTTCGGCACTTTCGAAACCGAAATCGAAAGTTGGCTCGACTTTCGGCCGAAACCGAAACTGAAACCGAAAGTAGAGTACTTTATATGAAAGTAATGTAATATAAAATGGAAGACTAATACTTTATATGTAATGTAATTCAATCGCTTTATTATTCCTTTTCACTCAAAACGTAGCACATAATTAAAGAAAACTCAAAAAACATTCCAAAAATATTAATGTTCATGAATGCAAATTAATAAGAAAACTAAGACATTTCGATTCATTCAATATTCAAAGTTCAAATATTTCAAGTTTTTTAAAAGAAGGATGACATCTTCAGGGTTTACTGGGGTCAAATTTGCCCGTTTGGTGTTGATGACATTGCCTGCAGTAGAAAAGAGTCGCTCCGATTCCACTAAACCCGAAGGGCATTTCGGTCAAGTTTACTTTCGGTTTCGTTCAAGTTTACTTTCGGTTTCGGGCCGAAACCAAAACCGAACTTCGGTCGGTCCCTAGTTTTAATCCCTATGTATTAGGGGTTTCTCTAAGTTAAATGTAATTGTACGCCGTTATACAAACAATACGGTCTGCAGTTATCCAGAGTAAAATCCTAAAGTGTTGTCATAGTACTGAAAGAGTTAAAGAACAATTTTATGACCATTATTCGTCCCATGTAAATGTGGAAACCAGACATACAAATGCGTGTAATACATAAATCTTACTTTAGTAATAGAATAATATTCTATAACACACAAATACAACATACTTGCATAAAGATAATCTGCTCAGGATAGGGCAAGGCATACGCGCATACAGAAGGCAGCATCACTACCTTCATGATTTCTATATATTGATCTACCGTAAACTTCCCTTCGATTTCAGTCAGCTCTCCTAGTCCTTGCAGGTGCATCCATCCCCACACATTCGCCGTCACGTGCTCACTCCGTGCCACTTCATAAATATTTTTGCGGACATATCTCGTGATGTCCTGTCGCCAACACCGAAGACGGCCGTGAGTTGTAGACGCAAACGTCTTCTCGTCAGAGAAGATAACTCTGCTCCAGCATTTCGAGATCATCATTTATATGCTGGCGAGCAAACGAAAGCCTGGCCTGACGATGTCGTTCCTCGATCCTCTCTTTTTTGGTAGGAGTACGGTGGTGATATCTTGCTTCATGTAACCGTCTTCTTACAGTGTCCACTGACACGCCCATATGTAGTGTCTCCCGGATGCCGACTGCGTTGTTGATAGGATCATTCTGCACTTCGTTGGTTATTCTCCGGTCTTCTTCTGGGGTGGTCTTTCTTGGTGCCCCACACCTAGGACGATCTAGCAGAGTCCCAGTCTCCTGCCACCTCTGCACCCAGCGTCGAACAGTAGGCTACGAAATTCCCAGTTCCATGGCTATGTCAGTTACAGAGAGGCCTGATTTTCGCATACCAATTATCTGGCCTCGATGTTCAATTTTATCTTGAACTGGATTCATTTTCAGAGTCGGTGTTCGTCATACGGTATAGAAATATGATATGAGCATAGATCATGCCATTAACCATGTCAACACCTCGGTTTGGCCCATCAACGTCATTTCATAAACATTAGTATAATATTGTATGAGTTTATAAGTATATATACTGTAAACCAGGTTAATTTCGCGGCAGCACATTTTCGCTCTTTCATATCCTTGGACGAGTTCGCGGCATCATAATTTCGCGGTCAACAGTTGCTAGTTATAATCTTACAGATTAAAATTACGTCATGATTGACGACATTTATTCTGGACTGTGATTGGTCGAGGTTAAAGTCGTATATCAAGCCAAGTTTTACCTCTTGGTATGCGGATAAAGTTTTGGCAGCACTCAACATCGATGAATCTCTCGGTAAGAGAGATTTGAATCTCTCCACACTGAAACCTATTCATGCTAAATGGATTGTCTCTGCATGAGATAATCTATACAAAATGAGGGAGACCATTCGGAAGGGTTGGGAAATTAGCGGCATTCATGACATTCTTTTTATACAGTAACAATAGAGTATAATTTAAAATGTTTTTACTGCTTTTACTTTACAATGTTTTATTACAATATATTGAATTTACTTTTCAAATAAAGTATTTTAATTATCTAAGTTTTATTTTCTCTTCCAAAGATTATTTTAAATTGTCAAATTTTCGCCTGCTGGATATGTTGGCATAAACTATATCCTACGCGAAAAACGCGAAAATTTCCTGCAGACGAACATTTCGCATTCGCTAGTATATAAAAAGTTCTATTGTAGTAGCTGTTCCTACAGATTTGCAGTAATCATATTGGAACCTTATTACTGTATAAGACTAGTAAACTACATGGAGTTCAACGCTGTTGACGGTCATATTAATTGTTTATCTTTATGAACACAGACATTACATTATAATTACCTGTATGTCAATGACTGCACATTCAATTGTCCTATAAGGGGTTCCAAAAAACATTAGCCCCCCATTTGCAGCTTACATGTTTACTTATATCGAAATAGTTTTTAGTGATTATAAAAATATATAAAATTCTTTATTTATTGCAGGTATTAAAATTACTCTAGCTGATAAAGTGATAATATAATGGCTTCTCAATTAATTGGTGATTCGGAGAGGCAACGTGTGATAGATCGCATACGAGCAATAACATTTCGGGAAGCTCGTGATGCTGGAGCCACCTTTATAACACGTGAAATGGATACAACCAAATCTGCGCGCCCAAATTTGCCACTCTCTCAGGAAACAAAGGACATCATTGAAAGCGGTACGCGTAAGCGGAAAAACAGCCGTGCTAAACTTTCTAGAGAGATCGAAGTGTTGAGAGGAAAGATCGTTAGTGGTGAGATCATTCGACTGTACCGTCATAGGCAAGGTTTAAAGCCTTGGCATGAACTTCCAAAGCCAAGAAAAACTCAATTTAACATCGATGACAGAATGTGGTTTGCCCATTATCTCGAAGATTGGGATGTGGATGATTTCATGCATTTAGCTGTCTCCGATGAATTTTTTGTTTACGTAACACGTCGGCTTAACTACCAAAATGATCGAGTGTGGACCACAACACCAGATGAAATCGATGACAATGAACATTATCGCGAATTATTAAAAAGTCCAGACTGTGTTGTGTGTGTTTGTTTTGTTCACTGCAAAGAAGCTAATGTGGGTGCTGAAGCCA